>LPNX011088932.1:144737-218300 GCA_001517045.1 Pseudotsuga menziesii
TCCAGTTCCATGCTTCCTCGAGTACCCAGTTCAGTTCCAGCTCAGTGTACCATTGCACGTATGCCCGTTGTCACTTTGATCCCGCAGCTCATCAGTTCCCTCGGAACCACATTCAGTAGCACTGCTGTCATTCCAGTGCATCAGTTGTTCAGCTCAGACATGGTCAGCTCAGCAGTATGTTCCAGATTTGTGTCCCCTCTGGACTCTCATGATATACACAGTTATTTTTATGTATCTTGATACGAGCATGGGAATGCCCGCCTCGTCCATATATTGAGATTTTTCCTCATCCAGTATTGGAGGACCATTTATATTGCTATGTTATATTCTGAAGCGAGCATGGGAATGCCTGCCTCGTCCATATTATCAGATGATTCCTCATCCATTATTGAGGTTATGTACTTTTCAGTCCTTGCAGGTGGTTCGAGATCGGTGTCTCGGACTTCAGTTGCTTCCTTCTCTTCTCCACACCCCAAGAAAAACCAAATATGACTCATGATGTCCATCGGCCATACGATGAGCTCCTACCCTCACACATCAGGGAGCAATCTGTTAACACCCAAAAATGGTTAACTACCTCATCTACCCCATTACATGGCTCATTTGTCCACTTTCCTACCATATCTCCATCAAAAACCCATAAAACCACCTAAAAGGTCACCAAAAAGCTTAAAATGCCTCCAAAAGGCTATAAAATCCTTTTTTCCTCCAAAAATATCCAAAAAGGAATAAAAAATATAAAATAATGAGGAAAAAAGAAGAAACCCTAAATAGCTGAAACCCTAAACAGCTAAAACCCTAAAAAGCTGACCTAAACCACATGGTTTTATAAATAAGTGATGGAGACCCATTATTCCACATCCATTATCATAAGCACCCTGCCTCTGCCGAAATTATTCCTGAAACCCTAGCTTACCATCAAGCTACTTTCACCATTGAGAATTCTTTTTGGCCCATTTTCCACCACCGGAGAAGGAGAAGAAGCAGCTTGGAGCTCGAAGCCACCGACATCGGACCAACGCAACGGAATCCATCAACCTCCTCATTGGAGGTAACATCAATAAAGTTCATTATTCACCATTTACTGCTTTTTGTTTTATGTTATTTACTTCCTACTGTTTTGCTTCATGAATGTTTAGATTTAATTTTTTTTTTATTTCAGTTATAGCTTTTAATTCATACAACATTGAACTGCTACTAAGGAATCCATATTCCTTAGTAGGTGCTCATTCGCACAAGCTAGGGTGGAAACCCTAGCTACAATGGGTACGAGGTCGGCTAGAGTCGTTGAAATCCACATGTATGAAGGTATCTTTGTAGGTCAGGTCGTTAGTTCCTACTAATATGTGTCGATAGAATAGGAAAGACAACATGTTGGCTAAGTGTAGGAAGTCGACTGAGAGAGTGACATGTAAAGAGTCTGTAAAGAGTATATAAAAGGAGGAACCCAAGATGTATGTGGGTTAGCCTCTCTAGCCCCATGAGCCTCTTGATTGTCATTAGATTAGCATCTAGTTGTCCTTGTATTATATTTTAGTTTTTCGTAGTGCATTGAGTTGAGAATTTGCAGCTGAGTGCGCAGAAGTGTAGAATAGACTGAGTCGATCCAGGATATGTGCGGATCAGTAGTAGAGATAAGTAGAGGAATATCAATGAAAGAAGATAAGAGATCATGTGAGTAGAAAGAAGTCTGTATAGATAAAAAAGGAAGATCTAGAATAGAGTTTGCATCTTAGTGCACAGACCAAATGTGCTATTTATTTCTCATGCCAGATGAAGAGAACATTTGTGGTTTTTTTCCGGATGGGTTTCCACGTTAGATTATGTGTTATATGTATAAATGTTGAATATATTTAAGTCACATGTGTATATGTTTCTGTGAATGACTATTGATGTAAATGATTGTGAATGAGTTTAAATTTATTAATCACACTGTCGTAATTTGAATGCACCTATGTAGCATTGTGGTTATTTTTATATTATATACAAAAAAATAAGTGTGTCACTGTCTATATGTGCATAGTAGGCATACATAATCCATCCACATGCTTCAGTCGAGCACCTTGGAAGAAGGCCAAGGGACATGGAATACCCCACCCAACTACGAAAACCTAGTTTTTTCAGTTACCCATAGAAAGATATCTTGGGTGAGACTGCATCTGCATCACAGGTGTTGTCGACTAGGATTTTCTTTGTCGAGCCGATATATTGGGATTTCTTGTGTGCAAGAGAATAGGGTACTTAACCTAGGTCGAAGAGACACCAAAATTCCAACTGTAACATCCCCCAGCAAAAACAAACATTTTTTGTAATTACTATTTTATTTTTGTGAAATAAGATTGGATGGATCTAGAATCCAACAATATGTCCTTGGAGGATAGATGTAATTGAAAAAATAATTGATTTTAATAAATATAAAAAATGAATGATGGGGGTAGCCACATTGAATGAGGAAACTATACATGCAAGAGTGGGGGACGAGGAAGAGAAACCTCAAGGAGGTCACACCAGGTGTCAACATGTCATTATGGCACTAGACACGACCTATAAAATTAGGGGACATTATGGGTTGCAGGATTTCCACGAGGAATTGGAAAGCTAATTGGAAAAAGACCTAGGAAAAACAAAAACTATAAAAAGAAGAATATGGAAAGAGGCAAGATACTTATTAGTATGATGGAAAAGGTTGTTGTGGGAGAATTCTTTGGTAGGAAAGATGAAAGAGATACTTTTTGTGTGAGAACTCTGTGTTAGACAAGTATTTTCTTGTTAGGAAACTGGACCTGAGGTAGGCTATCCTTACTCTTTCCATGCATAGTTTAGATCAGGGCCGATTGAGGACATAAATCAAGACTGGTCCAAATCTATGGTTGGGTAGAATGTGGATGTTCCTTTTTCATTCGGCTCGCTATACAACCAGGTTCCTTTAAATGTTTAAATCCTTGCATACTATTGAGATCAAAGTATAATTGTTTATGTGCATAAAATGTGGTTTAATGATTTATTTTACCTATGTTAAGTTCTGAATGATGTAAAATGTGTTTAATGATTTATGGTTTCTAAAAATTGTACTTGGATGCTTGATGAATTCACTGTTAATACCCAGATGCAAGGAATCCCCTGTAGGGTAGTAAAATTCACGTGTGTACTAGCTCAGTTAAGTCCTTGCACTTTGATTTTTATCCTTGACTGATTAATGGCTTGCAGAAGGTTAAATTCTCCAGAAAGATAAGTACTTCCACAATCCACAATCTGCATTGTGGAAGAGGAAATGGGGAAGGAAATTAAGTAGAAAGATAAGTACTTCTGCAATCCACAATCCGCATTGCAGAAGTGGAAACACGAAAGGAATTTAAGTTAAAAGTTAAGTACTTCCTCAATCTGCAACCTATATTGCGGAAGCAGAAATGTGAAAGGAAATTATGTAAAAATTTAAGTACTTCCACAATCCACAATATGCATTGAAGAAGCAGAAATGCGGAGGGAAATAATGTAAATAAATTTACGTGCCTTCTGCAATCAACAATCAACATTGCGGATGTGGGATTTCAGAAGGGAAAGTTGTAAAGATAATTAAGTACTTTCAGTAATCTGCAATCTGCATCGTGGAAGGGAAAGACGTAAAGAAAATTAAGTACTTTCTGCAATCCACATTGCAGAAGAGGGATCACGGAAGGGAAAGTTGTAGAGAAAATTATGTATGTCCCGAAATCCGTAATCCACCTTGCAAAAGGGAAGTTTCCGAAGGCATGTTGCGGAAGACATGTTGTGGAAAATTTGTTGCAGAAGACTTGTTACGAAAAATTCCATGGAGGAAGACATGTTGCAGAAAATCCATTGTGGAATACCTGTTGCGGAAAACTTTTAAACTTAAGATTTTTAGATTCAACCAATTAAGGAGTTAGGATAAACCTTGAAGGCTATTTTCAAAGATTCTTTCGTATTTTTGTTGTGTTGAATGTGTGATAGAGAATGAGTAAATTGGTCTATGACTTATGTGTGTATATATATATATTGTCAATTTTTTTTTATTATGAAAGTTTCAGGTGGTTATATGGGTATTTTACATATGGCATCAGAGCCACAGGTTAAACCATGTTACCTATGGAAACATCTAGTTTCCGCTGTAGCACACTGAAATGATACAATAACGACAATAATGTTGCATTTGTTGTGTGAATGTATAAATTGTACAACTAGGACTGAATGATGGTGTTTCCCAATGAGAATGATAATCACCCAAAAGAAAATAATCATGCATTACCTACCATACAACCAGAAGTAGAACATTCTGAAGGAAACCAAGTGCTAGAAACGATGATACATTTAATTGGGGAAAAACAAATTTTTAAGGCTAAAAATGAACAACTGAAGAAGGCCCAGGAAAGGAAACATGAATTCAATGAGATTTGCTACAAGGCCTACATGAGAAAAACAATGGAAAAGATCAATGAATAGAGAAGAACCAGGTATATGGAGGGGATGATGAAGGATATGGTAGTTCCTTGAATGATACACAAAGGACTAAGTTAGATCAACTTGCCAGAAAAAGGAAGGTCGGCGTTCTGAAGGAAACCAAGTGCTAGAAACGATGATACATTTAATTGGGGAAATAAAAAAAATTTAAGGCTAAAAATGAACAACTGAAGAAGGCCCAGGAAAGGAAACAGGAAGTCAATGAGATTTGCTACAAGGCCTACATGAGAAAAACAATGGAAAAGATCAACGAACAGAGAAGAACCAGGTATATGGAAGGGATGATGAAGGAGATGGTAGTTCCTTGAATGATACACAAAGGAATAAGTTAGATCAAACCTGCCAGAAAAAGGAAGGTCGACCATATGGAAGGGGAATTTAAAAATTTCAAGCCAACCAACTTCAGCAGGGAATCGAAGACTAGTAAAGAAGCAGAAGCCTGACTGCTGGACATTAAAAAGTACTTCAAAATTTACAATTACTCCAGGAACATGAAGGTAAGGATGGAAATACACAACCTAAAGGTGAAGGCCATATTTTGGTGGCAGAATCTAAAAATTTCCCATGGGTTAAAATAGAAGAACATGGAATGGTTAGAGTTTAAGAATTTTTTTAAGAAACAGTAATGTCAGAAATTTATTATGAGAGAAAGACAAAGGATTTTTATGAATTGAAAATTGACCAAATGACCATGGAATAAATTGTTATATTTGCTATGATTCATGCCTTACATTAAGGAAGAAAAAGTGAAGGATCAATGATTCTTAAGCTGTTTTCCACAATCTTAAAAAGACCGGATCGAGTTCGATAACCCAAAGACCTTGGATGAAGCACTAGGGAAGGAATGATTATGTTTTGAGCAGTATAAGAAAATAAATGCTTGGCCATATGAAAAGGATCTTCCAACCACCACCCATAAAAAATATGCCAAGAAATCCACCAGGAAATTCCTATAACAGAAATGAGCAGTTTCAACATAAGGGAAATAAACCTGTGAACCTTGGACCAAAATGGATTGTTGGAACCTTGAAAGAAACTATGAAGTGTTGGGAATGTGGAGAGACCCATTTAAGAATAAATTTCCCACACCTCAAGGAAACAAATAACATTGTTCACAACTTGCAAGAATATTCCACTATTGGGGAAGTTAGAAAAAGCTTCCACCAAATTAATGCAGCCCTTCAAGATCGACAGGAATATCATAAATCCACAATTGTAGAGATCGAAGGTATTATTTCTAACCAAATACTTTCTATACTAATTGATTTGGGGGCTACTTTAAGTTACATCACTCCTAAAATTATGAAGAACTACGAGCTAGCCAAGGTAAGGCATGCAAAACCATGGTCAATCCAGCTGGCCACTAGAGCAAAAAGAAAGGTAACTGATTTCATTACTAATTGTGAAGTTAAAATACAAGATCATATGTCTGGGATCAATCTTAATATTTTTCCTCTAGGGTCATATGCTATTATTATTGGAATGGAATAGTTAGAAAGGTATAAAGTAATATTAAATTATGTTGATAAGAGCCTTACTTATGTGGCTGAGGATGAAATTGTTAGGAAGGTAAAAGGTATTAGTAAACCTGTCTCACTGAGAGAGTTATCTTCCCTACAATTAAGGAATTGTTTGAGGAAGGGTTGTAGTATTTATGCGGTGTGGGTCAATATCCTGCTCCTTAATGAAAATCAAATAAATGTAAAATATAACATATTTTTAAGTGAATTTATGGATGTGTTTCCAGAAGAGATACTAGGAATACCCCCTCAACGAGAAATATATTTCTCCATTGAGATTTTACCTGGGTCTACACAAGTATCTAAAATACCATATCGAATGAGCACCCCTGAGTTAACTGAATTGAAAATCCAGTTACAAGAACTGCTAGATAAGCATTATGTTAGACCCAATGTGTCGCCTTGGGGAGCACCAATTTTATTTGTCAAGAAAAAGGATGGGACCTTACGGCTTTGCATAGACTACAAACGACTAAATAAGTTAACCATTAAGAACAAGTATCCTCTACCTCAAATCAACGATATGTTCAATCAAGTAGGGGGGGCTGATATATTCTCCAAATTAGATTTTTGGTTTGGTTATCACCAGATCAGGATTAAAGAGGAAGATATTAATAAAATAGCTTTCAGGACCCGATATAGGCACTATGAATTCATAGTAATTCATTTCGGCTTAACCAATGCCCCTTCTACAATCATGTTTTTGATGAACAATATATTCAACAAGAATCTAGACCAATTTGTGTTAATTTTCATTGATGACATCCTAATATACTCCAAGATAGAAGAAGAACATCAACAACATTTGAGATTTGTACTACGAAACCTAAGAGACCACCAACTATATGCTAAATTTGAGAAGTGTGAATTCTTTAAGAAACAAATTCAGTACTTAGGTCATGTCATCTCAGAAAATAGGATTGTGGTAGATCCAAAAAAGATAATGGCTATTTCAGAATGGCTTGTGCCTAAAGATGTCATCGACATTTGTTTCTTCATGGGACTCACCGGTTACTACCGTCGGTTCATCCAATGATTCTCAAAGATAGTCTATCCTATTACCTCATTGCAAAAGAAAGGGGTAAGGTTTGCATGGTCCTTGAAGTTTCAAGAGAGTTTTGAAAATATAAAAAGGTTATTAACCATGGCACCGATTTTAAAAGTGGTTGACCCCTATAAAAACTACACAGTCTGTATAGATTCTAGTAAGGATGGTTTCGGGGGAGTATCATCCGTCGACACAAAACCAATCAATAGGGGTTCACTATATATTGACACCCATACCAGTGTGATATCCTTGAGCACCGGCCCAGACAGGTTTTACCCCATTCGGCAACACCTACAGAGCAGATGAAGTCTCACCCGAGATATTCGAGGGAGAATTGTTGGAACCAAGTTTCCGCAGTATGAAGGAGGCAAGTGCATCGATTATTCAATTGATCGCAATGTTATTCAACAAATATACTTATCCAATTTATAAATAGAATCATGGCATCATTCAATAGATCACATTCACATAACTACATCGCATCAAAAAAATGATGCACAACCAAACCCAACAGTATATCATCAGTTAAAGCAAAGAAACATCGCATCATTCATAGATCCATATCGCATATACCCATTACATTAACATTTAGGACGTAGGAAACATTAAAACAGAAAGACAGTAAAAGACACGGTAATTTTTCTCAATCTCCTTCATGTCATATTAAATTCCGCAACAAAACATAGGTTCTCAAAATAGTTCTTCAGTCACATACACAGATCCAACAAGTGCCCAAATGTTGGAGCAGAGTCCCGCAGCTACAGAAGAAGTTTCCATTTTAGCGGATAGACAGTTTGGCAAAAACGAGGAGATAAGGTAAAGCTACGACACCGTAGCATGTTTCTAGCTATAGAGCAGAGCTGGAAACCGTGACTGTTGGGACAGAGAAGTCAAGGAAGACGACATTACCCGAGCAGCCGAGAAGAGAGAGCTCAACCACTGCATTGAAGGCAGTGGCAAAGATAGTAGGGCTCAGCTACCCTCATAAAGGAAAAGGAGTGACGAGGCCGAGGTATTGAAGACAAAGGATAGAAGACGGGAAGCGGTGCATAGTACCCATGGTCAGCGCCGGGAAGCATGGAAGACTGCAGAGAGCAGTGGTGTGATGAAAAGTGGCTACCCCAAGTACAGATATGTTGACTGTCACTAATTAGGGTTTTGGGTTACTGTTGGGATAGGCCCACAGTGTTGTAATGGCGAGACCTTTGGGCCACCTATAAAGGGATGTATTTTGTATTGTAAAAGGTTGGCATTTTGAGCATTTTAAGCCATCCAGCTAGTTAGCGACTGAGTCTGTTAGCTCACAGTTACCTTGTTTTAGAGTTGAGCTCTGGTTCTGTATTCAGTCGGTAGTATCTTACTGTAACTCGTAGCTAGCTCATTGAGCCTGTATGTAACAATCCGCAGGGATTGACAGAGAGAGAGAGAGAGTGAGAGTATATTGTAAGAAGGCAATATAGATATAGAGAATAGATCTAAGAGAGAAGGGCTCCAGGCTATGTGCAGAGTTACCCAGAATATCTCTAGCTGCATATGCGGTGCAGCAGAACTGTGTACCTCTCTCAAGTTATAATATAGAAACACAGTTTTGTGGATGTAGCTTCTACCCTGGAAGTGAACCACATAAAATCAGAGTGTTATGTGATTGATTCATGTGATTGCATTTTCTTGTTATATCTGTCATTCATTACATGAACTTTGCTTATAGTAAATGTATGTATGTGTTATTCAGTTCACAGCATAGTGAAAGGATAAATGCAAGTCGAAGTCTCTAAAAGTATTATGTATAAGAGTTTGTATAAGTTTCACTCAAGATAGTTAAGAGTCGCAGTATAAATCAGCCTTGTGTATTGAGTCCTGTAATTTGAACACCAGTAAGCTAAGTACGCTGAGTCGCAGTGGTAGGATATCAGAGGGAGGCAATATCGCACCATCAGAGGAGCTGAGGTGCGTGGTACCGCGGGTTGAGGATTGAGCGTAGGAGAGAGTTGCGTGTCGCCCGGGATGCGGCGATGCGATAAAGGTTGGAGTCATCATGAGTAAGAGGAAACTACGCATCGCGTCGCAGCAAGAGACACCTCACAGGATAAGAAGAGCTGCGAGATGCAAACAGGACGCCATACAGAACCTGGTTGAGACACTTGAGTCTTTGGCCAACCCATTAGGATAACTTCGAGTGAGACTTTAGGCTGCTCCATGGTCTGTTTCCAAAAGGTCCAGTGAGCTAGGGGTGTTGTTGGTTCATGATAGTAAACCCGGGTCTTCCCTGAAACCAACAAATGGTTTCGTTGCCAGTTTTGAACAAACTAAGCATTGATGTTCTGGTGGCGCCCTACTAGAGATGAACTCAACGAGTGGGTTTGGTCTAAGGAGAAAGAGTTTTCCGAACATGAGAATAAGAGTCCTAGAATGAGTACAGAGGACTGGTTACAAAAACATATCGTTACAGACCTGCATGTGATATTTTTTGCGACCTTTGGAAACGAGCTTTACGACTGGTTATCAAAGTTGACTGATACGAGCATATTCAAGAAGAAAAGAAACATTGTCTGGACACTGGAGCTGATTTAGACTGTGAAGAACCTAGATAATCCCATTACGAGGACAGTAGACTTCTGTCTTGTGAGTGTGCTAGAGGGCTTCGTCACAGAGTTTGCAATTGAACAGAGAAAAAGCTTCAGCGAGGCTGAGTGGTACTTCTTCAAAGGATATCACAGTAAGTACCTCAAATCTTTAAACTTGTCCATTAAGATGTTATTACATGAAAAAGGAACAATGGATCTAGTTTCAGATGAATAAGTAAAGATAGTAATGTCACAAGAGTTTGAAAGTGATTTTGATGACATTGGACGTACACGTAGTGGAAAGAAATACAAAGTAGATTTCAGCTCTCTCATATTTGAAGACAGTTCAGATAATACTAGACAACAGAGTCACAGTACCACAGAAGAACCGAAGGGGGTATCCCTTACCACCATTATACCCCACAGAAATAGATCAGGACTCAGAACAATCCCGTAGGAACTCCATCTAGTAGCTCCCAGACAGTACATACTACCGCTACATCACCTCCACCTACACCACCGAGTGGTAGTAACACAGCAAATCAACATCCACCACGTAGAAATAGAATGGGGGATGATATGAAGCTACCTATCTTTAAGGGTACAGGGGCAGAGGACCAAAAGAAGCATTGGTTTCTATGTGAAGCCGTGTGGACCATTAAAGCAATCAATGATGATAATAGTAAACTTGTGCAGTTGGTCACCACACTGAGAGAACGAGCCTTACCATGGTATATGAAGTATACCTCAGTGGTACCCAGAACACTTTTCCAGGTCAGGACCGCCATGATTAAAGAGTTTAAGAAACCTAAGTCTGAGTCACAGTGCATTACAGAGCTCAAAGACATCAAACAGTTACCTACAGAGTCAGTGTGGGACTTCGATCAGAAATTTAAAGCCGTTATATACCAAGTCAGCTTTGAGTTTGCACCGGAGCAGCATAAGGAATGGTTTATTGCAGAACTGCTCCCTCACATCAGACTGCCATTAATGCAGCAGAAACTCCAGATGTAGGACGACGCGTTGGAGATGGCGATGAAACTAGAGGCTTCACCTCTAACTGAAACCAGCACAGGTATGACAAATCTGCAAAACCAGTTGGCTAATCTCACGATACAGATGCATGAGCTTAATAAAGGGAAAGAGGTTGTGTAAGACATATGGTGTGTAAAGTGTAAAGCACAATGCCATACTAAAGATAATTGTCCAGTATTTGTAGAATATATAGCAACCGGGGCTCCTAACCCCTTACCACAGACCCACGGGTCGTGGTGTGAAATATGCAAAACAAAAGGACATCTACCTCACCAGTGCCCTTTACTTCAGAAGTATGTACAGACACCTAAGAACGTATACTGCGTCTTCTGCAAGTCCGTAGGCCATGATGAACACGATTGCCGAGCCTATGATCTCATGGTCGGGAGCAAGCAAGACTTGTACAGAGTTCAATTAGAAACACAGGGTCCAGCAGTAGGACCACAGTATGATCAGGCTCATGTTGGCCATGGAGGAGGATTCAGAGGACGAGGAGGATTCAGAGGCTTTGGCCGGGGAGAAGGCTTTGGCTGTGGTCGCGGACCAGTCACTTGTTACAACTATGGAGTTGTAGGACATTATGCTAGGGACTGTCAGAGCCCTACCACCACATGTAACTATTGCAAATCTTACGATCACGCTATAGAAGACTGTCCTACCTTGATAGATAAGATCAGAGAACCTAAGCCAGCAGTACACTAGAAAATCCAGTTTATTGCCGCTTAGCAGGAAGAACCAGAACCAAGAGTCAACATTATGACTTACAGCGGTGTTTCCACCAATGAGACATAGTAGGTTACTAAAAAGACCATAGGTCAGGAGTGGGTGCACAAAGCTCCTAATAAAGCAACACCACTTGACCTACAGAAGAATAAACAGACATTTCAGGAAGCTAAGACTTTCTTTGATGAACCTATGCAATCAGCATCACAGGTGTCGCCGTCTAGGGGCGTACCGTAGCAAGCACCTTGTGGCGTTAGTCCTGTACAGATATCGTAGGCTACCACATTGGGCACATGCGACGAGGACGAGTTGACAGGAATTGTACAATCATTCCTACGGAGCTGTTTAAAACTCGTGAGAAATGAGCAAGCTATCAGAGAACTTCAGCACATCATAGATCAGTGTCAACCATCTTCTTTCGTGAGCAGTGCACAGCGTGCTGTTCATAGTATTATGGGACATACAAGAACATGCAGAGAGATGCAACTCACAGCACAGGTTGGAGAATTTGAAATGAACGAGGTGATCCTAGATCTAGGATCAGAGGTAAATTTTTTGACTAAGCAGACATGGGAATAGATGGGTAGCCCTAAGTTAGTCAGATTTCCTATCCATCTCAGATTAGCTAATCAACAGTGGGTATCACCCCTGGGTCGATTATCCCAGGCACTAGTTGACATTGACGGAGTTCGCAGCTCTGCGGAATTTGAAGTTATAGAAATCATTGGCGATAGTAGACCATATCCAGCACTGCTAGGCATTGATTGGGCAATCAGCAACATGGCCATTATCAAATTAAAGAGAAGACAAATGACCTTTGAGGACGCACAGATCCGAGTCATCGCACCGTTAGATCCTCTTCAGGGTCCGAGATACATTGAACCTATCCGAGCAGAAGAAGAGGCACGTAACATGGATAGTCTCTATCAGATGACTGCGAACCAGAGCGACTACATCAATCCAACCGCAGAAGGGAACATTTGTTGGCAATGCGACAACTCATGTGCATCGAATTCTGATGTTGGTCTATAGAATTGGCAGAACAAACTTTACGAAGTATCAATGCGTAGATGTGCGTACATGAGTAAGTCACTACGATGGATTGGTGCATAGATCAACGAGATTCCATCATTTCATGGTATAACAGATATCCAGGACTTTCTCATGCAGTTTGAACAACAAATCCCTCACGAGCAGAGGATCGCAGCTATGGACCTTGCAGTACGAGCCACACCTGCAAGATGGTGGTATGCACATAAAGAGAATATCGCATGATGGGATGATCTTAAGAGATTGATGGCGATCAGATTCTCTGCCGACAAAGAGTATGTCTAGCAGAGATACATAGGAGAAAGTGACCCCATGTCACATATTCAGACATGTGAACAGGATTGATCAGACATTCCTGAGGATGAATGGGTTCATCGATTCATTCACACTTTGGACGCAATTCCACGGAACTGGTACACAGAGACTGAATTGCGCAAGGGAACGACTACATGGCCACTTCTAATAGACAGATTTCTACTCACCTTCGCTTTTGAATCTGAGTATCCAAATGTTGATCAGGCCCTAGATGTAATAAAGGTTAAGATATTTGAGGATTGCACCCTATCAGTACATACTCAACCTGAGTGGGCCATCCAGTTAGAATATGCGCTTGAGTGCTATAACTTCGAAGCAGAACCAGAGGATGAGGATGAGGATCCTCGTAACATCAACATTCTGGAGTCAGAAGGGACTCGCGATGTTGATGGACTGAAGCTACAGATTCCAGCAATCACAGAGCCGATCAAGATTAAAAAGATCAATATTGGCACAGACACAGAACCAAAGTTTGCCTCTATTGGAGACTATTGGACCGATGAAATAGTTGGACAGATTGCAAACTTGCTAGATGACTATCAGGACCTATTTCCCACCAAGTTCACAGAGATGAAGGGCATAGTCGAAGACCTGGGAGTAATGAGGATACCATTAAAAGAGGATGCTAGACCAGTCAAGCAGCATCCATATAGATTAAATCCATGATACAAATAAAAATTTAAGGATGAGATCGATAAGATGCTAGCAGCAGGCATCATTGAGCTCGTAGAAGAGAGCGAATGGGTTAGTCCCATGGTCGTGCAAGACAAGAAAATTAAAGGAGACATCAGGATTTATGTCAACTTGCGTAAAATCAATGACGCATCGCTTCATGATCCATTTCCGACACCTTTCATTGATGAAGTACTAGACAATGTCAGAGGACAAGAGGTATACTCCTTCACTGATGGCTTTTTAGTCTATCACCAGATCAGAATCCACCCAGAAGATCGACATAAGACCACTTTTGCAATAGAATGGGGCTCATTCTAGTATACGGTAATGCCCTTTGGTCTTAAGAATGCACCAGCTATCTTTTCTAGAGTAGTAGTTGCTGTATTTAAAGAATACATCCATAAATTCCTAGAAGTTTATTTTGATGATTGGATTGTATTTGGATTAATTGACAAGAACATAGGAGATTTAAGACTGATGTTAGAGAAATGTAGGCAGTACCAGATTTATCTAAACTTGAAAAAATGTATATTCTGTGCACCATTCGGTATTTTGTTGGGTCACATTATCTACAGGCAAGGCTTGATGGTAGATCCCGCAAAGATTGCCATCATTGTAAATCTTCCAGCACCCAACTCAGTCAAACAATTGAGAACAGTACTTGGTCATACTGGGTACTACAGAAAATTCATCAAGGGATACGCAAAGTTTACAGCACCGATGGAAAAACTGTTAAAGAAAGATGTAAAATTCCTATGGAATGAGGAATGCTAGCAGAGTCTAAACACACTTAAAGAGAATATGGTTATAGCACCCATCTTAGTATTTCCAGACTGGACTAAGCCGTTTCATGTACATGTGGATGCATCTGGCATCACACTAGGGGTTGTTTTAACGCAACCAGGAGAAGGAGGTATTGATCATCCTATCGTATACTCCAGTAGAAAGCTATCGACAGCAGAAAAGAACTACACCACGACAGAAAGAGAAGGCTTAGCTATGGTGTACGTGCTACAGAAGTTCAGGCACTACCTGTTGGGTGCCTCATTCAAGATGTTTACTGACCATTCCGCATTGAAGTATCTGGTCAATAAGCCAGCGTTAGGGGGAAGAATATGCAGATGGTTACTTCTCTTTCAGGAGTATGATTTTGAAATCATTGTCAAACCAGGAATATTGAATGCTGGACCTGATCATCTATTGCGAATAGACTCAGGATAAGAGCCAAGTAATCTAGAGGACAATTTGCCAGATGCGTAGTTGTTCTCTATCCAGATCATAGATGAGTACTATGCTGATATCATTCACTTTCTCACCACAGGAAGGGCACCTGAGCAGTTTACCAAGCATCAAAAGAGGCAGTTGGTTGTTAAAGTAGCAGACTTCACCCTGATCACAGGACAGTTATACAAGTTAGGTCCAGATGAAGTCTTGCGCAGATGTGTGATGCCGCATGAAAAAGAGGCTATTATCAGAGAAGCACATTCAGGTACCGCAGCAGGTCATTTCGCAGGAAAGTTGACTGCGCAGAAAATCCTGACCGTAGGATTATGGTGGCCTACGTTACACAAAGATACTAAGGACTTTTGCAGATGCTGCGATATCTGCCAGAGGGTAGGAAAACCTTCACGATGAGATGAAATGCTGCTGCAACCGCAGGTTACATTGCGCGTATTTGAAAAATGGGCTATAGACTTTGTGGGTCCCATCAACCTACCAAGAAAACGAACGGGTGTGAGATATATCATCACTGGAACAGAGTACCTCACCAGGTGGGCAGAGGCCAAAGAAGTAAGAAATTGTGATGCTGCTACAGCCACACAGTTCATTTTTGAAAACATCATCACTAGATTTGGATGCCCAGTAATTTTGATGAGTGATCAAGGCACACACTTCTTGAATCGCACCATTGAGGCCTTGATGAAATAATTCTAGACACAGCACCATAAGAGAACTCCCTACCACCCACAAGATAACGGTACGATGGAGGCCTTTAATAATATTTTAGAAAACGCTCTTACTAAGATCTGCAATAGCCAAAAGAATGATTGGGACCTTAGAGTTAACGCTGTATTATGGGCATATAGGACTACATGCAAGAAACTTACAGGACACACACCTTTCATCTTGGTGTATGGACAGGAGGCTGTTATTCCTATGGAGTATATTCTTCCCAGTTTAAGAACTGCTCAGATCACTGGAATGGCTGATACAGACATAGTGCAGGAAAGGCTAGCATAGCTGTTTGCCTTAGAGGAAGACAGATTCATCGCCAGATTCCATCAGAAAGTACAGAAGGCATGAGAAAAATCTTGGCATGACAGACACATTAAGAGTAAGACTCTTCATATCGAAAACCTAGTACTCCTCTATGGCAGTAAATTTATTAAGTTTCCAGGAAGGTTCAAGACGCATTGGTTGGGGCCGTATCATATACAACAAGTCACAGAGGGAGGAGTCATTTAGCTCAACAAACTGAATGGGGAGCTTCTTCCCATGATGATCAATGGCAGTAGGCTTAATCTCTATAGTGACAGCCACTCCACCTCTCAGCCCTAACACAGAGTCGCAGACAGTGTAGATGTCAAGTGTAGTTGAAAGGAGGCATCGCACCAGGAATTAGTCTACACCGGCAGGGATTTTAAGTATCAGGAATCGCATAAGGACGGTTCATTTTGCACAAAAAAAATAAAAATGCTTAAGTTTGTTTTGAGCAAGTGATGCGGTGTGGCATCGCAGTNGTATTTTAAGTATCAGGAATCGCATAAGGACGGTTCATTTTGCACAAAAAAAATAAAAATGCTTAAGTTTGTTTTGAGCAAGTGATGCGGTGTGGCATCGCAGTAGCGCTATGTTCCTCCATGCCACATACCCAGTTTTTGCAATGAGACAGAGGGCTAGTCAAGTCGCTTTCTGATAGGCAGTTAATGAAGAAATTACCGGTATACCTTACCGTAGATTCGGGTATAGCATAATAATTTTTTCCATATTTGGCAAATCTTCGACGAGACCGGCGCCTACATACACACGCTTCAAGGTAAATTGATCGGATTTCTGCATTTATTGAGGATCAAAATGACAGGTTGTCATGTCCCCATGCCTCCAACCGGAAAGGAGGACGCGACTACAAGCTTCAAACACATGGGCTAAGAGCCCCATGAACAAATGCATACTCAAAATGGTCGAAACAGAATGCTGAAGGAGACTGAGTTGAAGTAAAAACATGCACTTATGCAATCATCTATCAGACACAGCGAAAACATCATACATTCAAACAAGCATTCATCATACATAGCGGAAACCAACAACATTCAATCATGGATGCATTCAACATGTTCATCATTTCATTAATAGAAATTAAGGTTGCAGAAGTATAATTGGACAAGATCACTTATCTTAGGAAAAATTCGATCCGTAAGTAGCTACGTCGCTGCAACATTCCACCCAACCATAGGCCAGCGAGCTCCTTAATATCTCAGCAACGCTGCCACCGCTGAGCTGGGCATGATTCTCTAAGGAATAAGGGAACAACAGGATTACACTTAGCCAAGGACACACAAAACACACAGCCAAGCCAACAGAATTGGGTTTATCAGGCCATTAGGGAGTTGGAGAAGGCAAATTGCTAAGCTGGTGAGCTCATTACAGAGCCAAGAACACCTACACCAGAACTAGCCTGACCTCTAAGACACCCAAACACACCCAACACAAGGAATTAGTCCCTTCTCTGCTACACAGTCCCTCAGGCCCTGCATTCCCTTCCAGTGCTATTCAGGGGTGATGGAGAAGAAGGCCAACCCTCTAGCTCTGTTTGTGTGGTTTCCAGCCACCAAGTTTATCAAGAAAATATAATCCAACATCCCTGCTCCTCTCACAGTCCGAAGACCAACCATTGCACTCAAGCAATTAATTTAGCTGTCACAACTTAAACAGGAAAAAGACTCCCCAGTGAATTACACAGTCCCAAACACAACAGCAAACACAATTCCAATAGGGGGGAAACACCATAGCTCCAAAACGCATCAGCATACATATTACCAATGACGTGGGGAACAATGACCCATTTTTCACAACCAATGCTGCTGGGAAAAACGTACGCATACCACAATGGGGACGAATTTACAGTCTCACGACCGGTGCATGAACAACCACAATGCAGAACCCATGAATCAGCCCATGAGTAAAGGATACGGCCTCACTATTCACAAATCCACAGAAGAAAACTACTGTGTGGGTAAATCCAGCAAAATCCTATGCGTGAAGACGAAAAACGGGAAAGAATCCCTCTACGTGAGAATGCACAGCAATGGAGGGGACGCGAAATGCAAGTGCGTGAGCATTTTTGCCCAGACGTGGGGAGAGTGGAAGAATGTCTGCATGAGTGATGAACAACAAAATGGTGAGAACCCCCAAAATTGGAAGTACGTGAGCATTTTTTCCATTGTGGAGTCAACCATGGTGGAGTGTCCATGTGGGTGAGGACTGACAGTCCTGCCACCCCACTCCCAAAGACCATAACTGCCTCAACCACCAGTAGCCATTCTTAATGAAAGTGATTGGGATAAAACAAGGTAAGAAGACACATGGATTTTCACCCTATTGGCCAAGGTTTGACAATTCCCCCACGTCCTTATCCTTGGGGAAAATCATGCCCCTTTCTCATTTTAGTTTCCGCGATCGTAGCTGGTTGGGTTCATTTAATTAATTATAGATGCATATTTACATGATGACAACATAATATATGCCACATGCCCCGATATACCATTGGTGACAATTTAAATCCAAAACATAGCATAACCGATCAATGGCGGGGCCTTGGCCTTTAGCTCCGCACCATGATCATTACAATATGTACATCATATACATCTAATGTAACGGGGTCAAAACCGGGGCATTACATTCCCCTCCCCCTTCAATAGCACTATCCTCAGTGCTTACAAAATTGAGCAAAATGCTACACTGGTATCACCTCAGTGTTCCACAAAATTGAACAAAAATGGATGTTCCAATCGCGTGGCATCCTCCAGCTCCCAAGTGGCCTCTTCAGGTCCGTAGTGCTCCCATTGCATTTTTACCTGACCTATGGATCGGTTCCGGAGCATGGTGACCTTCCTGTCGAGGATGCGCATTGGATCGATTCGGAACTCTCCCTCGGGTTCCACCTGAATCACATCCCAATTTATCACATGGTTAGGATCATGTAGATATCTCTTAAGTAAATAAACATGAAAAACATTATGAGCCCTAGTGCTAGCAGGCAATGCAAGTCTATATGCAACTGGCCCTATTCTTTCAAGGACTTCGAACGACCCACAGTATCTCGGTGACAACTTGGCACAACTTTCAAGCTTTAAGGAACTCTTCCTTGCCCTCACTCTAAGGTAAACATGATCTCCAACCCTGAACTCTCTGTTCACCCTATGCTTATATGCATAGCTTTTATGTTTGTCCTGTGCTACTTTCAGTTTCTGCCTGATCTTTACAACCTCTTGCTCCATTTCCCTAAGCAATTATGGTCCAAGCACAATCCTGTTCACTGGATTATCCCAAGTCACTGGTGTCCTACACCTTCTTCCATACAAAGATTCATATGGACTCATCCCCAAGGATGTCTGATGTCCATTGTTATAAGCAAACTCTACCAAGTGTAAGTAATCTTCCCACTTGGTTGGTTTGTCCATCATGTACATGCGAAGCATGTCTTCAAGCACCTGATTAACTCTTTCTGTCTGCCCATCTGTCTGAGGATGGTATGCAGTGCTGAAGTTTACCTTTGTACCCAAATCTGCAAACAACCCCTTCCAAAATTTGGAAGTGAACTTGACATCCCTGTCAGAGACTATTGCCTTAGGCAATCCATGCAATTTGAATATATCCTTCATGAAGATCCTTGCAATGTCGGCAGTCTCACACGTAGACTTAACCGGTATAAAATGTGTTTCCTTTGTCAACTTGTCTACCACAACCATGATGGAATCATGTTGTCTCCAAGTCATTGGCAATCCTGTAATAAAATCCATGGAAATAACTTCCCATTTCCATTTCGGAACTGGCAAAGGCTGCAACAAAACTGCTGGATGTTGATGCTCAACCTTTACCTGTTGACATTTCATACACCTTGAAATGTATTCAGCCATGTCCTTTTTCATTCCTGGCCAAAAGTATTGCTTTCTAGCTGTAGAAATTGTCTTTTGATATCCTGGGTGACCAGAATATGGAGCTTGATGGATTTCATCCATAACAACTCTCCTCAAATATGCTATCTTCGGAATATAAATTCTGCCTTTATAAGTGAGAAGTCCATCTTCTTCCAATTTATATCCCTCATACCTCTTCTCAAGACTTTTCTGCTGCAATTTGTCTTTTACCTGCTCATACAGTTCATCTCCAGCAGCATGATCAACAATCTGCTATCTCAAATCTGATTGGCAAATACTAAGAGATGCCACATGCATTTCCTGCACCTTCCTGCTGAGTGCATCAGCTACCTTATTCTCTTTTCCCTTTATGTGCTTGATTTCAAAATCAAACTCACATAAAAACTCCAGCCATCTTGCTTTCCTAGCATTTAAATTAGGCTGATCAAACAAATATTTCAGTCCACAATGATCCGTTCTGAGCTCAAATCTCCTACCCATCAAGTAATGTCTCCACATCTTGAGAGCATGTACTATGGCTGCAAGCTCTAGATCATGAGTGGCATAGTTCTTCTCATGTTCCTTCAGCTTTCTTAACTCATAGCATATCACGTGGTTGTCTTGCATAAGGACTCCTCCAATCCCTTGTCCGCATGCATCAGTACATACCACAAAATCTTTCTCTGGATCTACAACCTTTAATACAGGTGCACTATTGAGAAGATTCTTCAACCTCTGGAAGCTTTCTTCACACCTTGATGTCCATTCGAACTTCATCCCCTTCTTTTGCAAAGAAGTGATGGCATGTGCAACTTTGGAGAATCCCTCAATGAATCTCCTGTAGTATCCTGCAAGTCCCATGAAAGATCTCACATCTGTCACATTTCTTGGAGTGGGCCAATTCACAATGGCTTCAATCTTTTCTAGGTCCACAGATATACCCTCCTTTGAGATAATGTGACCCAAATACTAAATTCTATCTCTATAGAAGTCACACTTTCTCATCTTTGCATACAACTGGTGTTCCCTGAGCAATTTCAATGTCAATCTAAAATGCTCTTCATGCTCTTCCTCATTCTTGGAATAAACAAGAATGTCATCAAGGAAAACAAGAACAAACTTGTCCAAATACTTGCTGAAGACACTATTCATGAGGCACATAAATGTAGCTGGTGCATTTGTGAGACCAAATGGTACCACTACAAACTCATAATGTCCATACCTTGTCCTGAAGGCTGTCTTATGAATGTCTTCATCCTTGATTCTCACCTGATGGTAACCAGACCTCAAGTCAATCTTGCAAAATACCTTTGCTCCTCTCATTTGATCAAAGAGGTCATCAATCCTAGGAAAAGGATATTTATTCTTCACGGTACCCTTGTTCAACTGTCTGTAGTCAATACATAACCTGAGTGTACCATCTTTCTTCTTTACAAACAAAACCGGTGCTCCCCAAGGAAACACACTCAGTCGGATATAATTCTTTTCCAACAACTCTTGCAGTTGCATCTTCAACTCTAACATCTCCGGTGTACTCATCCTGTAGGGTGCCTTGGACACTAGTGCTGCTCCTGGCACAAGTTCAATAGTGAAATCAATGTCCTGCTTGGGAGGAAGCCCTGGAATCTTATCAGGAAACACATCCCTGAATTCCTATAACACCTGATAGTCCTCCAACCGAGGAGTTTCATCTCTCGTTTCCTCCAAAATCTGAGTTGCATACAACTGGCAGCCCTTCCTATAGAACTTCTTTAACTGCATTGCTGAAACCTGCCATACTGAAATCACATTTGGAATTCCTTTCACCACTACTAGGTTTCCTTCTTCATTGAAGCATTCAAAAGTCTTATTGTAGCAATCAAGCTTCACCCTGTGAGCTTCTAACCAATCCATTCCAATGAGAACATCATAGGAACCAAGTGGTAGAACATTCATATCTACACACGTGACCAATCCATTCATGACCAATGGACATTTCTTTACCACTTCGCTGAATTTTCTCTTAGTTCCAATGGCTATTTGAACTAACCAAGACTTCCTATGCTTTACTTTCTTAAAAGCACAAATATCCACTACTCTAGGAGTAATGTAACTGTGAGTAGAACTAGGGTCAATCAAAATAGAAATAGATTGCTCAACAATCTTACCTGCTACTTCAACCACATCTGACTGGTGATCTACCTAGTGGTCCTCTAGTGCTGCATAAATCCTAGGTACTTCCCTTGCTACTTGTTGGAGTAGGGTCCTGCAGCTACAGAAGAAGATGCTAGTTTTGGAAGAATGATAAGTTTTGGCGGAAAGAAGTTAAGGCATAGCTACGACGCCGTAGCACGTTTCTAGCTGGAGAACAGAGCCGGAAACCGTGACATTTTGAGATAGGAAAGTCAAATAAGGCAACGGTACCTGAGCGGCTGAGAAGGGAGAGCTCACCCACTGCATTGAAGGCAGCGGTGGAAGACAGGAGGGCTCAGCGACCCTCATAAAGAAGAAGGAGCAACGAGGCTCAAGCATTAAAGGCAAAGGATAGAAAACATAGAAGTGGTGCATAGTACCCATGGTCAGTGCCAGGAAGCATGGAAGACTGCAGAGAGCTGTGGTGTGACGAAAAGAGGCTACCTCAAGGATAGAGAGGACCGACTGTCACTAATTAGGGTTGGGTTACTGTTGGGACAGGCCCACAGTGTTGTAATGGCACGACCTTCGGGCTGCCTATATAAGAATATATTTTGTATTGTAAAGGGTTAGCTAATCAGTCAGTTAGCCAGTTGGTCGGATAGACAGTAGACAGTCGTGAATGAAATAGGAAATAAGGATAAGTAGACTGTGTAAAAGCCGAGCTCTGGTTCTGGTCTTAGCTGTAGCAATCTTATTGAAACCAGTAGCTGGCTTATAGAGCATGCATGTAACGATCCGCAGGGATTGACTTTGAGGGAAGAGTATATTGTAAGAGAGCAATATAGAGAGAAGAGAGATCTAAGAGAGAATATCTTGAGCTGCATATGCGGTGCAGCAGAACTGTGTTTTACCTTCCCCTTGAGCTATAATAGAAAACACAGTTCTATGGACGTAACTTCCATCCTGGAGGTGAACCACGTTAAAATCTGTGTTATGTGACTGATTTATGTTATGTTTACTTATACATTGCGCAGTTACTTTATGGACTTCGTTGTAGTTTAATGGATGAATGTATTAATCAGTTCACTACAGCACAGAAGGATAATCATAAGTTAACAGTCTTAGCACGATTGTATGTGTTTCATTTATGTTTGTGTAACAGTTCCTGAATGCAGTATTGAATATATTTGTATGTTAAGTCTTGCGTGGCGACACGAGCAACGCTAAGTGCGCTAAACCACGGAGGTAGGATATCACAGAGAGGTGATATCGCATTGGCAGAGAAGCTGCGGTCCGCGATACCGCAGGTTGAGGACTTCGCGTTGAGCAGGAGCTGCGTGTCACACGGTGCATGGCGATGCGGTAAGGCAGGAAATATCGCAAGTCAGGGAAAGTGCGCATCATAGAGAAGGACCGCATGGTGGCGGAAAGAATATCTCACGGTTAGAAGAGCTGCGCGACGACGGGATCACGCGACGTGAGCAGGAGGGTGCGCGTCGCACCGACAGAGAGAGAGAGAGAGCTCGCAGCTAGAAGAGCTGCGCAGCACTAGTAGGATTGCCTCGGAACCTGGTCCAAGACACTTGAGTCCTTGGCCAACCCATTAGATTCACTTCGGGTGAGACTGCAGGCCGCCTTGCGGTCTATCGCCGAAAGGGCCAATGAGCTATGGGTGTTGTTGGTTGATTATAGTAAACTCGGGTCTGCCCATGCAATCAACAAATGGTTCCGTTGCCGGGACTTGAACGACTGGGATTCAATGTTCTGTTGGCATCCTACCAAAGAAGAGTTTCACCAGTGCTAGATTCAGACTTAAGGGAGTTTTCCAAGAAAGAAAATCGAAGCCCTAAACTGAGCACAGAGGCCTGGTTAGAAAAGCATATCGCTTCAGACATACACGCTATATTTTTTGCAACCTATGGAAACAAGATTTTTGACTGGTTATCCAAGTTGACAGATAGGAACACATTCAAGAAGAAAAGAAACATTGTCTGGACACAAGAGCTGATTCAGACTGTGCAGAACCTTGACAATCCGATTACGAGAGCAGTGGACTTCTGGCTGACAAGTGTGCTAGAAGGCTTTGTTACAGAATTTGCAGTTGACCAGAGAAAGAGCTTCAGCGCAGCTGAACGATACTTCTTTAGAGGATATCGTGGTAAGTACCTAATATCTCTAAACTTGTCCCTTAAGATGCTGCTATATGAAAAAGGAACAATGGATCTAGTCTCAGATGAATAAGTAAAGATAGTAATGTCACAAGAGTTTGAAAGTGATTTTGATGACATTGGACGAACACGTAGTGGAAAGAAGTATAAAGTAGATTTTAGCTCTCCTGTATTTGAAGACAGTTCAGACAGTATTAGACAATAGAGCCCTAGCACCACAGAAGAACCAGAGGGGGGTATCCCTTACCACCCCTATACTCCACAGAAACAGACAGGGACTCAGAATAACCCCGTAGGTACTCCATCTAGTAGCTCATAGCCAGTACCTACTCCTGCTACAGCACCTTCACCTACACTGCTGAGTGGTAGCAGCCCAGTCAGTCAGAACCCACCACAGAGAAATAGAATGGGAGACGACATGAAGCTACCTATTTTTAAAGGTACAGGAGTAGAAGACCCGGAACAGCATTGGTTCCTCTGTGAAGCCATGTAGACCATTAAAACAATCAATGATGATAACCTTAAACTTGTACAGTTGGTCACCACACTCAGAGACAGAGCCTTGACATGGTACATAAAATATAATACATTACCCAAGATGCTGGCCCAGGTTAAGAACGCCATGATTAAAGAGTTTAAGAAACCTAAGTCTGAGTCTCAGTGCATCACAGAGCTTAAGGATATTAAGCAGCTACCATCAGAATCAGTATGGGACTTTGACCAGAAATTCAAAGCTCTTATAGACCAAGTAAGTTTTGAGTTTGCGCCGGAGCAGCATAAGGAATGGTTTATTGCAGCGCTGCTCCCTCATATCAGAATGCCACTAATGCAACAGAAACTTACTACTCAAGATGAAGCGCTGGAGATGGCAATGAAACTAGAGGCTTCACCTTTAGCAGAAACCAGTACAAGCATGACAACTCTACAGACCCAGTTGGCCAATCTTACGTTACAGATACACGAACTTAAAAAAGGGAAAGAGGTTACGCAAGACACATGGTGTATAAAGTGTAGAGCACAGGGCCATAGTAAAGATAACTGTCCAGTATTTACAGAATATTTAGCGTTAGGGGCTCCTAACCCCTTACCACGAACGCAAGGGCCATGGTGTGAAATATGTAAAACACAAGGACAGCCACCTCAGCAATGCCCCTTGCTTCAGAAGTATGTACAGACACCTAAAAACCTATACTGTGTCTTCTGTAAATCCGTCGGGCATGATCAACAGGACTGCCGAGCTTATGATCTCATGTCAGAGAGACAACATGATGTGTACAGAGTCCAAGCAGACACACCGGGTCCAGCAACAGGACCACAGTCGGATCAGGCTTACGGAGGACGAGGAGGAGGATTCAGAGGACGAGGCCGTGGAGGAGGCTTCGCACGTGGAGAAGGCTTTGGCCGAGGAGGAGGTTTTGGCCAAGGTCGTGGACCAGTCACTTGTTATAATTGTGGAATCGTCGGACACTATGCTAGGGACTGTCAGAACGCCACTACTACTTGCAACTACTGCAAATCTTATGATCATACTATAGAAGAGTGTCCTATCTTGATAGCTAAGATCAGAGATCCCAAACCAGCTGCACACCAGAACATCCAACTTATCGTTGCTGAGCAGGCAGAACTAGAACCAAGAGTCAATATTGTGACTAGGAGCGGTACTTCCACTAGTGGCACATCGCAGGAGACCGGAAAGAACACAAGTCAGGGGTGGGTGCGCAGAGCTCCTAGTAAAGCAACAACACTTGACCTACAGTAGAATAAAGAGACCTTTCATGCAACCAAGGCTTCCTTTGACAAACCTACAATATTAGGACCGCAGGTACTGCCATCTAGGAGCGTACCTCAGCAAACACCTTGTGGTGTTAGCCCTGAGCAGGCACAGCAGGATACCACATCGGGAAGATGCGACGAGGATGAATCGACAGGAAGTGTACAATCCTTCCTGCACAGCTGCTTGAAACTCCTGAGAAATGACAAAGTTGTTGGTGAGCTACAGCATATGATAGATCAATGTCAGCA
Source organism: Pseudotsuga menziesii (assembly GCA_001517045.1). Classification (NCBI taxonomy): domain Eukaryota; kingdom Viridiplantae; phylum Streptophyta; class Pinopsida; order Pinales; family Pinaceae; genus Pseudotsuga; species Pseudotsuga menziesii. The sequence goes on from LPNX011088932.1 coordinate 170,586, forward strand.
ACCCTCTCTCTTGGGCAGTGCACACTGCGCTGTCCATAATATTACAAGACATACAAGGACAGGAAGAGAGATGAAATTCACAGTGCAGATTGGTGAGTTTGAAATGGATGAGTTTGTCTTAGATCTAGGATCAGAGGTGAATGTTCTAACTAAGCATACATGGGAACAGATGGGTAGTCCTCAGTTAGCCCTATCGCCTATCCACCTGAGATTAGCTAATCAGCAGTGAGTATCACCATTGGGTCGACTACCACAGGTGCCAGTTGATATTGACGAAGTTTGTACTTTTGTGGACTTCGAGGTTATAGAAATCATTGGCGACAGTCGACCATATCCAGCACTATGAAGTATTTATTGGGCGATTGGTAGAAAAGCTGTCATTGACCTAAAGAGAAGACAAATGACCTTTGAGGATGCGCAGATCCGCGTCATCGCACCGTTGGATCCTTACCAAGGTCCTAGATATATTGAACCTATCCGAGTAGAGGAGGAAGCACATAACATTGATAGCCTCTACCAGATGACTGCGAACCAGAATGACTACATCAATCCAACCGCAGAAGGGAACATTAGTTGGCGATCCGACAGCTCATGCGCACCAGATTCCAATGTTGGTCTAGAGAACTGGCAGAATAGAATTTACGAAGTCTCAGCGCGCAGATGTGCGTTTATCAGTAAATCACTGCGATGGATTGGCGCAGAGATCGCTAAGACTCCATCGTATCATGCTCTGACAGATATCCAGGATTTTTTTGAACAGTTTGAGCAACAAATTCCCCACAAACAGAGGATCGCAGCTATGGACCTTGCAGTTCGAGCCACACCTGCAAGATGGTGGTATGCACATAAAGAGAATATCGCATCATGGGATAATATGAAAAGACTGATGGCGATCATATTTTCTGACGACAGAGAGTATGTTCAGCAGAAGTACACAGGAGAAACTGACCCCAGGGTACACATTCAGACATGTGAACAGAACTGGTCGGACATTCCAGAGGATGAATGGGTTCACAGATTCATTCATACATTGGACACAGTTCCAAGGAATTGGTACATAGAGACCGAGATGCGCAAGGGAACAACCACATGGTCACTTATGACAGACAGCTTCCTACTCACCTTTGCGTTTGAGTCCGAACATCCAAGTGTTGCTTAGGCCCTAGACATAATCAAGACACAGATTTTTGAGAATCGCACCATCTCATTACCAGTCCAACCTGATTGGACTATCCAGCTAGAAGAGGCGTTGGAATGCTATAACTTTGCATCAGAACCAGAGGAGGCGGATGAGGATCCTCGCAACACCAAAATTCCGGAATCAGAAGGGACTCGCGATGTGGAGGGACCACAGTTAGATATTCCAGCAATCACCGAGCCCATTAATATTAAAAAGATCAATATTGGCACAGACGTAGAACCTAAGTTTGCCTCTATTGGAGACTACTGGAACGATGAAACAGTTGGATAGATTGTAGATCTGCTACATGATTATCAGGACCTATTTCCCACCAAGTTCACAGAGATGAAGGGAATAGTTGGAGACCTAGGAGTCATGAGGATACCATTAAAGGAGGATGCTAGACTAGTTAAGCAGCACCCATACAGATTGAATCCGCGCTACAAAGAAAAATTAAAGGACGAAATTGATAAAATGCTAGCAGCAGGCATCATCGAGCCAGTTGAGGAAAGCGAATGGGTTAGCCCCATGGTAGTGCAAGAGAAGAAAACAAAAGGCGACATCAGGATCTGTGTCGACCTACGAAAACTCAACGACGCATCACTTCATGATCCATTTCCAACACCGTTCACTGATGAGGTATTAGACAATGTGGGAGGACAGGAGGTCTACTCCTTCACTGATGGGTTTTCAGGCTACCATCAGATCAGAATACATCCAGAAGATCGATCCAAGAACACATTTGCAACAGAATGGGGCTCGTTCCAATATACGGTAATGCCCTTTGGCCTTAAGAATGCACCAGCTATATTTTCTAGAGTAGCAGTTGCTGTCTTTAAAGAATACATCCATAAGTTCTTAGAAGTATATTTTGATGACTGGACTGTATTTGGGTTAATTGATAAGCACATAGGAGATCTAAGACTGATGTTAGAGAAATGTAGGCAGTACCAAATTTCTCTAAACTTGAAGAAATGTATATTTTGTGCACCATTTGGTATTTTGTTGGGCCACATTGTTTGTAGACAAGGCTTGATGGTAGACCCCTCCAAGATCGCTATCATTGTAAACCTTCCAGCACCTAACTCAGTCAAGCAACTGAGGATAGTACTTGGTCATACCGGGTATTACAGAAAGTTCATCAAGGGCTACGCAAATATTACAGCGCCGATGGAGAAATTGCTAAAGAAAGATGTAAAATTCCTATGGAATGAGGAATGCCAGCAAAGTCTCGACATACTTAAGGAGAAGATGGTTACAACACCCATCCTAGTATTTCCCAACTGGACTAAGCCATTTCATGTACATGTCGATGCATCCGGTATTGCATTAGGAGTTGTCTTGACACAGCCAAGAGAAGGGGATCTTGACCATCCCATCGCATATTCCAGCAGAAAGCTATCAACAGCGGAAAAGAACTACACCACAACAGAAAGGGAGGGCTTAGCTATGGTATATGCACTGCAGAAGTTCAGGAATTATCTATTGGACGCCTCATTTAAAATGTTTACTGACCATTCTACATTGAAGTACCTAGTCAATAAACCAGTGTTAGGGGGGAGAATCTGCAGATGGTTACTCCTCTTCCAGGAGTATGATTTTGAAATCATTGTGAAACCAGGAAGACTGAATGCAGGACCAGATCATCTGTCGCGGTTAGACTCAGAAGAAGAGCCCAGTAACCTAGAAGACAATCTGCCAGATGCACCGCTGTTTTCCATACAGATCGCAGATGAGTACTATGCCGACATTATTCAATTCCTCACCACAGGAGTAGCCCCTCACGAGTTTACTAAGCACCAAAAGAAGCAGTTGGTTGTTAAAGCAGCAGACTTCACCCTCATCGCAGGACACCTATACAAGTTAGGTCTGGATGAAGTTCTGCGCAGATGCGTGATGGCGCACGAAAAAAATGCTATTATCAAAGAGGCTCATTCAGGAACCGCAGGAGGACATTTCCCAGGAAAACCAATTGCGCAGAAAATCCTGGAGGCAGGATTATGGTGGCCTACATTGCATAAGGACACCAAGGACTTTTGCAGATGCTGCGATATCTGCCAAAGGGTAGGAAAACCCTCGCGACGCGATGAAATGCCGCTGCGACCACAGGTCACATTGCGCGCATTTGACAAATGGGTAGAAAGGATAAGAGAGCCCAGCAAACTAAGTTACCGAAATTGCAAGAGAACGTGTCAAGGTAATGAAGAATGAAGTCGAAGGACTTCGGCAGAAGTTGCAGAAAACTTCACAGGAGGCGAAGGAGAAGCTACAGCAGGAAAAGCTGCAGCAGGAGAAGCCCGTTCCAGGTGGCTCGAGGACGAGCCACAAGTAAGTGTTAGGGGACTTTTGGAGTAGGGTCCCGCAGCTACAGAAGAAGCTGCTAGTTTTGGCGGAATGATAAGTTTTGGTGAAAAGAAGTTAAGGTAGAGCTACGACACCGTAGCACGTTTCCAGCTGGAGAGCAGAGCCGGAAACCGTGACGTTTTGAGATACGAAAGTCAAAGAAGGCAACGATACCTGAGCGGCCGAGAAGGGAGAGCTCAACCACTGCATTGAAGGTAGCGGCGGAAGACAGGAGGGCTCAGCGACCCTCATAAAGAAGAAGGAGCAACGAGTCTCAAGCATTAAAGGCGAAGGACAGAAAACAGAGAAGCGGTGCATAGTACCCATGGTCAGTGCCGGGAAGAATGGAAGACTGCAGAGAGCTGTGGTGTGACGAAAAGAGGCTACCTCAAGGACAGAGAGGACCGACTGTCACTAATTAGGGTTGGGTTACTGTTGGGATAGGCCCACAGTGTTGTAATGGCATGACCTTCGGGCTGCCTATAGAAGAATATATTTTGTATTGTAAAGGGTTAGCTAATCAGTCAGTTAGCCAGTTGGTTGGATAGACAGTAGACAGTCATGAATGAAATAGGAAATAAGGATAAGTAGACTGTGTAAAAGCTGAGCTCTGTTTTTGGTCTTAGCTGTAGCAATCTTACTGAAACCAGTAGCTGGCTTATAGAGCATGCATGTAACGATTCGCAGGGATTGACTGAGAGGGAAGAGTATATTGTAAGAGAGAAATATAGAGAGAAGAGAGATCTAAGAGAGAAGATCTTGAGCTGCATATGCGGTGCAGCAGAACTGTGTTTTACCTTCCCCTTGAGCTATAATAGAAAACACAGTTCTGTGGACGTAACTTCCATCCTGGAGGTGAACCACGTTAAAATATGTGTTCTGTGATTGATTTATGTTATGTTTACTTATACATTGCGCAGTTACTTTATGGACTTCGTTGCAGTTTAATGGATGAATGTATTAATCAGTTCACTACAGCACAGAAGGATAATCATAAGTTAACAGTCTTAGCATGATTGTATGTGTTTCATTTATGTTTGTGTAACAGTTCCTGAATGTAGTATTGAATAGCTTTGTATGTTAAGTCTTGCGCATCGACATGAGCAACGCTAAGTGCGCTAAACCACAGAGATAGGATATCACAAAGAGGTGATATCGCATCGGCAGAGAAGCTGCGGTGCGCGATACCGCAGGTTGAGGACTTCGCGTTGAGCAGGAGCTGTGTGTTGCATGGTGCACGGCGATGCAGTAAGGCAAGAAATATCGCAAGTCAGGGAAGGTGCACATCATAGAGAAGGACCGCACGGTGGCGGAAAGAATATCTCGCGGTTAGAAGAGCTGCGCGACAACGGGATCACGCGACACGAGCAGGAGGGTGCGCGTCGCACCGACAGAGAGAGAGAGAGATCGCAGCTAGAAGAGCTGCGCAGCACCAGTAGGATTGCCTCGGAACCTGGTCCAAGACACTTGAGTCCTTGGCCAACCCATTAGATTCACTTCGGGTGAGACTTCAGGCCGCCTTGCGGTCTGTCGCCGAAAGGGCCAGTGAGCTAGGGGTGTTGTTGGTTGATTATAGTAAACCTGGGTCTGCCCATGCAATCAACACTACTTGACCCACTGTTTCTTCTTCTTGAATATTATAAGCTGGACTTGCACTCTCATTCTCGAGTGGACAATTTCTATGCATGTGGGGTCCTCCACATTTCCAACATTGAAGTGGCCCTCTATTCTATTGTGGATCTTTAGGATTTTCTTCAGTCACTCCAACTGGCTTACTCGCAGCTTGGGATGGCTGCTTCTACTGATTCCTGAAGCTATAAGGTTTGAAACCTTTCTTCCTTTGGTCAAACTTCTCATTCTTCTTGTCCTTCCATGCCTTATGGTAATCTGGCTTACCTTTTCTCTACTCATAGCAATACTTAGCCTTCCTTATTGCTTCTTCAAGAGTTCTAGGTTCGTAAAACTCAATTCAATCTTTGTAAGACTGAGGTAATCCACTCAGAAAACGCTGGAACTTCACTTTTTCATATCTGATATACCAGACATACCTCAACAGCTCCAAAAACTTATTTCCATACTCTTCCATGGTATGCTGTCCCAATATCAACTCATGGAACTTCTTAATCTTGTCATCATAATACCTGTCAGATAGGTATTTCTGCTTAAAATACTTCTTGAACTGCTTCCACTTAAGTCTCCTTTCACTGATCCTTTTTACTTGCTTGAAGTGTTCCCACCAAATGGATGCTCTTCCATTCAAATTGAATATGGCAACTCTTGCCTTCATGTTTCCTAAATAATCATGCACTTGAAAGTACTTCTTTATCCCAAGAAGCCAAGCTTCAGCCTCTTGTCCAGTATTTATCTCACCATCAAATGTAGGAGGTTTGGATTTCTTAAATTCATCCCGAGAACGATCCCTATGGTGCCTCTTACTTTTCCTTCTATGCGAAGAAGAGCTTGAATCCCCACTGGATTCTTCGGAATCAGATGATCCACTAGAAGTCCTTCTCCTTCTCCTAGTACTGCTCTTACTGCCTTCTGGTCTTGTTGTACCTCGTCTAGAGTCTATCTTTATTTGCAAGTCTGTCAAACTTTGCAACATTGCAGCATTCAACTAATGCTACTCTTCCTGGGCTTTGATCAAGCTTCTCATAGTAGCTGCAACATCTGACGGTGTCTCTTGGAATATCCTTCCATTAGACTCTATGTCATCATTTCTATTATGTACATTTTCTCCCATGGCATCTTCTGCTCACTCATAGGAATCCCGAGCATCATATCCGGCATGGGTTCTCATACTGAACCACCCCTTACTTACCAAACTACACTACCTGGAATACTTCTCTTGAAGGTGACTATAATTCTGCAAACGTGTTAATAACACAATTGTTAGATGCATACATTGATACAAATCAACATTACTTACCTTCTCTTGGAATAATCATAAAATTACAAATGCCCAAACACACAAAATTTTCTTCATCAAGGAATGGCTGTCTGAAGGGGATGACGGGGGTCAAGGGGGCTTGCCGCCTTGTGGACTCCTTTTTAGCCCTGAAATTTCACTGAAAAACAGTTGAAAAATCCCTCTGAAAACAGTTGAAATCCACTGAGAAATCCTATGGAAAAACCCAGAATTTTCCTTTCCTTCTCATCAGCTGTCGGATGTCTTTTCACATCGGAAGTCTTAGCGCTTTGGCTTCCGCAACGGCGGACGCTCAATCACTTTCTCTTTCGATCGATGAACTAATTGACCGGCATCGGCAGTATTTCTAATCAAAATATTTATCGTGTTGGCTTCCACAACGACAGATGCTCAATCAATTTCTCTTCCGCAATGGTGTCTTTGGGAAGCATTCTTCCTTCCACAACGACGAACTGACTTGATCGGCATCGGCAGTCCTTTTACATCGGAAGCCAAATGAATTTGGCTTCCACAACGACAGACACACGAACACTTTTTCCTTTCGATTGGCGGCTATTTACTTGGAATAATTTAAACTTTTATGCAGCGTCAGAGGTCTTTCTCATCGGCTGGCAATTTACTTTGGCTTCCGCAATGGCGGCGCACCAAAGACGAACTCCTTCCGACTGCCGCTCTTTTCTGAAAGAAATTTTAACTTTGGACGTCGGCGGACTTCTTACATCGGAAGAAAAATGACTTCGACTTCCGCAACAGCGGCTCGCCAAACGTTAACTTCTTCCAATTGGCACTTACTTGGAACAATTTTAAAGTCGGGCGTCGGCGGACTTTTGGATCGGAAGACTAGTGACTTTGGCTTCCGCAACGGCGGCTCGCCAAACGTCAACTTCTTCCGATTTTTCTCAAATTGTTCCGTCAGCCAGGCTTCCGGTATGCTTCCGCTACGTTGGAAGTCCTTCCCTGTCGGAAGACTTGGTGGTTTTGTCTTCCGTAATGGAGGACGGGAAACCACTAACCCTTCCGCAACGGTGGATGGTAAACTTCACCAATTCATCTGCAATGGCAGACGTCCACTTCGCCAGTTCTTCCGCAATGGCGAAAGTCAATTCCTCTAGTGGTCTGACCGCTCAACACTTAGACCGTTTCCTTTTGAATTTTTACCAGTCATCCAATGATTCGGCTGGGAAAGATGAGATACACCTCTGTCAATTGCTCCTTCTTGGCCCATAGAGGCCCATTGTTTCCAAACTGGTGCTTTGATACCATAATGTCACATCCCCATGCCTCCAACCGAAAAGGAGGACGCGACTACAAGCTTCAAACACATGGGCTAAGAGCCCCATGAACAAATGCATACTCAAAATGGTTGAAACAGAATGCTGAAGGAGACTACGTTGAAGTAAAAACATGCACTTATGCAATCATCTATCAGACACAGTGGAAACATCATACATTCAAACAAGCATTCATCATACATAGCAGAAACCAACAGCATTCAGTCATGGATGCATTCAACATGTTCATCATTTCATTAATAGAAATTAAGGTTGCAGAAGTATAATTGGACAAGATCACTTATCTTAGGAAGAAGTCGATCTGCAACTAGCTACGTCGCTACAACGTTCCACCCAACCATAGGCCAGCGAACTCCTTAATCTCTCAGCAATGCTACCACCCCCGAGCTGGGCATGATTCTCCAAGGAATAAGGGAACAACAGGCTTACACGTAGCCAAGGACACACAAAACACACAGCCAAGCCAACAGAGTTGGGTTTATCAGGCCATTAGGGAGCTGGAGAAGGCAAATTGCTAAGCTTGTGAGCTCATTACAGAGCCAAGAACACCTACACAAGAACTAGCCTGACCTCTAAGACACCCAAACACACCCAACACAAGGAATCAGTCCCTTCTCTGCTACATATTCCCTTAGGCCCTGCATTCCCTTCCAGTTCTATTCAGGGGTGATGGAGAAGAAGGCCATCCCTCTAGCTCTGTCTATGTGGTTTCCAACCACTAGGTTTATCAAGCAAATATAAGCCAACATCCCTGCTCCTCTTACAGTCCGAAGACCAACCATTGCACTCAAGCAATTAATTTAGCTGTCACAGCTTAAACAGGAAAAAGACTCCTCAACGAATTACACAGTCCCAAACACAACAACAAACACAATTCCAATAGGGGGAAAACACCATAGCTCCAAAACGCATCAGCATACATATTACCAATGACATGGGGAACAATGACCCATTTTGCACAACCAATGCTGCTGGGAAAAATGTACGCAGACCACAATGGGGACGAATTTACAATCTCACGACCGGTGCGTGAACAACCACAATGCAGAACCCATGAATCAGCCCGTGAGTAAAGGATACAACCTCACTATTCACAAATCCGTAGAAGAAAATTACTGCGTGGGTAAATCCAGCAAAATCCTGTGCATGAAGACGAAAAACGGGAAAGAATCCCTCTGCGTGAGAATGAACAACAATGGAGGGGACGCGAATTGCAAGTGCATGAGCATTTTTTCCCAGTCGTGGGGAGAGTGGAAGAATGTCTGCATGAGTGATGAACAAAAAAATGGTGAGAACCCCCAAAATTGGAAGTGCGTGAGCATTTTTTCCATTGTGGAGTCAACCATGGTGGAGTGTGCATGTGGATGAGGACTAACAGTCCTGCCACCCCACTCCCAAAGACCATAACTGCCTCAACCACCAGTAGCCATTCTTAATGAAAGTGGTTGGGATAAAACAAGGTAAGAAGACACATGGATTTTCACCCTATTGGCCAAGGTTTGACAATTCCCCCACATCCTTATCCTTGGGAAAAATCATGCCCCTTTCTCATTTTAGTTGCCGCGATCGTAGCTGGTCAGGTTCATTTAATTAATTATAGATGCATATTTACATGATGACAACATAATATATGCCACATGCCCCGATATACCATCGGTGACAATTTAAATCCAAAACATAGCATAACCGATCAATGGCGGGGCCTTGGCCTTTAGCTATGCACCATGATCATTACAATATGTACATCATATACATCTAATGTAATGGGGTCAAAACTGGGGCATTACACGGGTGTGGTCTCGTCCAAGCAATTAATACGACCGACGGGTTTAGTCTAGATGATCGTTGCGTCCGGGATTATCGCCTTTGGCATAAAATAAGAAATTATTCATTCGGGAAGGTTACATTTGCAAAGATTCGAGACCTATAGAGTGCATTGTTAAGTTTTCCCTGTGCAGAGCTAATTCCATTACAGAGTGTTGTGATTTCCATAGTTTGCAGCCATTTCCCTCCTAGAGTATAACACCGAGTGGGTTCTGTCCGAGGACGAACCTCTAGAAGCGATTTTGGAAAGATTCGAGCATGGAGGCCTTACAGCTGCTATGACCACACCAAGTTCATCACAGACTGGACAGCTACCAAGGATGAGGAGCCAAACTCACTTAAGAGAAGAATACAATCTAGAGCTGGATGAAGAAGTTCATAATGCAACAGACTACATCATGCCACGAGTTGACGCCGCACCAGAGGTAAAAATTCCCAAGAGTGGTAAGTTTCATGTTCCTATACCACAGATTGATTCTCGAGTAAAGGAGGATGGAGATATATTAGGATATGCCGTTGTTGCTAAATTTGTAGATTATAACCTGGGCGATAGTAAGACATACCCTCAGTTCTAGCCGGATCAGTATATTATGATCCAGAAGAACCCAAGGACAGGTGCATATGAATATGTTCCCATGGAACATGTCTAGATTATTGAGCGCTCAGGCCTTCTCAATCTGTTAAGAATACCACATTTTGGACGAGGCGGAGAGGTTAATGCCGTGGTGCGCATCCTACTTTCATGCATACATGGGGGTTACCTCTGGCTTGGTAACAACGTCGACCTGAACATCAACCTGATACACCATATCACCGGGCTGTCCAAGGCTGGTCAAGACCCAAAGACAAATATAACAGGAAAGACCAAGGATTCCAAGCTATCACCAGCCCTAGTCGCCAAGTATAAACTGCAGAGAGGAGGTCGGGCTTACGACATCGCAAGCTTAACAGACAATACACTCAAATTTATAGCTAGTCTGCTTGCAAGTAGACTGTTAACCAAGGTTTTCCCAAAGGAAGTCACAGGATCAATAATTAACCTGGCCATACAAGTTGCAGAGGGGGAACAGTTCAATTGGTCTTTATTTTTGTTAAATATGTTTCAGCAATATTTTTTGCAAGCTCAGGATGAGGCAACCCACCCATTCCATTTCTCATGGTTGCTGATACTCTGTGCATTCGTCGGGTGGAAGGAGCCGCCCCATACCCAATTTCGAAAGCTAGCGAGTGGCGAGCCCAGAGGTACGCGCTACACAAACTTATGGGAGACTAGCAGCCCAACCAAGAAAAAGGTCAATGCGATAGTATTCTATGAATACTATAGGCTGCTGAGGAACATCCTCGAAGAAACACCACGGATCAGCAAGGAGATCATGGACACATATGATGATCGGCTCGATTTTATGGTGGACTGCCATAGAATTTACCTGAGGCCAAAAAGGACTAAAAGGGACGATTGGGCTAATGGATGGTTCAGGATGACAGTGAAGGATATTTATGGCGTCATCAAAGACTTTGATGATGACTGGAAGCAATCGTTAGAATATACCACACTCCTACCATCAGGTACCGCACAGACAGACCCATCGGACAAAGGCAAAGACAAAGTGGAGACCCAGACGCAAGATGCAGCACAAGTGCCACTACCAGGACAAAAGAGGAAAGATCCACCGCAAGTGCCACCAAAGGCACAGATGATGAAGGATGGAGAACAAGGGACACCAGAGACACAGATGATGAAAGATGGAGAAGAAGAGATACCAGAGGCACAGAAGAAGAAAAAGAACAAAGCCACAAAACCATCGTCAAAGACTGCACTGACAAAGGATGATTATGAACTCATTGCAACAAGAATGCATGACACGTTGAAGGACTCATTTGAGACGATGCAGACATCGCAAGCAAAGATACAGAGCGCGGTAGAGAAGCAGCTTCTGGACTTAAAAGCAATTACTGAGAAGACTTCCATGATACAAATTCCACCGGTAAAGGCGACCGCAGGAGAAAGTTCCACATTGATCAGTTACAGATGATCCAACAGCAGCTAAGCGCAGAGCTCAGAGGTAGAGAGCTCATGACTTATAAACAGAACACACAGCTGAAACAACAGAATGCAGCACTCGCCACCAGCTATCAGAAAAAGGCAGATGAATTAATAACATATGAAGAAAGAGAACATGATCTCTCTCAAGTCTTACAGAGCATCACATTGGAGTTACCCCAATGTAATATTGAGTTCGCCTTTCCTATCCCGCAGAAGGTAAAACGAGTTGCAGACAGAGCAAAGGATTTGGAGGAAAAAGTAACCTGGATGGAAGAAACAGTGGACAAGATGGAGGAAGACCACAAAGCACAGATTGCTGAGCTTGAGGCTAGACCAACGGGCACCCCCCAGGCGGATAAAGAAGCCAGAGTAGAGGCCTTTCGACTCACTTCCTGTCACATACCCCAATTTTGTAAAATAATTTTAATTGTTTTAATTATATTCCTAAGACATTATGTTAAGTTTAATGCTAAGTAGGAACTGATGACTCAGCAGAGTCAATAGAAGTGGAATGTAATTCAGAATATTTTATTATTAATAAATAAATTGTGGAGACAACAGCATGGGAGAGCTGTTAAAAAGAGGTTACTGGTCAAACTGGTGGAGGGAAAAAAACAAGTGGCAGCATCCTCAAACACTTCATAAGTTGCAGGTGGCAACTTCCCTATATTTGGGGGTCATGATCCCCCAAGAAAGTGGGATCAGAGCAGGTGGCTCATTAAATGACAACTAACCCAAAAATACCTAGGAAATATTTTAAAAAGTACTCAATGAAGAGAGCTGAGGCGGCTCAGATATTTTTCCAGAGAGAATTCATTTAGGTGAATGTTATTTAGGAAATTCATTGAGGAAAGAGGGAAAAACATTAAGGCAGTTGTTCTGAGAGGAATGCTGCAGTAACTTGATTATTATAGCTTGTTAGCTGGGAGAACTTATTGTTAAGTTCTGGAGTAATACTGAGTTTGAAGACTAGTATCTGACTATTATTGCACCTAGTTCCAGCTAGGGAGACCAGAGCAAGCTCGGGGGTCCTGAGGAGTCGCTGTTTGAGCGCTCTCCAGGAGTTGGTAGGGAGGAACGGCCTCCCATTGCTGTTGTTGTCCAAAGTTCAAGCAGGTTCTGTCACTTAACTGTCTTTGTTTTAATAATTATGAATGGTTGAATGTTATGTTATAGTATATGATATAAGATTTAGCTGGTTTTGTGATGTAATTGTTTTAAGTTTATCAGTAATAGAATCTTTTGATGAATATTAAAGACCCATTTTGTTTTTCCTCATCTGGGTTTTTACCAGACCGTACTCCATCACAGGGGTAAATATTGAAAGAAGGATGATATAATGATAATACATAATAGAATGTTAGTATAATTATAGAGTAGTTTCTCTGTGTTATTTTTGCAGAAGAATTATCCGGTATCAGGAGTAGTATTATTTTCTGTTTAAAACGGTCAAGTCTTTATAGAACAAAAAAATGATTGAACTGTTTACTGATGATAGCATGGACAAGTAGAAGGAAAGAAAAAATGAGTTCTTGTTAGTTTAGTTACTTTCAGTAACTTAAATGCTTCATAGATTTACAGTTTACTTTCTTCCGATCTTAATCACTGTTTATTTAAGAATTAAATGGAAAAACCAAATAGCTAGATTTTTGAATTTATCCTACAGGTATTTCAGCTCATAGCAGGATTCACATATAAAAGAATATATATATGTATATAGGTTATTCCTTTAAAATTCTGTTTAGTCTAGTCAATTATAAACAAAATGTGTAACTGTATTTTATACTTCTTAAAATGTTAACTGGGTAAAATACTAACTATACAGTAATTAGGTTAGTTATTTTATGAATAAATGTTATAATTATTAGCTGGTTATTTAAATAAGATATTACAGAATATAGGAACTATAACGACACAATAAGATTATAATAACTTATCTTGTGATTACAACTAATAAAGAATACAGTTGATAAATATAACATTTATAACACAGCTCTATATACTAAATTTAAATGAAACAATGTATTATGTTATAGTATCAACAGTAAATGGAATTGAATTTTATACAAAAGGGCTGTCCATAACAGACACCTAAATTATTGTAATAAAACACAAATTTATTATAAGTTGCTGGATAGTAGCTATATAATAACAATTTCAACTCTCTTTAAAATAAAAATAACTAAGTATTTATAAACAAAAGAACAATAATATTCTGTCTATTATATGTACTGTATAGACAAAGTATGCAAGTTAAAAACACTAAGTACATGAACAGTAATAAAGGGGTAATCTAGTCCATTTTAGTATTACAAGATCAAGTATAATTTATGTACTTGAAAAGGAGTAACTATTAGTTATTTAAAGTACTTCACCATAAATATAAGTTAAATAAATAGAGCTACAGGATGCTTGACTTATTGAGCTAAATTATCTATTACAATTTAACTAAAATAACTTACAGAAGTATATTATCAACCGGAAGGATTTTTTCAAGATCATGTAAATATTTCATTTACGACCGAGCTTAATTATTATTATCATTTTTATAATACAAATAAAGAAAGAAATAAATAAATTGCAGTATGGCACTGCAAGATAACTGAAGGGGATGTTTAATAACTTAAATTTTAAGTTAGGGTTAAACCCTATCAGCTTAAAAAAATAAAATAAACAAGCAGAGGATAATAACGCTTGCTCGTTGAGCCCAACTGACTATTATATAATTCGGTAATAACTCTGCAAGTTAAGTACTATATTAAAAAACACCAATTGTATTAAGAAATAGTAAACAACATTAATATTGCCAAGATAGGGTAAACCCTATTACTCCAAGGTATACAACTAAAAATCGCAACTGAAGGAGTTCAGTACAGTATTGAGCTCTTAGCTCCAACAAAAATTACGAAGTGGGACATATACAGTCTTTTATCTTTTACTGATAAATATTCATATTAACCAACTATAAAAATCAACTTTCCACTCACGGCCGAAGCCAGAGGACCCTGCACTTAGCAAGGGTTTTATCAACTATTACAAACATCAACTTTAAAAATCAAATTAACCAAAAACACACAAGGGTTACATAGGCCGTAGAGACCAATCCACTTTATCCCGAATGGGCGTGGACAAGGAAGACTAGCCATGGAAAAAGTCCAGGGCTTACCGGATGCTAGCAGCATTTCCAACCCTACTCTGCCTGCACGAAGGGTCGAAGTTAACACCTGTTACAAGAGACAATGATTGGTTAAAACCTTGTTAAAAATGAACCTTTACATTAAACTAAAAACTGTAAAGGAAGGAAGGGTATCAGTAAAGTATTCCTCACCTGGAAACAAGAATGAAGCATGATTTTTCCACAGACAGCAAAGTCACTTTTAGCGCGAAAGCAAAGCAATGTATCTTCGGCTGCACGAAGAGAGGAGGTTATTATCCTTCTAGCTACAAGGTCGAATCTATGGAGAATTCCTATGTTCAGTCACGTAATCACAAAATAGAACCGGCAGTGCCAGGCCAAGAAGAAGGAACTCTGTGCAAGCTAGGGTTACATGACAGACCGGTCATGGTAAGAAACCCTAAAGAATCTCATCAAATCTTTGCCTAGTAACGAAGCAGTCACGTAACAGTACTCCTTCAGAGTTAAGAGAATGAAATTATGCAGAGAATTTGGAAGTATAGAGACTGCTGCCATCAATATTAAAGGACTACACAGGTGAAGGCACAATAGCTGAGTGGCCAGAGGGCACGATGGTAGTGAGAAGAATAACAAGTGAGGGTTCAACTTTGATTATTTATCTATGAGATACAGGGTCAAGGCGTTGCCACGACAGTCCGATAAATTTTTACATGTAGTGGGTTGAAGTGTATAGTTGCAAGCGAGTCTTTTGGTTCACTTGTCATCCATCCTTGGGTTTCAAAGGATCAACTTAAACCCTTGTCACTTTGTCAACCTCCCCTGGCGCTGTATGGGAAACGTAGATAGGTTATTATCAATTAAAATAATCATATTAATAATTAAGATCATGGAAATATTATGGCGACCCTTGTACTCTTAAAGTTTGATTCCATGATTTCAAAACTATCCTTTTACTTCATAAATTGGATTTGGTCATAACCCCCTTCGCTAAGACATAGTATGCTCTTCCTAATTTTATGATGTTGTAAAGGAGGTTATAAGTTAAGAAAATGGAAATCATCTTAATACTCTTAATAATATTGATGACCATATCAGTTTTTGGTTTAAAATAGATAGACCTTTTAACGATGTAAGAGATGCTTCCTTTTATGAATTTAGTTCCTTAAGGACTTGCCCCTTTATCAAACATAAAGGGAATAGGATAAGACCTATTACAGTAAGATATATATATTATTAAGGTTAATCTCCAGTTGTGACTTGTAAACAATTGTGGAATGAATCAAAACTCTATACTTTAACAATAGTATAGTTTCCTTAGAAAGCAGCTGGAAGTAAAGTAGTAAACTCCTTGAGAGCAACAAAGGTTGATTGGAGAAAATAGCAATATATAAACCCTTATCAGTTTGCTTTCACATTTGTAACTTATTGGTATACAAAGAAATCATACTTTAGATTTTATAACTTTGTAAGAAATCAGTAAGACATTTTTATACATCACGACTATAATAAATTTGGAGTAGCTCCATAATCATCAAGAACTATAAATTACTTCTTTTAAGAAGAAGGCTAGTTATTTAAATGTACCTTGACAAGCATTGAAATTTGTTTGACATTCTTTGCTTACTGAGTTTTTCTGGAGATGGCCTTAAATATTAATGCTTTAGAATTGCGACAAGCACTACCAAAGAACCCCTTACCTGTAATCTGTAAGAACAGAGAATCTATCTGCATTAGCTCGAAAGCTAAGTAAGCCCTGTTTGGCATGGCAGTCTCACCTTGTAGTCGCAAAAAGAACAAAATCAGTAAACTGAAAAGAACTGTCCCACTGCTAAACATAACCAACAAATAATTAATTTCGATAACAGATAACTAATCAAACAATTAGTGACTGCATTTATTGAAATTATATGTATTTTAAAAATTTTAAATTTTTTAGAAATTTTGGGGTTTTTACATGTGGTATCAAAGCATGGTTCAAATACTAGGCCTGAGTGTGGCCCAACTAGTTTCCATAGAACAGTAAAAACAATATACTAACCTATATTCTGTTTTATGTAAAGAAGCAGAAAATTTCTTTTTCTGAATCTAACAGGCAGGTATGGAGAATCTAGGAGAATATGCTCAAGAGGAGTCTCCAAACACCGAGACAAGACAAATGTCCAGAGAACCTATGTTAGAAGAGGTAACTACTCACTCTTCAGAGCTGATGCAGCCTATAAGGGATTTGAAGACTGAAATGGAATCAGTCAAGAAGGACAATGAAATGATTTTGAAAACTCAAGAAGAGTTGAACCAGATTTTGATGGAAAAATTTCAGACTGAAGGGAGGAACAAAAGATCCGAATCTGAGGAAGCTAGCCATCAGAAAGGATCTAAAAAGATGAAGCTGGATAAACCTAAAAGTAGTTCATCATCTGAAGGGTTCAGGGAACAATAAATCTACTACACTACTAGTGATAGTAGTGAGGCTGAGTTGTATGACAGAAAGAATAAGTATAGACCATATGAAGAGATTTTCGGGGAGTTTAAAAAAATAAAGCCCCCAACTTTTAACGGAGAGACCGAAAAAGAGGAAAGAAGCAGAGTCTTGGTTATCCGGGATGAGGAAGTATTTTCAGATATACAATTATTCAAATCAGCTGAAGACTAGAATGGCCATCTATAATCTCTCTGGAAAAGCAGATATATGGTGGCAAGATCTGAAAAGAGTCAAGGGGATCAAAGAAAAAGAAGTCAATTGGAGTACCTTTAAAAGGTACTTCAAGAAAAAAAATTGTCCGAACAATATTATGAAGAAAGAGCTAAAGAATTTTACGTATTAAAGTTAGGATCCATGACTATGAAGGATCTAAACAGTAAATTCTTAAGCTTGTTGAGGTATGTACCTTATTTAGTCGATGAGAAACCTAAAGTGCAGCGATTTCTTAGCTGTCTGCCATATCATATCAAGGACAGAATCGAGTATGATAACCCTAAGACTCTGGAAGAAGCCATGCGAAAGGCTAATTTTTGTTTTGAACAGAACAAGAAGAAAGAAGATATAGCTAATTGGAAGGCTAAAAATAAAAGTAATCAGCCTGAGTTTAAAACGAAAGAATTTATACCTCAGAATAATTTCAAGAATAATAAGAACAGAAATCATTCTAATGGTAAGAACTTCCAGGGAAATAGAAATGGTGCTTCTAATAATTCTAATAATTCCAGTAACTTTAAAGGCAAGGAAGCTGCCAACAATCATGGGAATTTCACTAAGAATTTTGAAAGAAATGAGCCTGTTAAGTGCTAGGAATGTAATGGCCCGCACTATGCCTCGGTCTACCCAAATTGGAAAAATTAAAACAACAATATTCACACTGTGCAGGATGAAATGACTGTTGGAGAACTTGCAAGGACTATGCCCAGAATAAATGCAGCATTGGAGAACTGCCAAGCTGATTATCAAACTTCCATGGTGGAAGTAGAAGGTATGGTTAACCAAACCCCTATAACCATTTTAATTGATCCAGGGGCTAGTCTTAGTTACATTTCACCTCAGATAGTGGAAAAGTGTAAATTGACTGTTGAAAAGTTTAATAGTTCTTGGTTAGTTCAATTACCCACTGGGGCAAAAAGGAAAGTAACCTGTTATGTGAAAGAATGTGCTTTAGTTATGAATGATTTTAAAACTACAGTTAAGCTTAATGTTTTGCCACTTGGATCGTATGATTTACTGATTGGTATGGATTGGTTAGAGCAGCACAAAGTAGTTTTAAACTATTTTGATAAAACCTTTACGTGCAGAAATAATAATGAACAACTAGTAACAGTTAAGGGTATTCCTAGGAAAACTGTAATTCGACAAATTTATGCCTTACAACTTAAAAAAGCAGTTAGAAAAGGGTGCAAAGCCTATGCTGTAACTATTACAGATGAGGCAAGTAAATATGAAAAAGATAAGTTAAAAATAGAGGATATTCCTGTTTTAAATGAGTTTACTGATGTTTTTCCGGAGGAAATTCCAGGATTACCTCCCAGGAGGGAACTGGATTTCACTATTGAGCTGGTACTAGGTGTTGTACCTAGCTCGAAAGCTATGTATCGTATGAATATTTTGGAACTCAATGAATTAAAATCACAGTTAAAAGAGTTAATATATAAGAAGTACATTCGACCTAGTGTGTCCCCTTGGGGAGCACCGGTCATCTTTGTCAAAAAGAAAGACGGAACTATGCGACTATGCATAGATTACCGTCAACTAAATAAGATGACAATTAAAAACAGATATCCGTTGCCCTGCATAGATGATCTATTTGATCAGCTACATGGAACTACGGTGTTCTCAAAGATAGACCTGAGATCAGGATATCATCAGGTAAGAATTAAAGACGAGGACATCTTCAAGGAAACCTTTAGAACAAGGTATGGACATTACGAATTTGTCATAATGCCATTTGGGCTTACCAACGCCCCAGCTATCTTTATGTGTCTAATGAATAATATAATGCATAAATACTTAGATAAATTTTTCGTCGTGTTTATCGATGACATCTTAATTTATTCTAAAAATGAAGCAGAACATAAGGAACACTTTCGAATAGTTTTACAAGAGCTGCGAGAGCAACAGCTCTTTGCGAAGTTCAGCAAGTGTGATTTCTTTAAGGATGAAATCTAGTACTTAGGTCACGTAGTGACTAAGGAAGGTATTTCAGTGGATCCTGAAAAGATTCAAGAAATCAAATATTGGCCGGTTCCAAAAGACGTAACAGATGTTAGGTCATTCATGGGAATTACCGGTTATTACCGGAGATTCATTGAATGCTTTTCAAAAATAGCTAATCCAATCACTTCCTTGCAAAAGAAAGGCAAGAAATTCGATTGGAACTTAAAATGTGAAGAAAGTTTTAAGAAATTAAAAACTTTATTAACAACTGCACCTATTCTAAGAATAGCAGATCCTAATAAGTATTTCGTGGTATGCACCGATGCTTGTAATGATGGTTTAGGTGGTGTGTTGACTCAAGATGGGCATGTCATTGCCTATGATTCCAGGAAATTAAAAATCCACGAAAAGAATTATGCAACTTATGATTTAGAACTTGCAGCTATTATACATGCTTTAAAAATGTGGCGACACCACTTAATAGGAAGAAAGTTTATTTTAATGACTGATAATAAAGGTCTGAAATACCTTTTAGATTATCCCAACTTAAATGCAAGACAAGCAAGGTGGTTGGCCTTCTTGAGTGAATATGATTTTGAAATTCAACACATAAAAGGAAAAGAAAATAAGGTGGCTGATGCTTTAAGTAGAAATGCAAAGCTGAATTTTACAGCAGCAATCAACACTTATGCTTCTGATTTAAATGAACAGCTGACAGAAGGGATAAAACATGATGAAATTTATAAAAAATTACAAGTTAAAGCTAAAGAAGAACCTACAGAAAGTTTAATAAAAGGTTATAGTCTAAATAAAGATGTATTTTTATTGTTTAAGGACAAGCTGTATGTGCCTAATGTGCCTAAGGTTAAATTGCTGATTTTGGATGAAGTTCATAAAACACCTTACTCAGGACATCCAGGCTACCAAAAGACTGTCACCATGTTAAGAAAAGAATATTTCTGGCCTAATATGAAATATGAAGTAGCTGAATATATAGCTAGATGTTTGGATTGTCAACAAGTGAAAACTGAACACCAACATCCAGATGGTTTACTGCAACCTTTGCCTATTCCTAGTTGGAAATGGGAAGTAATCAGCTTGGATTTCATTACTGGATTGCCTAGAAATCAGAATCAGAATGATTCAATCATGGTGGTGGTTGACAAGTTAAGTAAAGCAGCACATTTCATTCCTGTCAAGACTACTTACAAGGCTTCCAATATAGCTGATATATTTTTAAAGCAGATTTTTAGGTTACATGGAGTACCTAAGGTTATTATTTCAGACAGGGATCCTAAATTCACAGGGAATTTTTGGAGGTCCTTGTTTAAGGGATTAAACACAACACTGAATTTCAGCACCTCTTTCCATCCTCAGATGGACGGACAAATTGAAAGAGTGAATAAGGTGCTGGAAGATCTGTTAAGAATGTATGTTAAGGATCAGCCTGGTAAGTGGGAGGACTATTTGTATTTAGCAGAATTTGCATACAATAATAACTATCAGTCATCAGCTAAGTTCAGCCCATTTGAAATTATGTATGGGCGTAAATGCAACACTCCTATCTCCTGGAATAATCCAGTAGATAGATTGGTGTTAGGACCTGAATTATTGAAAGAAATGGAACAGAGTGTGAAACAAGTGCAGGAAAATTTGAAGGTAGCACAGGATCGGCAAAAGAGCCAAGCAAATTTGAAAAGAACTCCCAAAGAGTTCCAGGTGGGTGAGCACGTGTTTATAAAGGTAAGACCAAAGAAGAGCTCCCTAAGACTGGGGATTTGTGCAAAACTAGTACCACGTTACTGTGGTCCGTTTGAAATTCTATCCAGAATTGGTCAAGTTGCATATCAGCTAGCGTTACCCCCTAACTTAAAAGAGCATAATGTTTTTCATATTTCTATTTTGAAAAAGTATGTTCATGATGCTACTCATGTTATTGATTGGAATGTTGTACAGGTGGAACCCGAAGGAGAAGTTCTGGTGGAACCGGACTGTATCCTCTAGAGGAGAGAAATTACTCTGCGGAACCGCACAATTGGATAGCTAAAAAGTTCAATGGAAGCACCTTAGTCCTGAAGAAGCTACCTAGGAACTGGAAAGTAAGATACAGGAAGCATACCCGAATCTGTTCCAGGAGGTTGCAGAGGATGAAGAATAAGTAACATCGAGGACGATGTTACATTTTAAGGGGGTGTGTATGTCACATACCCCAATTTTGTAAAATAATGTTAATTGTTTTAATTATAT
The DNA here is from genome assembly GCA_001517045.1 of Pseudotsuga menziesii. NCBI lineage: Eukaryota > Viridiplantae > Streptophyta > Pinopsida > Pinales > Pinaceae > Pseudotsuga > Pseudotsuga menziesii. The sequence continues at coordinate 192,220 of LPNX011088932.1, forward strand.
TCCTAAGACATTATGTTAAGTTTAATGCTAAGTAGGAACTGATGACTCAGCAGAGTCAATAGAAGTGGAATGTAATTCAGAATATTTTATTATTAATAAATAAATTGTGGAGACAACAGCATGGGAGAGCTGTTAAAAAGAGGTTACTATTCAAACTGGTGGATGGAACTAGGTGGAGGGAAAAAGACAAGTGGAAGCATCCTCAAACACTTGCTAAGTTGCAGGTGGAAACTTCCCTATATTTGGGGGTCATGATCCCCCAAGAAAGTGGGATCAGAGCAGGTGGCTCATTAAATGACAACTAACCCAAAAAGACCTAGGCAATCTTTTAAAAAGTACTCAATGAAGAGAGCTGAGGCGGCTCAGATATTTTTCCAGAGAGAATTCATTCAGCTGAATGTTATTCAGGAAATTCATTGAGGAAAGAGGGAAAAATAGTAAGGAAATTGTTCTGAGAGGAATGCTGCAGTAACTTGATTATTACAGCTTGTTAGCAGGGAGAACTTACTGTTAAGTTCTGGAGTAATACTGATTTTGAAGACTGGTATCTGACTATTGTTGCACCTAGTTCCAGCCAGGGAGACTAGAGCAAACTCGGGGGTCCTGATGAGTTGCTGTTTGAGCGCTCTACAGGAGTTAGTAGGGAGGAATGGCCTCCCATTGCTGTTGTTGTCCAAAGTTCAAGCAGGTTCTGTCACTTAACTATCTTTGTTTTAATAATTATGAATGGTTGAATGTTATGTTATATTATATGATATAAGATTTAGCTGGTTTTGTGATGTAATTGTTTTAAGTTTATCAGTAATAGAATCTTTTGATGAATATTAAAGACCCATTATGTTTTTCCTCATCTGCGTTTTTACTAGACCGTACTCCAGCACAGGGGTAAATATTGAAAGAAGGATGATATAATGATAATACAGAATAGAATGTTAGTAGAATTATAGAGTAGTTTCTCTGTGTTATTTTTGCAGAATAATTATCCGGTATCAGGAGTAGTACTATTTTCTGTTTAAAATGGTCAAGTCTTTATAGAACAGAAAAATGATTGAACTGTTTACTGATGATAGCATGGACAAGTAGAAGGAAAGAAAAAAATGAGTTCTTGTTACTTTAGTTACTTTCAGTAACTTAAATGCTTCATAGATTTACAGTTTACTTTCTTCCAATCTTAATCACTGTTTATTTAAGAATTAAATGGAAAAACCGAATAGCTAGATTTTCAAATTTATCCTACAGATATTTCAGCTCGTAGCAGGATTCACATATAAAAGAATATATATATATGTATATAGGTTATTCCTTTAAAATTCTGTTCGGTCTAACCAATTATAAACAAAATGTGTAACTGTATTTTATACTTCTTAAAATATTAACTGGGTAAAATACTAACTGTACAGTAATTAGGTTAGTTCTTTTATGAATAAATGTTATAATTATTAGCTGGTTATTTAAATAAGATATTACAGAATATAGGAACTGTAAGGACACAGTAAGATTATAATAACTTATCTTGTGATTACAACTAATAAAGAATACAGTTGATAAATATAACATTTATAGCACAGCTCTATATACTAAATTTAAATGAAACAATGTATTATGTTATAGTATCAATAGTAAATGGAATTGAATTTTATACAAAAGGACTGTTCATAACAGATACCTAAATTATTGTAATAAAACACAAATTTATTATAAGTTGCAGGATAGTAGCTATATAATAACAATTTCAACTCTCTTTCAAATAAAAATAACTAAGTATTTATAAACACAAGAACAATAATATTCTGTCTATTATATGTACTATATAGACAAAGTATGCAAGTTAAAAACACTAAGTACAGGAACAGTAATAAAGGGGTAATCTAGTCCATTTTAGTATTACAAGATCAAGTATAATTTATGTACGTGAAAAGGAGTAACTGTTAGTTACTTAAAGTACTTCACCATAAATATAAGTTAAATAAATAGAGCTATAGGATGCTCGACTTATTGAGCTAAATTATCTATTACAATTTAACTAAAATAACTTACAGAAGTATATTATCAACCGGAAGGATTTTTTCAAGATCATGTAAATATTTCATTTACGACAGAGCTTAATTATTATTATCATTTTTATAATACAAATAAACAAAGAAATAAATAAATTGCAGTATGGCAATGCAAGATAACTGAAGGGGTTGTTTAATAACTTAAATTTTAAGTTAGCGTTAAACCCTATCAGCTTAAAAATAAAAATAAACAAGCAGAGGATAATAACGCTTGCTCGTTGAGCCCAACTGACTATTATATAATTCGGTAATAACTCTGCAATTTAAGTACTATATTAAAAAACACCAATTATATTAAGAAATAGTAAACAACATTAATATTGCCAAGATAGGGTAAACCCTATTACTCCAAGGTATACAACTAAAAATCGCAATTGAAGGAGTTCAGTACAGTATTGAGCTCTTAGCTCCAACAAAAATTACAAAGTGGGACATATACAGTCTTTTATCTTTTACTGATAAATATTCATATTAACCAACTGTAAAAATCAACTTTCCACTCACGGCCGAAGCCGAAGGACACTGCGCTTAGCAAGGGTTTTATCAACTATTACAAACATCAACTTTAAAAAGAAAATTAACCAAAAACCCACAAGGGTTACACAGGCTGTAGCGACCAATCCACTTTATCCTGAATGGGCGTGGAAAATGAAGAATAGCCATGGAAAAAGTTCAGGGCTTACCGGATGCTAGCAGCGTTTCCAACCCTACTCTGCCTGCACGAAGGGTCGAAGTTAACACCTGTTACAAGACACAATGATTGGTTAAAACCTTGTTAAAAATGAACCTTTAAATTAAACTAAAAACTGGAAAGGAAGGAAGGGTATCAGTAAAGTATTCCTCACCTGGAAACGAGAATGAAGCATGATTTTTCCACAGACAGCAAAGTCACTTTTAGCGCGAAAGCAAAGCAATGTATCTTCGGCTGCATGAAGAGAGGAGGTTATTATCCTTCCTGCTACAAGGTTGAATCTATGGAGAAGTCCTATGTTCAGTCACGTAATCACAAAATACAACCGGCAGTGCCAGGCCAAGAAGAAGGAACTCTGTGAAGCTAGGGTTACACGACAAACCGGTCATGGTAAGAAACCCTAAAGAATCTCATCAACTCTTTGCCTAGTAACGAAGCAGTCATCTAACAGTACTCCTTTAGAGTTAAGAGAATGAAATTATGCAGAGGATTTGCAAGTATAGAGACTGCTGCCATCAATATTAAACGACTGCACAGGTGAAGGCACAATAGCTGAGCGGCTAGAGGGCACAATGGTAGTGAGAAGAATAACAAGTGAGGGTTCAACTTTGAGTATTTATCTATGAGATACAAGGTCAAGGCGTTGCCACGACAGTACGATAAATTTTTACATGTAGTGGGTCGAAGTGTATAGTTCCAAGAGAGTCTTTTGGTTCACTTGTCATCCATCCTTGGGTTTCAAAGGATCAACTTAAACCCTTGTCACTTTGTCAACCTCCCCTGGCGCTGTATGGGAAATGTAGATAGGTTATTATCAATTAAAATAATCATATTAATCATTAAGATCATGGAAATATTATGGCAACCCTTGTACTCTTAAAGTTCGATTCCATGATTTCAAAACTATCCTCTTACTTCATAAATTGGATTTGGTCATAACCCCCTTCGCTAAGACATAGTATGCTCATCCTAATTTTATGATGTTGTAAAGGAGGTTATAAGGTAAAAAAATGGAAATCATCTTAATACTCTTAATAATATTAATGACCATATCGGTTTTTGGTTTAAAATAGATAGACCTTTTAACGATGTAAGAGATGCTTCCTTTTATGAATTTAGTTCCTTAAGGACTTGCCCCTTTATCAAACATAAAGGGAATAGGATAAGACCTATTACAGTAATATATATATATTATTAAGGTTAATCTCCAGTTATACTTGTAAACAATTGTGGAATGAATCAAAACTCTATACTTTAACAATAGTATAGTTTCCTTAGAAAGCAGCTGGAAGTAAAGTAGTAAACTCCTTGAGAGCAACAAAGGTTGATTTGAGAAAATAGCAGTATATAAACCCTTATCAGTTTGATTTCACGTTTGTAACGTATTGGTATACAAAGAAATCATACTTTAGATTTTATAACTTTGTAAGAAATCAGTAAGACATTTCTATACATCACGACTATAATAAATTTGGAGTAGCTCCATAATCATCAAGAACTATAAATTACTTCTTTTAAGAAGAAGGCCAGTTATTTAAATGTACCTTGACAAGCATTGAAATTTGTTTGACATTCTTTGCTTACTGAGTTTTTCTGGAGATGGCCTTAAATCTTAATGCTTTAGAATTGCGACAAGCAGCACCAAAGAACCCCTTACCTGTAATCTGTAAGAACAGAGAATCTATCTACATTAGCTTGAAAGCTAAGTAAGCCCCGTTTGGCATGACAGTCTCACGTTGTAGTCGCAAAAAGAACAAAATTAGTAAACTGAAAAGAACAGTTCCACTGCTAAACATAACCAACAAATAATTAATTTCGATAATAGATAACTAATCAAACAATTAGTGACTGCATTTATTGAAATTATATGTATTTTAAAAAGTTTAAATTTTTTTGGAAATTTTGGGGTTTTGACACTTCCGCGGAGATGAAATCTCGCATAGACGATGCAATGTCGATGCTAGCTGACGCGACGCACACATGGTCAGAGTTGGATGAGCCACCCGAGAAACTAGAAATCCAACAAAGTATTCAGTAGATAGAGAATACCACAGCAGGAATGAAGGAAGAAATCAAGAGCTTAGCAGTTCTTTAGAAGATGAGAAAGATGATGGAGATGAACCGCTTGCAGCAGGAAGCGCAGTGGTTGAGAGCAAAGGAGATAAACATCAATGACCTACTTCAACCATATCAGGAACAAATCACAGAGCTAGTCAATGCGGTTGAGCAGAAAGTGGGGGAGTTCACTGCCACCAGAAATGAAATTGATGCAGCAGAAGACTCCAGTATTAGTCAAGCTATGCTTGACTCAGCATAAGAGCGTGTCGCAGCTATGCAGAACGAAGTCACAGGACTTTGAGACAGGCTTCACCACACTTCGTAGGAAGCCAAGGAGAAGCTACAGCAGGAGAAGACTGCTGGTAGTGGCTCGGGGACGAGCCACAAGTAAGTGTTAGGGGACTATTGGAGCAGAGTCCCGTAGCTACAGAAGAAGCTGCCATTTTGGTGGATAGATAGTTTGGCGAAGACGAGGAGATAAGGTAAAGCTATGACGTCGTAGCATGTTTCTAGCTACAGAGCAGATTCGGAAACCGTGACTGTTGGGATAGAGAATTCAAGGAAGACGACAGTACCCGAGCGACCGAGAAGAGAGAGCTAAACCACTGCATTGAAGGCAGCGGTGAAGATAGGAGGGCTCAGCTACCCTCATAAAGGAAAAGGAGCGACGAGGCCAAGGTATTGAAGATGAAGGACAGAAGACGGGAAGCGGTGCATAGTACCCATGGTCAGCACCGGGAAGCATGGAAGACTGCAGAGAGCAGTGGTGTGACGGAAAGCGACTACCCCAAGTACAGATATGCCGACTATCACTAATTAGGGTTTTGGGTTACTGTTGGGATAGGCCCACAGTGTTGTAATGGCGAGACCTTCGGGCCACCTATAAAGGGATGTATTTTGTATTGTAAAAGGTTGGCATTTTGAGCATTTAAAGCCATCCATCTAGTTAGCCGCTAAGTCTGTTAGCTCACAGTTACCTTGTTTTAGAGTTGAGCTCTGGTTCTGTATTCAGTCGGTAGATCTTACTGTAACCAGTAGCTAGCTCATTGAGCCTGTATGTAACAATCCGCAGGGATTGAAATAGAGAGAGAGAGAGTGAGAGTATATTGTAAGAAGGAAATATATATATAGAGAAGAGATCTAAGAGAGAAGGGCTCCAGGCTGTGTGCGGAGTTACCCAGAAGATCTCTAGCTACATATGCGGTGCAGTAGAACTGTGTACCTCTCTCAAGTTATAATATAGAAACACAGTTCTGTGGATGTAGCTTCTACCCTGGAAGTGAACCACGTAAAATCAGAGTGTTATGTGATTGATTCATGTGATTGTATTTGCTTGTTATATCTGTCATTCATTACATGAACTTTGCTTACAGTAAATGTATGTATGTGTTATTCAGTTCACAGCATAGTGAAAGGATAAATGCAAGTCGAAGTCTTTAAAGTATTCTGTGTAAGAGTTTGTATAAGTTTCACTCAAGATATTTAAGAGTCGCAGTATAAATCAGCCTTGTGTATTGATTCCTGTAAGTTGAACACCAGTAAGCTAAGTACGCTGAGTCGCAGCGGTAGGATATCACAGGGAGGAGATATCGCACCATCAGAGGAGCTGAGGTGCGCGGTACCACGGGTTGAGGATTGAGCGTAGGAGAGAGTTGTGTGTTGCCCTGGACGTGGCGATGCGATAAAGGTTGGAGTCATCACGAGTAAGAGGAAAATGTGCATCACGTCGCAGCAAGATACACCTCATAGGCTAAGAAGAGCTGCGAGATGCAAACAGGACACCATACAGAACCTGGTCGAGACACTTGAGTCTTTGGCCAACCCATTAGGATCACTTCGGGTGAGACTTCAGGCTGCTCCATGGTCTGTTTCCGAAAGGGACAGTGAGCTAGGGGTGTTGTTGGTTCATGATAGTAAACCCGGGTCTTCCCTACAAACCAACACCAAAATCATTCAACAACTTGCACTAAGAAGCATTTCAGAACCCCAGTCTAAGAGAATGAAGAAGAAGCTCTCAAAATTTCCAGCTCGAAATCTATTTATAGGTTTGCGCCTTTACATTGGTGGTCCACTTAACCAACTTCCTAACTACTTCTTAATAGACTCTACAAAATAATGGCCACTATCCAAAAAATGCGGTCCAAATCTACAAAATATGACCAAAATACACAAAATATTCTAACTCTGACTTGCGCGTCATTTTCCACCTTGCACATCATCATTGACCTTGTGCAACATCTATGATGCTGCATAACTAACTTACCCCAAAACTACATGCCAACATTATCTCAGGACGGACATGTGGTGTTGGAGCAGGATCCCGCAGCTACAGAAGAAGCTGCTAATTTTGGCGGAAAGAGAGAAGTTTGGCGGAAAAAGGACAGGGCAGAGCTACGACGGCGTAGTGCGTTTCTAGCTGGAGAGCAGAGACGGAAACCATAACTTTTGGGTTAGAAAAGTCAAGAAGGAAACGGTACCTGAGCGGCCAAGAGAAGAAAGCTCAACCACTGCATTGAAGGCAGCGGCGGAAGACAGGAGGGCTCAGCGACCCTCATAAAGGAGAAGGAGCAACGAGGCTCAAGTATTGAAGACGAAGGACAGAAAGAGAAGTAGTGCATAGTACCCATGGTCAGTACCGGGAAGCATGGAAGACTGCAGAGAGCTGCAGTGTGACGGGAAGCGGCTACCTCAAGGACAGAGAGGACCGACTGTCACTATTTAGGGTATGGGTTTACTGTTGGGACAGGCCCACAGTGTTGTAATGGCACGACCTTCGGGCTGCCTATAAAAGCTTGCATTTTTGTATTGTAAAGGGTTAGCTAATATAACAGTTAGATAGTTGGTCAGTTGATAGTTTTGTAGGCTCAGGAATCAGTTGGACAGACTGCGTTGTAACGATCCAGACACCTAGTTGTCTGTGAGTCATTTGAGTCTGTATGTAACCATTTACGGAGAAACAGAGAGGGAAGGATATAGTGAAAGAAAGGAAACATAGAGATAGACCAGGGGGCTGGAAGAGACCCCACGCTGCATATGTAGTGCAACAAACTGTGCTAACTTCCCTCAAGATATATAATAGAAGCACAGTTTGGTGGACGTAGCTCCCATCCCGGGGGTGAACCACGTTAAATCTGCGTGTTATGTGTTGTATGAATGTGATGGTATTTGTTTATGGTTGCTGGTTATTATGCATGTAATGTTAGTTGTAGTAGATGAATGTGTGTGTTGCTCAGCTCATAATAATACAAGAAGATAAAGATAAGTTGAAGCATTTTAGTAGACTGATTAAAGGCCCCCTTTACGTCTGAATCTAATGACCAGTTACTCACAATATACTTCTGAGAAGTAGGGCTTCGCACATCAGCACAGTCAACGTTAAGAGCACAAAGTCGTAGTGGTAAGATATCGCAGAGGGGCGGTATCGCATTGGCAGAGGAGCTGCGGTGCGCGATACTGCGAGCTGAGGGCTTAGCGTTGAGGAAAGGATGGGTGTTCCGCGGTGCGCAGAGATGTGGTAAGGTTGGGACTATTGTGAGTAAGTGGAAGTTGTGTGACGCGAGAGGAAATCGTGCGACTAGAGTGGGGTTAAGCATCGCATGGGTAAGAAGTCCCGTGAGCAGAAGCGGATGTGCGATGCGCGGAGCTAGTTGATCTAGCGGTGTGCAGGAGTAAGAAAGAAGAAGTAGGATGCGCAGAACCTGGTCCAAGACACTTGAGTCTTGGCCAACCCATGAGATTCACTTCGGGTGAGACTTCAGATCGCTTCGCGGTCTGTCGCCGAAAGGGCGAGTGAGTTTTGGGTGTTGTTGATTAATTATAGTAAACTCGGGTCTGCCCATGCAATCAACATGTGGTAAGTTACGAATCTCGTAAATTGAAAGAACATGAATGAAATTATGTAGTACATGATCTAGAATTTGCAATGCTAGTGCATGCCTTAAAAATGTGGCGTTGTGACCACCTATTAGGGAAGAATTTCTTGTTATTGACAGCTAAAACCTGCGTAAAGAATATGTTTACTGAACCTGGACTTAATGCTAGGCAAGAAATATGGATGGCCTTCTTAAGTGGATTCTATTTTGAAGTAAAGCATATCAAAGTTAAGGAAAATAAGGTGATTGATGCACTCAATCGAAGAACTCACGAAGTATATGAAATAACATTGAGCCAACCCAAAAATGATCTGTTGAGCAGAATAAAAACAACCAGTATATAGGATGCTGAGTATGTAAATTTACTCAACAAGATACAAAAAGAGGAGGTAAATTTAAATGGGACAAAATTTAGAGTAGACCAGAAAGGGTTAATTTGGTTTAAGGAGAGAATATACATGCCTGATGTTGCATATTTAAAGTTGTTAATTTTAAATGAGATGTACAAAACTACTTATGCAGGACACCCTAGTTACCAAAAGATGATAAAAACCCTCAGAAAGAAATTATTTTGGCCCATATTGAAGGTAGAATTAGTTGATTATCTATCTAAAATATTTGGAATGTCAATGGGTGAAGGATGCACATCAACATATAGAAGGTTTGTTACAACCCTTTCCAAAACCTAAATGGAAATGGGAGGTAATATCCTAGGATTTCATCACAGGTTTTCCATTAACACAAAGACAACATGATTCAATTATGGTTGTAATTGATAAGTTATGCAAGTCTTCCCATTTTATTCATGTGAAGTCAACTTATAAAGATTTCAATATTGTAGAGATATTCCTAAAAGAAGTGTTCCTACTCCATGGAGTACTGAAGATGGAAATTTCTGACCGGGATGTTAAGTTTACATCAAACTTTTGGAAATCCTTATTTGCAGGGTTAGAAACCAAGATAAACTTCAACAATAGTTATGACCCTGAAATAGATGGACAAACATAACAAACAAATAAAGTCATTGAAGATATGCTAATAATGTATGTCATAGAAAAATTCACCAATTAGGAGGACTATTTTCATATGGTGGAATTTGCATACAATAATGGATATTAGGCCTCAACAAAAATAAGCCCATTTGAAGTCCTATATGGGAAAAATTGTACTTCACATATTAGCTGGGATAGCCCCCTGGATCGTCTGATAGTCGGACCAGAAATGTTATAATACATGGCACAAACTATTCAAGAAGTACAAAAGAGTTTGAAAGTAGCACAAGACCGCCAGAAGAGTTAGACCGACTTAAAAAGACATCATAAATATTTTTTTGTCAGAGACCATGTCTACCTCTAAGTCAAGCCCAAGAAGAGCTCCCTCAAATTGGGAAGCTGTGCCAAAATAACACCACAGTTTTGTGGACCCTTTCAAATCTTGGAAAGGATTGGACCCATGGCCTACAAACTTTCCCTTTAGGCACACTTAAGAATTCATAATGTTTTTCATGTTTCCTTATTGAAGAAATATGTACATGATTTCACTCACATCATTGACTAGAATGTGGTACAGGTGGAACCAGAAGGAGAGTTTCGTGTGGAAAATGTATGCATACTAGACAGGAAAGAAACGATACTTTGGAATCGGGCCGTGGCTTGGGTTAAGGTGCAATGGAAGCAATTTATCCTAGAGGAAGCTACTTGGGAGTTAGAGGAAGAATTGTGAAAGAAGTACCTAGAATTTTTTCTAGAATCTATGGAAGAAGAATAAAAACACTATGGATAGTGGTGCAATAAGAGGGTGAGGATGTAACATCCCCAGTAAAAAAAACATTATTTGTAATTACTGTTTTATTTTTGTGAATAAGATTGGATCGATATGGAATCCTCCAATAAGTCCTTGGAGGACAGATGTAATTGAAAACAATTATATTTTAATAAAAATAAAAGTGAATGATGGGGGAAACCACGTTGAATGAGGAAAATATGAATGCAAGAGTGGGGGACAAGGAAGAGAAACCTTAGGGAGGTCACACTAGGTGTCAACATGTCATTATGGCACTAGAAATTCCCTGGTAAATTAGGGGCCGTTGTGGGATGCGGTAATTCCATGAGGAATTGGCCACTAATTGGAAAAATACCTAGGTAAAACAAAAACTAAAAAAAGAAACATATGGGAGGAGGCAGGACATTGCTTAGTATGCTCGAAAATATTGCTATGGGAGCACTCTATGTTACACGAGATGAAATAGATACTTGTTTCATGAGCACTTTGTGTTCGACAAGTGATTTCTTGCTGGGAAACTAGACCTGAGGTAGGTTGTCGCCACTCTTGGAATGCATAGTTTAGCTTGGGGGTGATTGAGGACAGAAATCAAGACTGGTCCAAATATATGGTTGGGTGGAACATGGCTGTTCCTTTTTCATTCGGCTCGCTGTAAAACCAGGTTCCTTTAAATGTTTAAATCCTTACAGACTATGGAGCTCAAAGTATAATTGTTAATGTGCATAAAATGTGGTTTGATGATTTATTTCTACCTATGTTAATTTCTGAATGATGTAAAATGTGCTTAATGATTTATGGTTTTTACAAAGTGTACTTGGATGCTTTATAACTTTGTTGTTAATACCCAGATGCAAGCAATCCCCTATAGGGTAGTCAAATTCCTGTGTGTACCATCTTAATGAAGTCCTTGTAGTTTGATTTCAATCTTTGATTGATTAATGGCTTGCAGAAGGTTAAATTATTCAAGAAAGATAAGTACTTCTGCAATATGCAGTACACATTACAGAAGAGGAAATGCAGAAGGAAATTAAGTAGAAAGATACTTACTTTCACAATCCTCATTGCAAAAGAAGAAATGCAAAAGGAAATTAAGTAAAGAGTTAAGAACTTCCGCAATCCACAATCCACATTGCTGAAGTGGAAATGCAGAAGGAAATTATGTAAAAAGTTAAGTTCTTCAGGGATCCGTAATCTGCATTATGGAAGCGGAAATGCAGAGGAAATATACGTAAAGAAAGTTAAGAGCCTTCTGCAATAAGCAATCTGCATTGTGGAAGCGTGATTGTGGAAGGGAAATTTGTAGAGAGAATTTAGTACTTTCTATAATCTACAATCTGCATTGCAAAAGCGGGATTGCGGAAGGGAAAGATGTAAATAAAATTAAGTACTTTTCACAATACGCAATCCACATTGCGGAAGGGAAAGTTGTAGGGAAAATTATGTACATCTTGAAATACATAATCTTCCTTGTGAAATGGGAGTTGCGAAAGTCCTATTGTGGGAAAGTCCATTGCAGAAGACCTATTGCGGAAAAATTGTTGCAGAAAAGTCCATGGTAGAAGACTCGTTGCGGAAGACCTGTTGTGGAAAACTTTTAAACTTAATATTTTTAGACTCAACCAGTTAAGGAGTTAGGATAAACCTTGAAGGCTATTTTCAGAGTGTCTTTCGTATTTTTGTTGTGTTGAATGTGTGATAAAGAATGAGTAAATTGGTTTATGACTTATATATATATCGTCAAATTTTTTTATTATGAAATTCTTAGGTGGTTATATGGGTATGTTACACCAACAAATGGTTTCATTGCTAGGACTCGAATCATTTTGGTGTGGGATATATTGTGGCATCTAACGAAGCCTAAAATCCAAGATTGGGTGGATTTCAAAGCGTTAGAATTTGTGTGAGAAGAGAGTAAAGGATCTCAGTGGAACCAAACAGAGTGGTTGGGTCGATACCTATATATGTATATTCATGAGATTTTGTTTTATGAATTCCCCATTGTATTGCATGAATATTTTTCTAGGTTGGAAACCCAACAGAGAAACTTCCAAGGAGGATCAACGATGGACTGGAATCCTTAGTTAATTCATCGAGTGAAAAGTGTGAGAAACCCTATGTTGAGGGATTTTGATTTCTAGGTAGACAATATTTTGGATGGATACATTATTGAGTTTGTTGTCAATACAATAACCTAATAGTGAGGCAGAGTGAAAAGTTTTCCAAGGACCTCGCAGAAGATATTTGCCGTCCCTAAAAACTTGGATAAAGATGCTTGTATGTGAAAAAGGAATCCAGTAAATGTAACAGTTAAAAACTATGCGAAGAAGGTTGGACATGTACCAACAGAAATGTGTGAAAAATGGAGCAAACTAAGTTGAGATGTTCCCTGGAGATAGTGGAACTGAACTAGAGACTGGTTGTTTAAGAAGAGGATGAATATTTAGGTCGAGAAATAGAAGAAAGAATCTGCTAAGAAGAGGTTGTTGTAGTACAACTAGAGAAGAAGAATACGATTTCGCATCCCATGTTAATGAAGTTTCTTGTGATGAGGAAGAATAATATCAAACCATATATGAAGAAGAAGAATCAGAGGAGTCAGTAGAAACTCCAAGATCAGAACACGGGCATAATACACCTACAACACCGCATACATCGCTAGAGATAAGATCTAGAAACTCGTCTCCAAGTATATCTGTAAATATAAATAGAACTAACACTTTAAATAGTGGACAAGGGAGTTTGACTACTCAAAAAAATTTCCCAAGTGTATCATGAGCCAACATAATGGTTGGAACAAACATTAAGTTGCCAATATTTAATGGAAATGGGTTGGAAGACCCAGAGCAACATTGGTTTCTGTGTGAAGGTGTATGGAATGTGTGACAGATCCAATATGAGAACATAAAGAGAGAAAAAATGTTCACAACTCTGCGATGTCATTCACTAGACTAGCCCCATGAAGTTTTCCATAGTGCCAATAGGAGTTGCATAGAAAATGCTCAACTGGATTTGAATTGGAATGATAGATGATTTTAGGAAACCGAAGTCTGATTATCCTTAACATAATGATGGGGACTATTTACCTTAATTATAATAACTCACCTAGGGTTGAATTCTTTAGGATAGTCTAATAACCCTAGGGCCCCACAACTGAGGGGACTTTAACCATTGACCAATAGGAGGGTTACCCACACCGACTTGACATGAATTGTTTACATTATAGAACCTCCTGATAGGAATATCGGTACATGACATGACTCAAATACATTACAGACACATCCCAGAATAAACATCAGGGTACAATACATAAGATATACAGATGAATACATTCTGAAGTTACAAATACATCAACAATCCCTCTTAACTAGGAAGGTATTCTCTCGACACAATTTATCAGCACAAGTCTTCTTCTCTGTATCATCCAGATCATCATTGAGTTCTCATCATCTTCATATTCAAGTCATATTCATCTGGATATGGATCATCACTGGATCTAGATCATCACTTAATTTGGATCATCATCACTGGATCTGGATCATCATCACTGCATCTGGATCATCACTGGATCTGGATCATCACCACTAGATCTAGATCATCACTCAATCTAGATCATCATTGCTATATCTGGATCATCACTGGATCTGGATTATCACTGCTAGATAATCATCATGGGTGCTATCTCATGATTCTTCTCGTCACAGGAAGTTCTACAAAGCCAGCCCTTTTTCATGCTGGTTATAGGCCTAGCCTCCATGTAGGTATTTTCCAGCACTTATATTTGACCCTAATTTAGAATGGCCTCCCCAACATTTATGTCTGATCATGTAGGAACCAATCCTATAATCACATCAGAAAGGCATCCCAACACTCATATCTGACCATGTGGGAACACATCCCACAACCTTGTCAGAAAGGCCCAACACTCGCATCTGAAAACCAATGTCAGAAAGGCTCAACACTTACATTCGACCATGTAAGGAACCAATCCTCCATGCCAAAAGGCTCTACACTTACATCTGACAACCAATGTCAGAAAGGATCAGCACTTATATTCGACCATGCAAGGAACCAATCCTTCATGCTGAAAGGGCTCTACACTTACATCTGACAACCAATGTCAGAAGGGCTCTGCACTTATATCTAATCATGTAGGAACCAATCCTATAGTCACATCAAAATGTCCCTCAGTCCCAGATTGAGCTTTCCTAGTAACTGACCAGGTGCCTCCATTCTCTCAGAGAATGGCATTAGCCCTTATATCTGATAAAGTGGGAACCAATCCCCTAATCACATCAGAATGGCCATGCGCTCACATCTGATCATGTAAGACTACATATTATAGTCATATCAAAAAGGCCCTCAGTCCTAGATCGAGTATTCCTGGTAACTGACTAGGAACCTCCAGTCCGAGAATGACAACATCCCTTATATCTGATCATGTAGGAACCAATCCTATAGTCACATCAAAATGGATCAGCACTCACATCTGACATGGAAGGAACCAATCCTCTCACCATGACAGAATGGCTTAGCCCTTACATCTGACCATGGAAGGAACCAATCCTCTCACCATGTCAGACTGGCTCACGGACTCATCACTTCCCTTTAGAGGGAACCTTAATCTAGAGTACACCAAGCTTCTCCCTGAAGTATTCAAACTTCACCCTAGCAAATGGCTTTGTCAACACATCAGCTATTTGTTCATCCATTGCAACATATTGGAGCTTCACTGCTCCCCTCTGTACCATATCCCTGATATAGTGATACTTGATCTTGATATGCTTCAACTTGTCATGGAACATCGGGTTCTCTGACAACTTCACGCAACTATGGTTGTCACAGTATATACAAGTAGCATCCATATGGAGATCAAATAAATCAGATAGCAGCTTCCTCAGCCATGCTGCCTCACAACCAGCTGAACAAGCTATGACATACTCTGCTTCAGTTGTACTTAGTGCCACACAGGATTGCTTCCTGCAAAACCAAGAGATCACACCTGATCCCATACTGAAGCAGCACCCTGAAGTGCTCTTCCTATCAATGGTACTGCCTACTAATTCACATAACCTTCCATGTTAATCTTCTGATTCACCTCATACTTGAGCCCATAATCAACTGTACCCCTCGGGTACCTCAGAATATGCTTTACAGCAATCAAGTGAACATGTCTCAATGTGTTCATAGCAAAGAAAATATCTGGTCTCGTATTTGTCAGGTACATCAACTGACAATACATCTTGGCATCAATCGAATATGATGAAGCAACACTCAATAGCTTCAGGTTCAATGCCATAGGTGTGGTCATGGCCTTACAGTCCATCATCCCATACCTCTTCAAGATCTCTACTGCATACTTCCCTTATCCAAGGGAGATTCCATCCGCATTCTGCCACACCTCCATGCCTAGAAAATAGTGCATTGACACATCACAAGAGCATCACTATTCTTCCGCTTTCAACCTTGAAGCAAAGGTAGGAATTCGCTTTACTCTCAGTAAAGCTTAGAGTCATCAGTAATATATCCATCCTGTCATACCATGTCGAACCTTAGAATCTTCTGCAATCACTCCCTCTGAAGCATCATACTCCCTCTGTCTTCTGTACTCTATGCACTGAAACATTATGTACTGGAGTGACAAGTAGCTTCCTCTACTACTAATATTCTATGTATCCATCTAGGGTCACTGGATACCAAGATCCTCTATCTTGAAATTTTTCAAAAATTCTTCTCGCACCCATATGTGAGCTTGTCATCCTTTATCAACCTTGTAGCAAAGGTTCAGATCTTCATCAAGCTCCTCATGTATGTGTTATCCCATGGGTGTCTTCTGAGCTCGTACAAGGCCTTCTTTCATTTGCACACATGATTCTACCTATCATGTGTCTCAACTTGCATTGGATGCAAATGTCTCTTCATAGTCTATGCCTTCTTTTCATGAGAAGCCTTGTGTTATGAATCTTTCCTTCTATCCCACGATGTTTCCATCTACTGCATGATGTAACTACGAACTTCCCATCATGTATCAATACTGCATCCTAGACATCATTCTTCTTGAACTGGTCTTCCCTTTCTTCTTTGAAGGTTCTGCATCAATGATGTCACTGCATTTGTCATATTATTTTTCATCTTGAACTGTCATTACTTGTTCTTTGGAACAAGTCTCAACCTTCTTTGCTTGTAGGTGATTATGTATGCGGTATTTCCTACAAGTCAAATGCATTAGTTGTATGGTTAGAAACATTTCATAAGGAATATTCATAATGGAAAAATATTTATGCATAAATATATGATCATGCAACTATTTTAGCCAATACAACATTCATCCATATCTCACGGAAAATTTTCTAGATGCCTTCCATCTCCACCAGGACAACATTGAGATTGTGCACTAATCCAATATGTCAGCAAAGAGGTTTCATTCTAGATAAGTAGCAATGGAGAGTTGTATAGCACCATGAGCTACTTACCCATCACATGCATAATAGTAGTATACTGTCATTAATGCAAACATTCTATCATGCATAATATATTAACTGAATATAAACAAATGCATAATAAAACAATATCATGAAATGACAATTGAATACTTATCTTTATTTGTTTTGTGGGTAGACTCCTTCTTGAGCCTTCAGCTTCATCATCTTCTTTATTCATAATAGCATTGTTTCTTATCCAAATGCTAATATGGATAAGAGGTTCTTCAAGAGTTGAGTTCTTCATATTCCTCATCACTTGAGGGATCTTCTTTGGATGGTGAGAGCTTGATCTTCACTTGCTCCCATCTTCTCTTCTCTTATTATGAGTCAAGCTTCTTCTTGTGTGTGCTCTTCCCGGAGTCTTTCTAAAAGTAATCACTTCCTTTTGGCACACATTCATTGAATGACTGAATCACATGATCCTGGGAGGTCATTCAAGGTGGCTATCACCACTTCTACATTCTCCACTTCTTCTTCTACTGTTGCAAGTTGTTCTTTGATTTGAGAGGCCCTCGTAAAGTATAAAGGTATGGTCTCTGCATTCTGGATCTTCACATCCTTCAACTATTTTCTCAAAGTCATATTTTGATTTATGGTCTTCCCTTCAAATAGCTTGGTCAAGGAATCAAACATCTCTTTCGGTGTCTTTATGGAAGACACTTGTGGTACAAGGTGATCCATGATTGAATCAACAATGATCTTCTTGGCCTTGACCAAGTTCTTCTTGTGTAAGGCTTCTAGCCTCATCTACCTCTGGAATTGGAACCTGTCTACCCATGTAGGTGTCCAATTCATTTTTTTCAGAGAATCAAATACTTCCATGCTTGGAAGTTGTCAACTTCACCAAGCTTATCATCAAGCTGATGTGATAGATCACTTTGAAATGAGAACCTCAAATGAAAATAGAAAAAGATTAGATCTTACCGATTTGAGGTGTCCGTCCTAGTTCTGTAGCTGGATGATCTAGGGTTTGTTATAGAAACCCTAATTTTAAAAACTTGAAAACTTTTAGATCTGATTGGATAGAAAGATATATCTCTTCAACTTGATCTTTCCAATGTACTCCTTTTCTGAAAATAGTGGAGGGAAGCTCCCGGAACAAGAAGCCCTAGTTTACAAATTTCTTTTGCAGAAATGCCTGATATTGTTTCTATGGTATATCTAAAATTACTACTCCCCTATGTCTAAAAAGTTTTCCATAGGTAGCCGCGCCTGTCTCTATTTCAAAACCATAAGTTTCATTAGAATTGGTATCACCAATTGGGACTTATGATCATTTTCCCAAGGTGACCTGTTACAGGATTATTCAGAACAATGAAGTTGTACGGACTGCCACATGTCATTGTTTCATCTTGTAGGTATGAAACTTAGATCACAGAAATTAAATTGTGTTCCCTATTTGGAACATCTTTAGGAATATCATTTGGACCTTTGTATCCCAAGATATAGCAAATATCCCCAGGTGTCCTGTTTAGGGATGAATCCTGGAAGAGGCTAGAACCCTTACGTGGAGGGATCATATCTCCTAGAATATGGTGATTATGAGGTGGAATTTTGGATACAATGTAAATAAGGATTTTATATTCGGCCTATAAAAGTTTCATATTCTGAGCTATCTCCAATATTGAGATATAGCAAATGTACCAAAACTTATCAGTTTTAGTATTTAGGGTTTTTCCAGCTCAGGGTCAAACGATGGTTTGACTTTCCCGGAGTTTCACCCAACCAAAAATCTTGACCTAGGTCTCTAAAATTCGATTTTGATGAGGAGAGAAATCCTATGTTGGGCTCACTCAAAAATTCCTCTTCTGTAAGAAGCCCTAATTTCTCGCACCAAAAACTGAAAATGCTCGGAATCGAATTTTGCTTTGACAGAAAGATGTGCCCTTCAATGGAGAGTCAGCCTAGCATACTTTTGCTGATGGATTATGGAGAGAGACCCAAAAATTAATAAGACCTAGCTTCTACAGCTGTACAATGTATTCTTCTCAGGTTAGCTCTGATACCATGTTAGATTTTTATCATTCAAGCTAGCATTATGATCTTAGGATCTTTTAACTGAGAGAATAACATGCACAGCAATAAAACACAAGAGACAAGAGACACAAAGAATTTTTCTCGGGGAAACCATAAAGGAGAAAACCCTGGAACTTCCTCATAGATAGAATTAGCACCAAAATTAAAACCCAAAAACATAAAGATGATCTCTCGGCAGCAGTAGTCTCTCTCTTGTTCCAGCAACTTCTCTCTCTCACTCATGCGCCCCAATGAGTGAGTGTGTGTGTGATAAATGTTGGGGCGCGCACCTTAACGGTCCTTAACTTTGGTAACTCTACGATTTTTGTGGGAGTTTGTAAGTGGATTTATGACTCAAAATAGTCTTAGGGGTGTCGGGGTTAAGTCAAAACCCTCTTTTTGTAATCAACCCATGGTTTAAGCCCATGGTTTTGTAATAAGTGCACTATAAATAAGTACTCTTGTAAATAAGTTAGTTTAGGCTTTTGATGTAAGATGAATTGATGCGAAGCTAAGGATTATTTTTTAAGTAAGGTTAAGTCCTAGCTGTGTGCATGGATGACCTCTGCAGCTGTGTGCGCAGAGATCTTCATCTTAGTGCGCAGCTTGAGGAATTGAAGGGATCTGCAGTTGAGTGCGCAGATCAGAACTGTGGTTTTTGTAAAGAGTTGAATAAAACATAGTTCTGTGGACGTAACCCCTAAACTGGGGGTGAACCACATTATATCGTGTGTTGTGGTTCTGTTGTGTTGTTGTTATGTTCTTTTATGCATTAATAATTATATAACTGATAAGTAAGATCATTTCTAAATACTAACTTTGCTGTGAAGTCCTAGTAAAGGGTTAAGCAAGGAACTGTTTGTTTATCTAACCATGAAGCTAAATAAGTGAATATCAAAGCTCTGCATTTTAATGATTATCATTTGTTAGAAGCTAAAGGTACAGTAATATCCCTCTTCTGCTTGCAGAAACCTGATTCTGCGGCACCCCATAGTTGTTTCGGGTGAGACTGCAACCTGTTCGCAGGTTGTTGCTGAAAGGGCCAACACTGTGGGTCTTTTGTTGTTGCGAAGACAAAAGTATAGAACCCGGGTTTTCCCTAAGCCCAACAAATTGGTTCCGTTGCCAGTTGAACTCAGTATCTGCTCAAGAGGGGTTTATGTAGTACCTCGAGGGCTATGTTTTGGAGACCCTCAGTGAAAGAAATCGGTGATTGGATTGAAGAGACTTATATGAACTTTGCTGTACAAGAGAACAAAGATCCGTGTCATAGTTCAAACGACTTTTTACAAAGGTACGTTTTTTCTGATGTTTATGAAATTTTCTTTGGTAGTATCCACATAGAGTTGCACCAGTGGTTATCCAGGTTAACAGAGAGAAGCACAAACTTCCAAGAAGGTCAGTTTCCTGATTGGACCCCCACAAGAATTAATATATTGAAAATGGTGAACAATGAGATATCCCGCGCTGTTGATTTCTGGACAACGCGAACCCTTGAAGCATTTGTGACGGAGTTCGCCATCGACACAAGTGCGTCCTTCAGCGAAGCCGAATGGTAGTTCTTCAAAGGACCAAGGGGTAAGTACTTGAATTCATTTAGTTTGAGAATTAAAATGCTATTGGCTAAAAAAGGTATATTTCTTATTGAATCAGACTGTTAGATTTAGTATTAATAATCTATGTTTGCAAGTGAAAGCACCTTCGATGAGAAAACTGGTTTGTTGCAAAGTGGCATAAGGTACAAGAGAAATTTTGAGTCCTATACCCTAGGTCAGAATACCGAGTCTAACCCCGTAATTCCAGCAGCCTCAGAGCCCAAAGAAACCCCTTCTGTTGGAAACCCTCCGGTAACCCCGCATCGAAGACCTATTATCCCTGAGAACCCATCGCAGTCTGAAAGTAACCCTAGCCCGAGTATTCCTGTCGCAGGTCAGTCTACCCTAGTAAGTCCCCCCCCCCCCCCCCCCCCAGCCCCCCCCCCCCCCCCCCCCTAGATCCACCATGGCCCATATGAATGATGACATTAAGCTCCCTGTTTTCAAAGGAACTGGATCAGAGGATCCAGAACAGTTCTGGTTCTTATGTGAAGCAGTGTGGACTGCTAAGAACATTACAGATCAAGATACAAAAAGAGCGCAGTTGGTTACTTCTTTTAGAGACCGCGCTTTGAACTGGTTCATGAAGTATTCTAGTACTCAGAACCATGTCTTGGCTGATATAAAAGCAGCAATGATAAATGAATTTAAGAAGCCTAAATCACAGTCGCAGTGTATCACTGAGCTAAAGGAAATTCAGCAGCGGTGAGGAGAATCAATGTGGGACTTTGATCAGAGGTTCAAAGTTCTGCTAGATCAAGTCAATTTCACTATTGGACCAGCGCAGCATAAGGAATGGTTCATTGCAGCTTTGTTACCACACATTAGGACTCCACTCATGCAATAGAAGGTTACGGCTCAACAGGAGGCTTTGGAAATCGCTATGAAGCTTGAAACAGCCCATGTCGAAGATAATTTTGGTATCGCTCAAATACAAGAGCAGTTGGTAGTGATGGCTCTGGAGCTTCGTGATATGAAAAAAGGGAAAGCTAGTCGCAAAGAGGCTTGGTGTACACGATGTCAGACAGAGGGTCATGACAAGGAATAGTGTCCTGCGGTAAGAAATTTCCTGAATTCTGGTGCACCAAACCCATTCAACCCTAGTGTTCTATATTGTGAGATATGTAGGACAACTTGCTAGCATCAACCTTAAGACTACTATCTCTTGCAGAGGTATGTGCAAGTCCCTAAGAACCCTTATTGTAAGTTTTGTAATTTAGTGGGACACAATGAAGATGAGTGTCACAGCTTTGACCTCATGACAGAATGCACTTATGATGCTTATCGGGTACAAAATGATGGATATGGTTACCGCGGTAGTACATCAGGTCGCGGAACTTTTGGAGGTCATGGTCGTGGTGGTATGGCTGGTAGAGGATGAGGCTAGGTTGTGTGCTATAACTGTAACCAGGCAGGACATCTAGCTAGAGACTGTTGGAACCCAACTATGACATGTCGATATTGCAGAGCTGTCGACCATGTGATTGAGCAATGGCCGCAGATGATCGCGAAGATTCAAGAAAGAAATAGTGGCCCTACTCAGAATATTCAGCTGATCGCTGTGGAGAAACGACCTGTCCCATCCATTAATGTTGTTACCAGGAGTGGAGCTACGACGAAAGTATAGAACAAGGAGAAACAGCCTGCTGAGGCTTGGGTCCATAAGGCCCCAGAAAAAATCCCAGCATTTGATGTCGAAAGAGAAAAAGAGACATTTATGGAAGACAAGAGAGACTTTGCTGACCCAAACACATCAGTAGCACCTGCGCAACAACCTCAGCAGCAGTCGTAGCTGCAAGAAACTTCGACGGATAAAGTAAGTACACTATCCTCCTTTTTACAGAGTTGCATGAAGCTCTTAAGAAATCAGAATGCTTTAAACGAGTTGTAGAAAGTTATTTCTTCTTGTGAACCTCAGCGAAGTTTTGGTAAGGATAAAAATGTTCATAGAGTCAGAAGAACTGGCAGGGAGATGAGATTGAATGCTCAGATAGGAGAATATGACACGACTGATGTCATCTTGGACCTAGGATTAGAAGTAAATGTCTTAACTAAGTAGACAAGGGAACAAATGGGAAAACATACTCTGGAATGGTCCCCTATACAGTTGAGATTAGCCAATCAGTAGAAGATTGTGCCCCTAGGAAGACTCCCTAGTGTATCAGTAGATATTGATGGAGTCAGTACCTTAGCAGACTTTGAGGTAATTGAAATAATTGATGACAGCAACCCCTATCCAGCACTACTAGGAATTGAATGGGCAATAGATAATGATGCAGTAATCAACTTGAAGAAGAGGTAGATGACTTTCGAAGGGAAAGGACTGCGAGTCATAGTACCACTCGATCCTTCTCAAGGAGAGAGATACACCGAGCCAGTAAGAGATGAAGACCAGGATGTTTTGGACAATATCTACAATATCACAGCGAAGGAAGCGGATTATCTTGATCCTACTGCCGAAGGTATCATGGATTGGTAGTGTGACATCTCCTGCATGATGGATTCAGATGATGTCTTAGAGAATTGGTAGAATAGACTGTATGAGCTACATGGACATTGATGTGCAAGAATTACCAAGTCTCTCAGATGGCTTAGTTCACAGACAAGAACCGTACTTGTTTTTGATGGTTCGACAGACCCAGAAGAGTTTATTGTGCAATTCTCAGAGCAAGTACCAAACTCACAGAAAATGGAGACTCTAGATTCAGCATTCAGAGCCACAACAGCCAGATGGTGGAATGGTCACAAAAAGTACATTCATAGTTGGGAAGCATGCCAAAAGTCCCTTTGCCTAAGATTCAGGGACCAACCTCAGGAAGTGAGAAGCAGGTTTAATGGTAAGACCAGTCCTCAAGGACATTTGGAGCAATGCTATGAAGCATGGAAGCATGTACCTCATGAAGAATGGGTACATAGGTTTGTGCACACCCTAGAACCTATAGCAAAGAACTGGTATGTGGAGGTCGAGCTTCGCCACAGTACTGTAATTTGGGATAGTCTTGTTGATATTTTTGTGCTGACATTTTCTATTAATGAGGTTTCTCCTGCTTTGGACACAGCTGTTAGGTTGATCCATACTAAAGTATTTGATGATCAAGAAATAGAAGAATACCAACCTAATTGGAAGGCATAAGAATCCAATGCAGTAGAATGTTATAACCTCACAATTGACGAGGATGATGATCCACGCAACATTAACATTCCTGAGCTAGAAGGACACTGCCAAGTACACGGACCAGTAGTTGAAGCACCTGAAGTGACTCAGCCCCTGAAGACGTGGACCATAAACATTGGGTTAGAAGAAAACCCTAAGTATGCTACCATGGGAGATTATTGGGATGACAAAATGGTGAGAAAAGTGACCAAACTTCTCCATGAATATCAGGACCTATCTCTGACAGGGCTCTCAAAAATGAAAGGAATCATTAAGGTGGTGGAAAACATGTTGTTATGGGTTGAAGCTTGAAGATAGGTTGAAGCTGATATCAGGAAATGTCGAATGTCCTTATTTTGGCACAACCAGAGTCACTGCTTGTGTCGAAGAAGGAAATATGTGTTGAAGCTTAAAATATGACCGTTGGAAGAAATCAAAATTGGCAGCGCCGGTACGCTACCTGTATTAACTGCCTATATTAATGAGATCTTGGAAAATCTACTGCCGTTTGGACAAGATCTCTGTCATATTTGGTATCATCAATGCACAGTTATGACAGATGTTGTGGATGGATTCTATAAGAAGACACCCACACCCGCGACGTTCGCATTCTACAATTTCTTGAGTTTTACAATTGCATCCATGTCAACTGATAGCGAGCTTCAGAAGTTAGTGAGAGAATTTGAACAGGAGGGTATGCCGCACCTTTTCAGCCACCCACCTGTGTCTGCACCCCATGAAGAGACTCCCCTAGCACTGACCCAGCCAATGCAGACACGCTCTACCAGGAAAAAATTTAAGCCCGAAGTTCGTTCTAAGCTGAACGAAGACAGACACAAGCAATCAGGGAAAACACCAGAGGAATTGTAAAAGGCGCCCCGAGGTCACTTTTCAGTAGGTTCCCGCTTCCTTTGGGTATTTTTCCAACGTAAAGGTTTGATCGAGGTGTTGGATTTTCACCTGATGGTTTGTTAATTGGGGAAGGTGAGTCCTAATTATGCTAGTCCTAATTACATTTATGGTGTTTTCCCATGGGGGAATTGTAATAAATGTTCTAGAATGATAGGGTCTGTAAAAGACTCGGTCTCTTAGACTTCATTTGTCAATTCGATCAGCCCAGGGTGTTTTTTCCCTTGGTTATTATTGGTTGTTGAATAAACGACTGATAATTTCTGAGTTTTTCACTCCATACCTCCAAAGTTGGGGTGGTCGGCTTGGCATTTGTGCCTATTGAGGTTATTAGAGTCTATGTGTCAATGTGTAAGCATGCTAGACATCTTTTTGAGTCATATGAACATGTCCAAGTCCCCCTAGGTGTTTTTCAATTTTTCAATTTTTCAGTTTTTTCAGGGTTTTTTATTAAATTTTAATTTTTCCAAAACTTAGGCTATTTTTTAATAGTTTAATTGGAAAAATTGAGTCTGTAATAAAAGTGGGCCAAATAATCAGTTTCGGTCATGTAGGTGCTCATTTTGAAGCTAAGAGCACCATGTAAACCCATGGACCCATTTTTTCCTAAGTTTTGTGTGATCTTCCATCACTCAAGCCATAAAGCCCCAAAAATCAATTCTTGATTATTTTAATTAATAAATTGATGAATAATGGAGCAAATCCAAAATCAATAACTCAATGGATTCTCAACCGATTTGACTGAAATCAAGCAGATCTGGAGCAGATTGACTGGATATGACAAATCCTTGACTAAAGGAGGGGATCAAATCAGATTTGGAGCTGATCTACAGTGGTCTTCATGAGGAATTTCGCCCTCCCTCTCTCCTCAACACGTTTTTGGCTCAACTGGATGATTTTTGGTGGATTCTTCAGTGTTTGGGCCGATGTGTCAGTGTATGGGTTGATGTGTCAGCCAGATCAGGCCCCCGGTTGACAAGTAGGATCAGTTCAGCCTCAGTTCTGCATTGATGAACTATCCATCAGAGGATTTCACTTGATTCCATGAGGAATTGCGCCCCCCCTGGGCTAGATGGCCTGCAAATTGTATAAATCAAGGCACAGCCTCCTCTTCCAAGCTAGT
This sequence comes from Pseudotsuga menziesii, assembly GCA_001517045.1. Lineage (NCBI taxonomy): Eukaryota > Viridiplantae > Streptophyta > Pinopsida > Pinales > Pinaceae > Pseudotsuga > Pseudotsuga menziesii. The sequence goes on from LPNX011088932.1 coordinate 217,956, forward strand.
TAGAACTGGGATTGAGGTGCTGCTGCTATTGTATTGTTGTAATTCTCATTTTAAATAAAGAAAATATTTGGAGGCAATACGGTGTGGTGCCATTACATGTGTGGATGATTATTGCCATTGTTCTACTGAGGTAACCTGTATCTGTGGTCATTTCTTGCTATTTTCTTGTAGATCTGTGATTAAGATTGGTAATTAGCTTATTACAATCCTGATAGGAAAGATGTTGTTCAATAAGTTTATTGAATATCACTCTCCTTTGATGCATGTTTAGAATTCTAGATCTAGCATGTCCTATAAGCTTATATGCATGTTATCTTGAATCTCTTTGTATGTACTAATCGGATC
>LPNX011088932.1:225537-257440 GCA_001517045.1 Pseudotsuga menziesii
AACATTCGTTCCAGACACATGCAAGCACACTGATCTCTTTTGACTCCATTTTTAAGGCATTGGTCTTTTCTGCTTCATATATATATATATTGTGTATCAACTTTGTGCTTTCGTGTGTATCTTCGTATCTCATCATCTTGATTGCTCATAGTTAAAATATTCAAACTCCTAAATCACTGATTCAGTACAACATCATTACACTAAGAAATCATCCTTAGTAACTTAATAGGGTCTACCCCCCTTGGCTTCGTTAGGAGTTGAGCCTAAACGGAGGAGTCAAGAACAAGGTGACAGCCTTGACTCGAGACTTGCCCCCAAGGACACACCGAGTGGCTTGAAGATTTCTGCCACATGATCCAGGTGTGTGAAAAGGCGGCAACAGATCCCACCGAGGCGCGGTTTATTGACGTACCTCCAAGCATGCCAGGTGCAGTGAGGTACGCATCACTCTGTGTGTCGCAGGACAAAGCATCCTAGCAGATGACGAACACTATGTTCACCTTTTACACCATGAGTATCTCATATGAGATTGTAAAGACCCCGCGGCTCAGTAATGAGCTATTCTCTCAATATGATGGAGTGGCCACCTTCAAGGCCGACATGCACAATGTATTCATCCAGGCCCGCACAGATACGAAGAAGGCATGCTGGAAGTTGCCATATGTGGTGACCAAATAAGACATCCTCGCGGTAATTCAGCAGTGGCCGGTTGAATGGCTGAAGGACGCAGGAACAAAGCCCAACATTCCAATCCCTTCGGTCACCAATGTGGGCGCTGGCCCTAGTCAGACGCAGCAGCAAGACCCCCCAGAGGACAGCGAAGAGCAAAGTGAGTCGCAGCAGAGTGAAAGTGACCAGGGTGGAGAGGGCGGAGATAAAGGAGAAGAAGAGGAGTCAGTCAAAACTATCTCCGACCCTAATCGACCAAATAAGCGCAAGTCACCAGAGGCTGAAGAAGTGACCAAACCTCAGTCCCGAAAGAAAATGAAAGCGTCGAAGGACAAGAATATCGACGAAGAGCCCACCTTGACAAGTGAGGAGCTTAATAAGGCTTTGTCGAAATCCACAGAAGTTCTCACCAAAAAATGGTCAGACTTTGCAGTCACGCATCTTGATGCCATCATCGGCGTAGCAAAGCGAATCTCGGAGCTGAAGGAGCTAGCAAAAAAATCAGCGACTGGCGCTGTGACAAGTAGTGCCCCAGTACCTGCGCATCCAGACACAAGACAATGGCCGGTTAGAGAACACCAGGGACAAGTGTCAAGTGCCGCCCTCATCATAACCGATGCAGCATCTCACGCGGAGATGAGCATGATAGTTGGAATAGATTACACTAAAATGTCCATGATGGAATTACATCTCTGTCAGTTAGCTATCGAAAAGGAAATCCAAGCATGAGACCACTACTCACAAACACAGTTGGAAAATGCCAGGAATCAGAATGATAGCCTCGCAGCACAGTTGGAGGAAGCAGAGCAGAGAAAGAGTAACGCAGAACGTAAGCAGTTCACATTAGCGCGAGTAGTGGATGAGGCATGCCGAAGTCTCCCCGACTTCGACATACAGGCTGAAGAAGAACTAGAGCAAAGGATATTCAAGTTGAAAGACTATTCACTATAGTCATGGAACCAGGTAGAGATGCTGAAAGCAGAGCATGAGGCCCAGATTGCGGAGCTTCAACTTCGCATCAAACCAGGAAGTCCCCCAGAAGTTAGGGAGCAGCGTCACAGGGACATTCAAGATTTAGCAACAAAAATATCTAACCTTGTGAGCAGTGTAGCAAAGCTCCTAGAAGACAGTGTCGAAGCCTGGACAACCTTACATGAAAATCCTGAAGTCGAAGAGATGCACGAAGTAATCAAGCAATGACAGACAGAGCTGGATATAGTAAAGGCAGAAATTAAGACTCTGCCTCCTATGCAGAAAATGCTCAAGGAAAAACAAAGCAAGGAACTCCAACAGGAAATCGAGTCATGCAGAATGAAAGCAACACTGTTGGAAAATTCTATGCAGCCCCTTATCGATGAAGCCTTGGAGTTGAGCACTGCTGCGGATAGCCAGCTCAAAGTTCTGAAGGACTATGATGCATTTTCACAAGAAAAAGCTAGTGAAGCATTAGCAACAACATTACAGGAGTTAGTTGAGAAGGAGCAGGAAGCCGATGATATTATGCATGGCCTAAACAAGCAGTTTACTATATTCACCAACATGGTTCGTCCCCCATAAGAGCAGCAGAGTGTCCCGGGACGGGACACTAGTGAGTCTTAGGGGCCTGTTGGGGCGCGCACCTTAACAATCCTTAAATTTGGTAACTCCGTGGTTTTTGTGGGAGTTTGTAAGCAGAGTTACGACTCAAAATAGTCTTAGGGGTGTCGGGGTTAAGTCAAACCCCTCTTTTTGTAATCAACCCATGGTTTAAGCCCATGGTTTTGTAATAAGTGCACTATAAATAAGCACTCTTATAAAGAAGTCAGTTTAGGATTTTGATGTAAGATGAATTGATGCGAAGCTAAGGCTTGTTTTGTAAGTAAGGTTAAGTCCCAACTGTGTGCGTGGACGACCTCTGTAGCTGTGTGCGTAGAGGGTTTTAGGTGATTAAGAAGATATGTAGCTGTGTGCGCAGAGATCTACAGCTTAGTGCGCAACTTGAGGAATTGAAGGGATCTACAGCTGAGTGCACATATCAGAACTGTGGTTTTTGTAAAGAGTTGAATAAAACACAGTTCTGTGGATGTAACCCCTAAACTGGGGGTGAACCACATTATATCATGTGTTGTGGTTCTGTTGTGTTGTTGTTATGTTCTTTTATGTATTAATAATTATATAACTGATAAGTAATATCATTGCTAAATACTAACTTCCCTGTGAATTCCTAGTAAAGGGTTAAGCAAGGCACTGTTTGTTTATCTAACCGCTAAGCTAAATAAGTGAATATCAAAGCTTTTCATTTTAATGATTATCATTTGTTAGAAGCTAAAGGTACAGTAATATCCCTCTTCTGCTTGCAGAAACCTGATTCTGCGGCACCCCATAGCTGTTTCGGGTGAGGCCGCAACCTGTTCACAGGTTTTTGCCGAAAGGGCCAACACTGTGGGTCTTTTGTTGGTGCGAAGACAAAAGTATAGAACCCGGGTCTGCCCTAAGCCCAACAATAAACAGAGAGTCTCACTCTCTATTTATATTCTTTCGTTCACTTGAAACCCACTCCAACATGTTGGCCTCACTTAACAATTACTTACTAGAGCCAACATCTCTAGGAGTGTCTAATAACCCTAGTGCCCCACAACTTGTGGGGACTTTGCCTCCTCCGACCAACAAGGATGGTTATCCTTAACACAACGATGGGGACTATTGCCCTGACTTACAATGACTCACCTAGGTTCAACTTCTCTAGGATAGTCTAATAACCCTAGTGCCCCACAACTAAGGGGACTTTAACCCTTGACCAATAGGAGGGTTACCCACACTGACTTGACATGACTTGTTTACATAATAGAGCCTCCCGATAGTAACATCAGGGCATGACATGACTCAAATACATTATAGACACATCCTGGAATAAACATCGGGGTACAATACATAAGATATATAGATGAATACATTCTGAAGTTACAAATACATCAACATCGCAGACAAAATCTATGGAAATAATCATGAAGCTTGAATCCTCGTCAATTGGAGAAACCGATGTAGGAATGATGTAGATTCAATCGCAACTAGATAATCTTACAATGCATCTCCAGGATATCAAGAAAGTAAAAGAGATTCAAGAAGAGATATGGTGTACAAGGTGCAACACAGAGGGACACCACAAAGATAATTTTCGGCACTCATGAACTATGTCACAGTAGGAGCGCCAAACCCAATAAACACCCAAGGGAAGACTTGGTGTAGAATATGTCAAACTAGAGGCCATCTATTAGAAGAATGTTTGTATTTACAGAAGATTTTATGTACATCAGCTAATTTGTACTGTAAATTTTGTAAATCAGTAGGACATGATGAGAAAGATTGCAGAGTAGTTCAACTACTATAAGAGAAAATGGTGGATACCTACTTGATGAAGAATGATGAGAAGATGCAATATGAATGAGCACAACCTATGTATCAACCTGCTCAATATCCACCAACACAATTTCAACAACCATAATATCCTTAGTATCAATATCAAGAGAATCAGTATCCGTCACAAAAACACTACCCTCAGCTAAGGGGGGTGGCAATTTTTGAGGCTGAGGACAATAGCGAGGAGGATGAGGATTTGGTAGAGGAAGAGAACAAATCATATGTTATAACTGTGGACAACCAAGAAAATTTTCTTCAGATTGTGCAAGTCCTGCCAAGACATGTACGTATTGTAAAGAATTTGACCATACTGTCGAACAATGTTTGCAACTGATTACAAAATATTAGGATCAAACCATGGGAAATCCAAATATCACATAAAATTTGAACCCAAAACCCAACCAAAATATCTAAATGTTTTTTTCCGAGCCAAGAGAACCAAATATTGTTTTCGTTACAAGAGGAGGTGCTATGACGGGAGAATATAAAAATACATATCATGGATAACTGCAGGTGCGACCTACGATATAAAAGAAAGAAATACTAGAAGTGCATAAGGAAAATGAAGTATTCTTTGACGTGCGACCTGAATTTATTGATACCAATCAAACGTCTACATCTGGACAAGTAAAATAGATGCCCTAAATATTTGAACAACTACTTAGGAATTAGATAATGAAAAAGGTTAGTAAGCTCATAGATTTTTTTAAAATTTGTTTAGCACTAATCCATGATAAACATGTTGTCGCAGAATTGACACCACTCATAGAATAAACCCCAGAGGAAGTGCTACCTGAAAAAAGAGTCAACCATGTTGGAAAATGATTGAAAATTGGTTGCGAGTTACAAATGACTATGTAGATAGGAGACTTTGAAATGGGCTATATCATTCTATATCTGGGCTCTGATTTCAATATCTTGACAAGACAAACATTGGAAAGTATGAAAAAAATCCATGACTAGATTGGTATCCCATTTAGTTAATATTAGTGAATTAGTTGAAGGTTCTACCTGTTGGTTGACTGACGCAAGTAGATGTCGAAATAGAAGGACTAAGGACATAAGCAAAATTTGAAGTTATTGACATTGCCGATGATACAAATCCATATAATGCACTATTGGGGATTGAGTGGGTGATAGATAATCACACCATAATAAATTTTAAGAAATGAATCTTGTCTTTTGAAGATTCGGAGATGAGGGTGGTCGTGCCAATTGATCCGCTCAAATGGAAGATATATGTCGAGCCAGTGAATAGTGAAGGCCAAGGTAATTACCTGGATCAGCTATATAATATCATGTCTTCAAGAGATGGCTATATAAATCCAATAGATGATGGAAAGATGAGTTGGAAGAGTGTTAGCTATTGCACATTCGATTCAGGTGAAGCATTAGAAAATTGGTAGAATCGGTTGCATGAAGTTTCCATGTGAAGATGCACAAGGATTACAATATCTATGCGACGAGTAGGAACTAAAGCAAGTGAGATTCCTATATACAAATGTATGGCTAATATTGCATATTTTTAGTGTAATTTGAAGCAAAGGTTATATAATCACAATGATTGTATGCCTTGGAATATGTTCTGAAAGCTACGCTCACTAGATGGTGGGGTACACATAAGAATCTATGTATGAATGGTCCCAATGTAGAAGACTACTGGAGATTATATTTGGAGAAGAGACCAGTTATACTGATCGTAACTATAAAATATTGAAAAATCCTATCGAACATATTGGGCATTGTCACGCGACATGGAAAGAGTATCCATGACAAGGATGGGTTCATTGCTTTATACATACATGGGATATGGTACCAAGGATTTGGTACACATTAGTGGAGGTGCAAAGAGGAACTCTCCAGTGGAAATATTTAGCTACAATTTTCACACACACATTTATTTTTCAAGTGATCATCCAAAAATTAATGTTGCAATGCAAATAATGAAGGAAATTATGTTTGAGGAAATCCCTGTTGCAGCTACAAATTTCCATCAGTGCAAGGTGACAATCCACCATTGGATGGAATGTTACAACGTCACAGGAGAACTGGATGATGAGGAAGTTCTCGACATAAACATACCTGAGTCATAAGATATGTGCATAGTGGAAGGATTTGGAATTTTTAGCAACCAATTCCTAATTCCACTTAAAATTAAGAAAGTAAATATTGGCTTGCCTGAATGCGGCTGCGATTTTTTCTAGAATTGTAGTGGCTTCTGTTAACCCAAAAAAACCATCACTTATCTCTACATGGCCTACACCACCCAAGGACACCCATGCATGACCCTCATTTCACCCCATTGGACCCCCACACCCTCAAAAAGGCTTAAGAATGAGCAAAAGTGCTTACAAATCCCAAAAAAGAGCCTAAATAGTTCTCCTGGGGGATAAAGCCTCCAAAAAGGGGCTAAAACCTCTCAAAGGAGCTAAAAACCCCAAAAGGAGCTAAATATAGGGTGGAAGGGGCTAAAATCCCAAAACAGGGGCTAAAGCCCCAACTAGGGGCTTAAAACCCTAAAAAGCCCCAAAAAAGCTATAAATAGAGGGGTGGGGGTCACTCTCAAATCACTTCTCACTTGCATACTTTTATGCTACCTGAGTGGATGCCTTGAGACCCTTTGTCTCTCAAGCCACCAACACTCCCTCTCCTCCATCTTCCATTGAGCCATGGCTCCCCCATCTAAGAGAGGTGCTTCTCCAAGCTATGGCATGGTGGCCCATTTCATCAAGAGAAGGTATAGCTTGTTGTTTATGTTGTTTATTTGTTTTCTCTTGTTGGTGCTTAGGGCAGACCCAAGTTCTTATAATTTTATTTACCAACCAACAAAGAGACCCATAGTGTTGGCCCTTTTGGAAACAACTTGCGAACAGGTTGCAGTCTCACCTGAAACAGCTATGGGGTGCCGCAGAATCAGGTTTTGCGGGAAAAAGAGGGATATTACTGTACCTTTAGTCTTAACAAAGAATAATCATACAATACAGAGCTTCGATATTCACTTAAATATCTTCGCAGTTTAGATAAAAAGACAGTTACTTGCTTAACCCTTAACTGGGAATTCACCGTGAAGTTAATACTTAACAGTTATCTTACTTTATCATTCATCTACTTATCAAATGCATAAAACATAACAAGAACAAAATAACAAGAACCACCACAACACAAGATATATGTGGTTCACCCCCAATGTAGGGGCTACGTCCACAGAACTGCGTTTATATTCAACTCTTTACAAACACATAGTTTTGATCTGCGCACTCAGCTGTAGATCTTCTCAGTAACCCAAAGCTGCGCACTTAGTTGCAGATCCTTTCTTCCAAAACCCTCTGCACACTCAGCTGCAGAGGTCATCCACGCACTCAGCTGGGACTTAACCTTAAACCTAAAAATAGGCCTGAGCTTCTTTGCCTCAAATTATCATCATAAAAAACCTTCGAAAAAGCTCTTTTCTCCTTTACATAAGTTCCTATTTATACAAGTGCACTATTACAATACCATGTGCTTAAACCATGGGATTAAAAACCATGGGTTTAAACCATGGATTATTTACAAAAAGAGGGGATTCGACCCAACCCCAAAACCCCTAACACTATTTTGGACTGCAACTATGCTTACAAGCTTCGCACCAAAATCGCAGAGTTTCCAAAATTAAGGACCTTCAAGGTCCGTGCCCCAACAGGCCCCTATGACTCACCAGTGTCCCGTCTCGGGACACTCTGCTGCTTTTCTGGTGGAAGAATCTTGTTGGTGAAGATAGTAAATTGCTTGTTAAGGCTGCGCATGATATCTTCGGCTGCTTGCTCCTTCTCCACTATCTCTTGCAACGTTGCTATAGATGCTTCGTTATCCTTTTCCTATGCAAACGCATCATACTCCTTTAAGACTTTGAGCTGGTTGTCCGTAGCAGTGCTCAACTCCAAGGCCTCGTTAATAAGGGGCTGCATAGAGTTCACCAACAGTGTTTCTTTCCTTCTGCAGGACTCAATTTCTTGCTGGAGCTCATTGCTATGCTTCACCTTAAGAATCTTCAGCATAGGAGGCAATGTCTTGATTTCCGCTTTAACTGCATCCAACTCTGCCTGTTGCTGCTTAATGGTTTCTTGCAGCTTTTCTACCTCTGGATTGTCCTGCAAGTTTGGCCAGGCCTCGACACTTTCGTCCAGCAACTTTGATGCACTACTCACAAGATCTAAGATCTTTGTTGCTGAGGCCTGAATATCTATACGACACTGTTCTTTGACCTCTGGTGGAATCTCAGGAGTGATACTAAGTTGAAGCTCCGCAATCTGAGGCTTCGAGACTATTGTGCATAGTCTTTTAGCTTGACGATTCTCTTCTCTGGTTCTTCTTCAGCCTGCATGTCGAAGTTAGGGAGACTTCGACACGCCTCATCCAATACTCGCACTAGTGCAACCTGTTTGCTCTCTGCTTCCCCCTTTTTCTGTTCAGCTTCTTCCAACTGCACTGTGAGGCTCTCACTCTGCGTCATGGACTTCTCTAGCTGCCTATGTGAATAACTGTCATGTTCTCAGATCTCGTTCATGATTTCCAACTGACAAAGATGCAACTATGACATAGACAACTTGGCGTAGTCTATCTCAACTGTCATACTCATCTGCGATTGAGATGCTGCGTCAGTTATTATGAGGGCTGCACTTGGTACTTTCCCTCTGTTGTTTCTGGCAGGCCATTGTCTTGTATATGGCTGCACGCTTGCTGGGGCACTTCTTGCTGTGGCGCCAGTTGCTTATCTTTCTGCTAATGCCTTAAGTTATTCAATTCACTACGCTACGCCAGTGAGCGCATCAAGGTGTGTAGCTGCAAACTCTGACCATTTGTCGGTTAATACTTCTGTAGATTTTTTTAGAGCCTGTTGTAATCTCACAGATCACATAAGGTTACCAATAATACATACTAAAACATATATATCTATAAATCAGAGACAGGAGACAAGAACATATAGGAAAACAGATTATATTATTGCACTGAGTTCATACAAGGCAAAGAACTGAACTGAGTTCTCGTTTGGCTCAACAGCCTAATATATACAATTTATAGAACAGTTACAAAATAACTACCTGTCGGTTCGGTGAACCGACACGACTTTTAGTTAGCCGACTTAATCTTATGGTTTAGTCGGCTGACCGACTTAGTCGGTTGATCGACTAAGTCGGCTCATCGACTTAGTCGGCTCATCGACTAAGTCGGTATTCGTTCAAGTCAACTTGTGTCGACTTGCTCCTTCTACATCTCCCCCATGAACAAAACATTTCTTCATCCCGAAGAAACAGGGAGGTACAAAAAATATGTCTCTGTCAGATTCTTCCAAAATGCTATTGTGGAGGGTTGTGCAGACGAATGGTTGGCCTTTTCTGGACGTAGATCTAGACAATAGCCGGGGCGGTAATGGCAAGGTGATGATGTTGATTGTTGAAGTGAGTTCCTGTCATGTTTTTGGTTGTATTATTTTTTTTTTTGGAATTTTTAGCTTTTTATGGGTTTTGATTGACGGTTAAGGTTGTTATATAATTTTTTTTCTTCAGTTTTTGTAACGTTTGAGTCAGGCTCCATTAACGAGCTTCCAAAATACTAGGCCCTGCAATGTTTTTAGTCAGACTGAACCATTAGGGTGTATCTCTTCGATAAGGTAAGGGCCCATCCATTCTATGTGGAGTTTCTTGGGTTTTCCTTTGACTCGACTATTATAGAGTAATGCGAAGTCTCCGACCGACAGGTTTTTGTTTTTGATGTTGCGGTCGTGCCATGCTTTCTGCTGTTGCTTGTGAATTTCTTGGTGTTGTATAGCCATGAGTCTGTGTTCTTCCAGCTTGCTAAGTTGAAATAGTCGGTCCTTTCTGGCATGTTCAACATCGACATGTAATACTTATGAAATAATAGGTGTCTGCTATCATAAATGTAGGGAGACAACTGCTTCTTTCCCGTAGACTAGTCGAAAGGGGGTTTGGTCAGTCGATCGTTTATAAGCTGTCCTATATGCCCAGAGGACCGCAGGGATTTTTTCATCCCAGTCGTCTTTGTCAGTACTTCATATTTTGGTTAACCCTTTTGTCAATTTTTTATTGAAAGCTTAAATCGCGCCATTCGACTGAGGGTGATATGTGGTGTTGCATCGGTGGTCGATGTGAAATTGGTCGGTCAAATTTTTGATGGTTTTATTGATAAAGTGTGAGCCTTGGTCACTGATCAATGTGAGGGGGCATCCGAATCTAGTGATGATGTTTTCGTAGATAAATTTAGTAGCTACCTCGCTTGAACATGTATCGACGGGTTCAGCTTCTGCCCATTTATTGACATATTCTACTGCCGTGATAATATATCGTGCACCTGATCGTTTGGCTGGGATAGGAAATGGTCCTATGAATTCTATAGCCCAGATTTCAAATGTGAGACTAGGGTTTACAGATATCAATGGCATCTATGTTCTTGGCAGAGGTCGACCAAGTCGTTTACATCGTTCACATCGACTAACAAAGTTTTTGCAATCTCTGTGGATCATCGGCCACCATAATCCTGACTGTTGGATTTTTCTTGCAGTTGTATCCGCTTGAAAATGTCCTCCTGCAGGTCCATAGTGCGCTTCATGCATGATTTGGTCTCGCTCGTGGTTGAGTACACACCTTCTGAGAATGTCGTCTAACCCCATTTTGTAGAGAAATCCATTGATGAGGCTGTAAGGGGCAGCCTTCATAGCTAAGATTTGTTTTTTCTTAGTGTCCAGACCTTCTGGTGCCTGACCTATCTCTAAGAACTGAGCTATTTCTTCAATTTCTGCTGGCACTGCTTCTATGCAAAATAAATGTGCATCCGACAAATCGTCGTCGAATCCGGTCGGGTCTTCTCCTGTGTCTATATGGGATAGGTGGTCGGGCCCGACATTTAACTTTCCTGGTCGGACCACGACTTCAAACTCAAATTCTTGAAAAAGAAGTAGCTAGCGATAGATTCTCCCATGATGAAGGGGTTTATTGATGAGGTATTTCAAGGCTTGATGGTCGGTATAAAACGTGAAGGGGTTGGCCACGAGGTAATGTCGATACTTCTGAAGTGCAAAGACCATACCTAGGGCTTCTCTTTCAGTGGTCGAATAGTTCCTTTCAGCCTTATTTAATTTTCGATTGCTGTAAACTATAGGGTAATCCATCCCGTCATCCCCTGGTTGAGTTAGGATGGCTCCAATTGCGATTCCTGATGCATCAATATGTACATGAAATTTGGTCGACCAATTTGGAAATTTGAGTATGGGGGCTTTGACCAGTTTTCTTTTCAGTTTGTCGAAGGAGATTTGGCATTCCTCTGTCCACCGAAAATATTGATCTTCTTTTAGTAGTTCTTCCAGGGGGTAGGTCATATCTGAATAGTGTCTTATGAACTTTCCATAGTAGCTTTTATGGCCAAGTAACACCCTTAATTGTTTAGGGTTTATTGGGGGTTTCAGGTCGAGGATGATTTTAATTTTGGCAATGTTGACCTTGATACCATCTTTACAGACAATATTCCCTAAGAGTATGCCTATGGGAGTCATAAAGATACATTTCTTAATGTTCAGGGAGAGTTGAATCTGTCGACATCTCTCCAGCATAAGTTGGAGCCATTTGTAGTGATCTTTTAAGGTGGAGTATATAGTCCAGTCGTCGAAGTATACTGCCATAGTCTTATATATGTATTCTTGGAAAGTATTGACAACAATTCGAGAAAACACTGCAGGTGCATTCTTTAGCCCAAAAGGCATAACTCTGTAAGCAAAGGAACCAAATTCACAGACAAATGTTGTCTTCTTTTGATCTTCTTTTTCTATGGGTACTTGATTGTATCTTGAGAATCCATCTGTGAAGGAGTAGCATTCGTGGCCTGCAACTTCATTCAATATTTCATCAGCATAGGGAGTTGGGAATGGATCTGTCAATGTTACTTTGTTGAGCTCCCTAAAGTCGACACAAATTCTTAACCTTGTTGGGTCATGTTTCTTAGGATGAACAACCATGGGACTTTCCCATTCAGACTGGTCGATAGGGTAAATGATCCATGCTGCTAACATGTTGTCGATTTCCTTTTTAACTATCTCCTTGTACTTGTGATCTAGTTTATAAGGTATTTTCTTGACAAGTCAGACATCAGGTTTAGTATCTATTTTCATTTCTCCCATTTCCTGTACTAAGCCTTTTAAGTCTTTATAGTCTCGTGCAAAGACATCTTGGAATTCTCTAAGTAAGTTCACTATTTCGGTGGTCTGTTGTTCATTCCAGTAGTCACCAATCTTGGCTATTTTGGGTTAGTCGTCATTTGAAATGTCGACCTCTTTAGTTTTCACTTTTGCATCTAACCACTCTGGTTATTTAGCTTCATTAATCGGCTGACTTCCTTCTGTGAACTGTGAGAATGTAGCAGGAAAGTCGGCTGCAGTCATTCTGTCAAGATCTGGTTTGTCGGTGGTATCGACTTCCAAGAGTGAATAGATAGGTTTTGTTGTTTCACTATGGTCAGTTTTCCATCTGAAGCTCTTTCCTTCTGTGTGTTCATTTTCTAAGTGTAGACGGGTCATCTGTGGTCTAGATTCGGTTTGTATATTGTTACAGTCCTTGATCTGTCGGTGGGTCTGGGAGGGTTGTTTTTCGGTCGGTTGGAGGAATTGTTTGATTTGTTGTACTGTCTCAGCCAGTTTTTCATTTTGAGGTATGAAATGGAAGTATTTGATAAAATTTTCCTTGAGTTCATGCCAAAAGAAGGTTTCTCCTCTAGCTTCCTCCATGTTATACCATTTATTGGGTAAGTCGGCTAGGGTTGAGGGGAACAAATGTAGCCAAGTTCGCTCGTCTTTGTAGCCAAGTCTTCTCCACTCCTTTTCACAAGTCTTAATGTGTTCTTCTAAGTTTTCTCCTTGGGTAAAAGTAGGGATCTGGGCTTGCTGGGTTAACGTTTTCCCACCAAACCTTTCGACAGAGAAAGTCGAAGCAGTTGTCCAGGTCTGTAGTTTGCTCTGATGGGTATCCCACCATCTTGTTGCTTGACCTGTAAATGTTTCCACTAAGCTTTGAAGTCGACCATGTTCTCCAATATTTTTAGATACTTGTTCAATGTGCATGACTGGGGATTCCCTCTCCTTATACCTGGGTAGTTGTGTAGTGTTTAAGTTGGTTGGTTGTAAGGTAGGGCGTTCCCTTACTTTCTTTTCAAATATTTTGGGGATAATGGATACTATGAAGCACTGTCGGGTGGGTTTTTTCTGTACTTTTTGTATAGTCCAGCACCCTCTTGCTTGTGTTTTGTAATTTTCCATCTCCCAGTCATACAGTTCAGCATCTGAGTTATAACCAATTGAGTCTTGGTTACCTAAGTAAAGTTCTCCATGGATGTTGGGCTCTGTGTAGTCCGTATCATTTTGGATTTTGTACAGTTGTCTGACATCGACTTCCTCATCAATCGGTTCAGTCCAAGGTTTCCCTTGGGATGGATGAATGGGTACGATGACCTTTTGGCCATTTCCTTTGAGCTTAATTCATTCCTTGTCTAAGGAGATAGATGCTTTCATCTTTCATCCCCAAGTTCGACCGACAAGGGCTGGGAAGGAGCTAGATCCTTCATTTGGGTCAATAATTTCGAAATCAACCTTAGTCGATATTCCATTGATGGTCATGTCGACATCTTTCCAAACCCCAATGGGTTCAATGAGGCCTTGGTCGGCGAGTTTTAGGTAGATGCCTGACTCATAGAGTCGAGGTCTTCCCATCTTTTCCCATGTATCCCGAGTCATGATATTTACCTGAGATATGAAATCGAGCACTACTTGTCAGACATGGAAACCTTCAATTTCCAGGTCGACAAGTGGGTCGACATCATTTTTGTCTTTTTGGTTTAGGCTGGAGATGTTCTTAGTTTGTTTTTCAAGGTTAGTATTTTTTGTTTGATGCAATAAATCAATGAACTGGGCTACGGATTTGTCTGTTTGAGTGAGATAGATTAATTGTTGTACTGTGTTAGGTCGACTGCTAACGAGGTCTTCCTATTGTGCAATGTTGTGAAATATGTGGGTTGCCTCTTGATATGTGTGTTTTTGTTTTATAGGGTCGGGATAAACATTTGTGTTTTCAATCTAGCTAATTTGGCGGTTATCAGGCCCTATTTTTGTGCCTTGTCATGTAACAACATGTAAATTCTTAGTAGTTAGTACATCATGCTTTTGTACACAAGACAAGACATTAACATTCTTTTTCGTATTGATTTTCTCTAACATAGTAGGAAAATCCTCTAACGAGTGATCGCCTACTCCACAGTATGTACAGAATTTAAGATCAGTTCTGTCCTTGTATGGACAGTCTACGTATCGGTGTCCCTCTTTATAACATATGAAGCACTGGGTGGGTCGACGAGTTCGTATGTCGTGATTCCCGGGGAATCGACCTCTTCCTCCAAACCCTTGTCATCGATTGTCGTAGCAGTGTTCATATCGTCGGTTGTCGGCTCTTTGTCCGTTCTGGTTGTTTTTATTGCTTTGCTCGTTGTTTTGCGCTACTGCATTCGTTTGGTAGACCGCTTGATAGTTTTGTCGATTTTTCAGGTTTAACTGACAGTCGACCGTGTTGTGACTTTTGGTCTCGTAGATGGCGCACCAGGAAGCCTTTCCATTTTTCATGTTAAACGAACAATATTTCTGATCTCCATGTTCCTGGAAAATGTCACAAAACGATTTAGTTTGTACAAAGTGGACGTCTTGTCGGCTATATTGCTGTCGACAATTATCTTTCGAATGGCCGGCCGTCGAGCAGTTGGTACACCAAGTTTCCTGATTCTTGAGGGTTATTTCTTTCAAATACTTGTGCATGTTCTCAAGCTACTCCTCTATTCTGTGGTTCGTCGGGTAAGCAGGTATGTCTTCGTCCATCTCGACCTGCAAAGCTTTTGTTAGCGCGTCTTCATACGTTTTGAATGTCTCCAGACTGATATGTCGGCGTACTTTCTGTGATAATCCTACAAGGAACTATTGAATTAGTAACTGTTCATCAATAACGTAATCTAGCTGGCTTAGTAGGTCCTTCCAACATTTTTCGTAGTCGCGGACTGTCTCCCCTAGCTTTTGCTGTGTCATTTTGAGATTTTTGGCGGCCAGGTGCTTAGCATCTAGGGTTTTAAAGAATTATAATAACTGTGCCTTGATCTCGACTTTCGTCGCTCTGGGTTTCCTTTCCAAAAAGTTCATGTACCAGGTCAAGGCCCTTTTCCTTAAGCCTTCGACGAACTGTGCCATTTGTCGGTCTTCATCTATTACCTGGTTTGCTTCCCAGTTCGACTCACAGACGAACCAATGTCATCTAGGGTCTTCATCTCCCTCGTAGAGAGGAATGTGAGCTGATCCGTGACCCATGTCTGAATCACTTTCACTACTCTCAGAAGTTGGCGAAGGTGGAGGTGGGGCTGGTGGTGAAAGTGGTGGGGTTATTGATGTAGTCGAGCCTGCGGAATTTTGGTCGACGGATCTTGAGCTCCCATCGATCGTCGAATCATTGTCAACTTGCAGTCAGTTGATGTCAACTTCGGCTGTCGATGGTCCACTGCAACTTGGTGTTCGCAAGTCTACTTGTACGATGTGTCGGTAAGAGCAAGTGGATACTCTGGAGGGAGGGTGCCGCTTGAAACATCACCCAGTTCCCTTTGAGAGGTCAACTTATAACAAGGTGTCGACCCGTGTATGTTTCATCGCCTAGTCAGCTCCATATGCTGTAGTCACCAGCTCGTAGTCGAAGGTCATCTTCGACAATAGTCTGTATTCTAGTGCGTGGATTTGTTGGGGAAAGGGTTATCCCATCGTTGGGAGCTGTTATTTGGAGAGCTTCTGGCTGCTCTATCCACACTTCTTCTTCCTTAGGGGACACCTCTTGCTCTACGCCCTCTTCCTGTCGGTCATGACCCAACTCTGGCGGATTCTCTTTACAGTCGTTCTCCCTAGGGTTCTGTTCACTGTGCAGCCCTGGGGCTCTTTCACGTCTTGCTTCCCTTCTCTGCTGTCTTTTGTCCCTTTCTCTTTTCTGAATGTCCGACATACTTTCGTACAATACTATGTTCTTGAGGTCCTTGTTAGTCGACTTCTCATTACTGGTGACGATTATACTATTTAGGGCAACTAGGATCCACTATACTCTACCTCCGACACATGACCGGATACCCCCCCATAGCCTACCCGACACTTTTAGAAAGCCCGGATAGTTCCATTTATTTGCTCAGAAAGTATTCCCACTCTCTTTCTGCAATGAATTTCTCCCACTTCCTCTGCTTCTCCGCCCAGTTGGTATTTGATGGCGGTTCGCAGAGCAGTGGACGAGGTTCAACGATGTGGCCTGCTTCGTTCTCTATCAAGAATTTGAACAGCAAGGTCGGTAGGGAACACAAAAATTGTTCATTGAAATCTGTGTAAAATTTCTCTTTGACAGTTTCCACAGAAGTTCTGTCTTCGACTGCTTGCTCCTCACAGAAGTTGTCAGCGATTTTCTCAAACCACTCCGACAAATTTGTTCAGCCTCCTCGGATCAGTTTTTCGAGCAACTGCTGTTCTTTAGTCACATCCAACTTTCTCATCCAGAAGTTTCTTCAAGAGTTGTGGCACTGATTCGACAAATTTTTCATGCGTCTCGGTGAAAAATCTTGCTTTGGCTTCAGCAACTGTTAATCTATTCCTTCATGCGTAATTTTGCAAGTAGTTCACGATTTTACGGTCCCACCAGTCCTTAATCTCCTGCTCTAGTATCATA
This sequence comes from Pseudotsuga menziesii, assembly GCA_001517045.1. NCBI lineage: Eukaryota > Viridiplantae > Streptophyta > Pinopsida > Pinales > Pinaceae > Pseudotsuga > Pseudotsuga menziesii. The sequence continues at coordinate 242,361 of LPNX011088932.1, forward strand.
TGTGAGCATATATTCTAGTCATGTACTACCAGCAACAGAACCAATGTTGTAATCTCACAGATCACATAAGGTTACCAATAATACATACTAAAACATATATATTTATAAATCAGAGACATGAGACAAGAACATATAGGAAAATAGATTATATTATTGCACTGAGTTCATACAAGGTAGAGAACTGAACTGAGTTCTTGTTTGGCTCAACAGCCTAATATATACAATTTACAAAATAGTTACAAAATAACTACCTGTCGATTCGGTGAACCGACACGACTTTTAGTTAGCCGACTTAATCTTCTGGTTTAGTCGGCCGACCGACTTAGTCGACTGATAGACTAAGTCAGCTCATTGACTTAGTCGGTTGATCGACTAAGTCGGTCTTCATTCAAGTCGAGTTGTGTTGACTTGCTCCTTCTATAGATCCTGATCAAGCTCTTCAATCGTCAAAGTGGGCTCTTCGACAATATTCTTGCCCTTCGATGCCTTAGCTTTCTTTCTGGGTGAAGGCTTCATAACTTCCTCCACTTCTGGAGACTTGCGCTTATCTGGGCGATTAGGGTCAGAAACTGTCTTTACTGATTCTTCTTCATTAGCTCCTTCATCGCCACCATGGTCATCTTCGTTCTGCTGCGACTCATCTTGTTCTTCACTTTCTTCTGGTGGGTCACTCTGCAGCGGCTGACTAGGACCTGCGCCCACATCTGTCATTGGGGGGACTGGTATGTTGGGCCTTGTTCCTGTGTCCTTCATCTATTCGGCCAGCCACTGCTGGACTACTGCGACAATGTCTTCCTGGGTCACCATGTATGGAAACTTCCAGCATGTATGCTTCTTATCTGCGCGGGCCTGGATGAAGACATTGTGCATGTCAGCCTTGAAGTTGGCCACTCCAGGATACTGAGAGAATAGCTCATTACTGAGCCACGACATTTTCAGGATCTCATACAAAATGTTCATTGCATAAAAGGAGAACACATAGTTTGTCATTTGTTGCAGGGCCTTATCCTACGAGACCCAAAGAGATGCATACCTTGCTGCACCAGGCATATCGGGAGGCACATCAACAAACTATGCCTTGGTAGGCTCTCTCCATCCTACCAGTACAATAAGCACTAACAACCATGAGTAATGAAAGGGTTTACCTTTCTCCTGCACATCATGGACATCTTCGAGGAATTCCCTAGCAATGTACTCTACCCATTTGTAACTGTATCCTTCGGCACAGTTCACAGCAATACTGACAATCGGGGCAGGTACTTCATTCGGTCTGCACTTCTGCATTAATTTGCATGCTAGGAGCTCTGCAGTGAAGTGAATGTTTTGGTGCCAAATTGTCGAGGTTTGATACCCTCACTTTCCTTTCGTCAGGCCAAAGTGGTCCTTCATGTGCTGCGCCAGCTTTGTATCCTCGTGTTTTTCGAGAAACTCAATCCTAGGATCAGGCCCTTCCTTCAGCAAGCCTGTAATCCTATGAATCAGCTGTCCATCAATGGCTATTTTCTGGCTTCCTATCCATAGGTTCCCATCATGCACCAACACCAATAGTTGCTTGACCACCACGGTAACCTGTGTGCTGCGACCAAAGTGGGGGACATTTAGCATCTTCAACAAGCCAGCTTGCTCCAAGCCAGCAGCCCACTATTTCACTTCTAGTAGCGTCGTACCGAACTCTGGATAATGGACAGAGTGCAAGTATTTCCCAGGTGCGAACTGTGGAAATTTCCCACGATCATTTGTATCGTGGTCTACGTACTTGAGCCGATCGATTTTTCCTATCATCGTTCTGACCAATTGCACACCATGTGGCAATGAAGGGGTGCGTAACGTGAACTTGGCTGTCTGCCGAGTTGGTTGAACTCCTGGTCAAACAGGTGGAAGATATGGTGGACACTACGGTGCAACGTTCTCATCCTCACCAAAATATTCAAATTCTCCAAGTGGATTCATCACGGGATCCTGTGGTGTTTGTCTTGATGGCTTGTGTCTTTCTTCATTTCGCTTAGAGTGAACTTCAGCCTTAAATTTCTTTTTGGTTGATCATGTCTACATTGGCTAATTCGATGCTGGGGGAGTTTCTTCATGAGGTCCAGATGCAGGTGGATTGCTCATAAGGTTCTGCAGACCCCTCTCTTTGGATTCTCTCAACAATTCCTGGACTTCGCGATCAGCTGACATGGACTCAACTCAAGAAAATGCATAATGCAAAATTTGCAGGTTTGAGTGGCTTCTTATGGAATCCAACAACCAAATATGTCATAACTGTGCATTAAAGACACCAAATCTGACAGAGCAGTTGTAGATCTTGTCCAAACGGCGCTAGATTTCCCAAAATCTTATCATTACAGGTAGTTAATACAGTTAACGTACCGTCGCCACCAAATCTGATTTTTCTCCAACGGTCGTATTTTAAGCTTCGACACACCTTTCGTCTTCGACACAACCTCTAACTTCAGCTTTGCCACAATAAGGACCTTCGACCCATCCTGACACAGGTTTCGACAGAGCTTCGAGCTTCAACCCACGATAGAATTTTCTTCCACAACCTCCGACACTTCCATAATCTGCCAAATCTTCTCTGAGAATAGCTTCATTATAGTCTAGTACCCAATTTCAACTGTTTTTGGTACTTAGACTCTTCTTCTTGCCATTACTTTGGGTTAGGGGGGTACAGGCCCGTCCCTGTACTTCTTTAATCTACTTCCATTCACCATGGAGGGAAAAATTTCTCCATTCAATTTAGCTAACAGAACTGTGCCACCATCGGTAACTTTCTGAACTATGTAAGGTCCTTTCCAATGTGTCTTGAACTTACCTAGGAACTTCATGAATTTACTGTCATACAAGAGCACAAGATCACCATTCTGAAAATGCTTCTTCTTAATGTATCTATCATGCCATACTTTTTCTCTAGCTTTCTGCACTTGCTGCTGGAAACCTGCAATGAATCTATCTTCATCTAGTTCTAGTATCCTTTCCAGCATTTCATTCAATACGATTGGATCATCCATCCCTGTGAAGGCAGATATTCTGGGGCTAGGAACAATGTACTCCATGGGCATAACTGCTTCTTGTCCATATACCAGCCTAAAAGGTGTGTGGCCTGTCAACTTCTTGCAAGTGGTTCTATAAGCCCATAATACTGCTGGGATTCTAAGATCCCAATAATTTCTGTTAACATTGCAAACCTTCATCAGAGCGTGCTCAAGAATCTTGTTAAAGGCTTCGACAGTTCCATTTGCTTGAGGATGCTAGGCAGTACTCTTCTGATGATATACTTGAAATTCTTCGGTCAATGCTTCAATAGTCTTATTTAGAAAATATGATCCTTGATCACTCATAATAATTATAGGACATCCAAACCTGGACAAAATGTTATCAAATATGAACTTCACAGCTGTAGCAGCGCTACAGTCCTTGACTGGTTGAGTTTCGGCCCAACAAGTAAGGTAATTAGTTGTTGTAATAATGTATCTTGCTCTAGATTTCTTTGCACAGGGATTGATTAGTCCAAAAAAATCAATAGCCCACTTGTCAAATGCTTGTAAAGTTACCTGTGGAACCAAAGGCATCTCATCCCTCCTGGATGGTTTTCCTGTCCTCTGACAGATATTGCAGCTGTGGCAATACTCTCTTACATCCTTATGAATTGTAGGCCACCACAATCTAGCTGTCAAAATCTTCTGTGTCATATATTTTCCTTCATAATGACCTCCTGCTGCTCCAGAATGTGCCTCAGCCAAAATCAATGGATTTTCATGATCCAAGACACATCTACGCAGTATTTCATCTGGTCCCATCTTATATAGCTATCCTGCTATCAAGGTAAAGTCAGCTGCTCTAACCACCAGCTGTTTCTTCTGCTGTGTTGTCATCTCAGAGGGTGCAAACCCTGTAGACAAGTACTGAACAATATCCAGAAAATAGTCATCAACCGTCTGGATGGCAAACAACTGGGCATCAGGAAGACCTTCGTCCAAACTAGTGGGTTCTTCTCCTGACTCAAGCCTCGACAAGTGGTCAGGCCCTAGGTTAAGTCTTCCTGGCTTAACTATGATCTCAAAGTCATACTCCTGAAACAAAATCAGCCATCTACATATCCTTCCACCTAACACAGGCTTGTTAACCAAATACTTCAAAGCAGAATGGTCAGTGAACATCTTAAAATGAGATCCTAACAAATAATGTCAAAATTTCTGCAAAGCATAAACCATAGCTAGACCTTCTCGTTCTGTCGTAGTATAATTCTTTTCTGTTGTGGACAATTTTCTACTTGCAAAAGCAATAGGGTGATCAATATTACCTTCACTTGACTGAGCCAATACTACACCTAAAGCAATGGAGGATGCATCGACATGAACATGAAACTCCTTATTCCAGTCAGGGAATACTAAGATAGGGGCAGTTACCATCTTTTATTTCAAAATGTCCAAGATTTCCTGACATTCAAGTGTCCATTCAAACTTAATATCTTTCTTCAATTTCTTTTCCATAGGGGTTGTAATCTTAGCATATCCTTTAATGAATTTCCTATAATATCTAGTATGACCAAGCGTAGTGCAAAGTTGCTTAACAGACTTCGGAGGTGGCAAGTTCACAATAATGGCTATCTTCGTAGGATCCACCATCAATACTTACTTGCATACAATGTGACCTAGCAGAATTCCAAAAGGTGCACAAAAGATACACTTCTTCAGGTTCAATGAAATCTGATGCTATCTACACTTGTCCAGCATAAGTCTTAAACTGGCTATATGATCTTTCAATAAACCAAAGATAGTCCAATCATCAAAGTAAACTTCCAAGAACTTATGAATAAATTCCTTAAATGCAGATATGACTACTCTGGAAAACATAGCAGGTGCATTCTTCAATCCAAAGGGCATAACAATATACTGAAAAGATCCCATTTCTGTAGCGAAGGTTGTTTTATGTCGATCCTCTGGAGCAATTCTGATCTGATGGTAACCTGAAAATCCATCAGTGAAAGAATACACTTCTTGACCTCTGACATTGTCTAAAACTTCATCTGTAAAGGGAGTGTTAGCACTCAGAATGTACCCAGGTTGCAAAGGTAAATCCCGAAGGTAACAACAAAAACCACTTTTAGAAAGAAACTGGCTTTTCTTTCCAGAGAGGGATCTCTCAAATACAGATTTAACAAGACCAGATATAAATCAACACTCAAAAATTGTATAGATGGTTGAAACAATACACATAACCATTGGGAAATGGAGTCACATATACATAAAAGTATCACAAATCATATGCATGAGGTTTTATCAAAGGCAAGGTAACCATTCAATCACAGTCATTCATTTAGTTCATGTGGAACACAAGAAATAATGAACATTCCATCAATACAGAGCACCATGAGATGCGTTCTATATTAACTTTAGCATAACTATTTGCAAATATCTGAAACAATGATCAGAGCATAACTAGTATGAATTCTAACCATTCAACACTATGTTTTTAGATATGAAGAAAACAAAATGAAGTGTAACACTGGAAAAAACAATCACAAAAGGAAGAGAAACATAGACTGTAATGTAAATGACGCAGAAATATCTGATAACCCCTCTCGCATTCAGATTTGTTATTCAAAAAATTATGTCTTCAAAAACATTCAACAATAAGATGGGTTCCAACCCCCATCACATAAAATAAATGCACTTATATACATAAAATTATTTTCATATCCCAAGAAGATTTATAACTGAATAACTGAATAATCAAAGTCTTGTAACTTATATTCCTAACTCCTAGGAATAAACTACTTGCTTCAATCCTAACAGCTTATTAAGTTAAAAACAACTCGGTAACAAGGCCCGTCCAAGCAGCTCCTCAACGCGTAACACCTGTCTTCATGAATGAAGGATATACTTCATTTTTCCAAATCTTTCTATGGCTCTCCATTGCTCCACACTTGGAATGTCATATTCAATCATCTCCCGAATGGACACTTACAGCTCCATGTAGGCTTCATAAGACACTTTAGGAAACCCTCCCCTGATGATCAGGAATTTTTGTAATATTTAAAAATCTTCTGTCAGCTTATCCATGATGACTTTCCCTGTCAGCCCCTTTTCCAAATTGTTAAGTTTAGAATGGTCCATACGACTTTGTACCAACAAGATATGATAATTCTCTTGAGAAAACATTCTTCCCTCCTCGTCCCAAAAGGAATGAAGGCCGTCTTCAAATAGTTCTTTGAAATCCTATTTGAAGTTATTAACCTGTGAGACCATTTCATCAGCTTTGTCCTGTACTGTTTTCATTAGATGGTGTTTATGAATAAACATTTTGGCCCATAATACCATTGCTACTCTATCCTTTACTCCTATATCATGCAATTTTTGGTAGGTCAATGAATTTAAGAAATTTGGCGTGTTCTAAGCTGTACCAAGGGGTTTCCTCTCCATAGTTTCATTTACTAACTTCATTCTCTAATTGGCCAGATTGATCAATATGCTTTGATCATCAATGAAGTTCAAATAATGCCTGAATTTAGTAATTTCTACGGATAATGTATCCCAAATTATGTTCTTTACTTCCTGGAGAGGACCTTTTCCTATGTTTCTTTCTTTCAATTCATTAAATTTCTTTTGTAGCTGATTTTTATCTTGCAATATATTATTCTTATTTTCATTCACCTTGGCTAACTCAGACTTGATTTTTTCATTTTCCACCTTTAATTCTCTTATTTCTTCATCTTTCAGGCTAACCTGGGACATGGGCACTAGTAAGTCATCTGCAGAAAAATCATTTAATGGTTTTTCAATATTCACAATAGACAGGTCTTCATCCGTGGGAGTTTGACTCATTAATTCCTCCATGATCTCTTTTTCATCGTTCTGGTCCTTTTTCAGGAGGGAGATTTGTGCTATTAGCTCATCCCGCTCTGTTTCCCATTTGTCTTTTTCTTCTTGTAATTTGACAGCCTTTCCTTTATGCTCCATCATATCTTGGTGAATCTTGTCCTTCTCCTCTTGTAATGCTAATAATTCGGATGATTGAACATGTTCTATGCTTGGGATCTTCAACCTTTTCTTCAATACCTGAAGGGCATTGTCCTTTTCTTCTAGAAGTCTTTTGATTGCCTGGGTGTTATCTCTTTCATTTCCTGAGCTTATGATGTCTGCTTGCAATTTTTTTATTTGAATGGCATTAGTTTTGTTTTCAACCTTTTCATGTTTTAACTGAACTTCCAACTTGTCTACCAAAACCTGTAACTTATTAACTCTCATCATAGCATGCAATAAATCTGAATAAATAATGTCTCTAGTTTGTTTATGTAATTGTATTTTGTCTGGCACACTAATCTTGTCTAGTCTCACTTCCATTTATGACATCTTCTTATCACTTACCATGGCCAATTTAAAGGTATTTATTTCCAAGTCCCGGGTAGAGATCAAGGAAGTCTTTGGATTACTTAGACTTCTTATCCGCGGGAGTAAATTCCTTGTCTCTTCTAAGGACTGCTTTTGCTTCTTCACATAACTAGTCATGAGCTCTTCTTTAGACTTGAAAACTGGGCTTGATTTTGTATCATCTACACCTTCAAAAGAAAATTGATTCACCTGTACAGATTTTGTAGGGACCAAAGCAACTCTTTTAAAATCATCTGAAATATCTTCACTCAAAACTCCACCATCTTGAAAACATTTGGGCTTTTTATGTGACCCATCTTCATCTACTTCCATTCTTTCAACTTCGGAAAGACTTATCTTAATTAAAATATTAGAACCATTTGTTACTTGAGATACTGCAACCGGTATACTGCTTGTATTTTCATTAGATCCTAGAATTTCCATAAACTAAAATAAATTGGTTGTCTCGTTCAGACTTTCAACAACTTGGTGGTCGAATGGCTTGTTTTTATTCACCTACTTTCTCAGGGAAATTATATGATGGGGATCATAATTTACCCTTTTCTCCTTTTGAAATTCCATACTTTCCAACAATTTTTCTATAAACACTAGAGCACCTTTATTTTTGAAAATAAAAGAACCAACTTTGAGAGGGAATTTGATATTTGAATATTTCTTAAAAGCTCCAAAGTGTTCTTCTTCTGCATGTACTCTTTGTCTCATATACTCTAATGCAAAAATCCTGGGAGTAAGAAACGCAGGAAATCTATAAGGCTCCCTAGTAGACCCATATATTCTTAAAATAGTGAAATCCCTATACAAAAACCAATCTCCAACTCTATCCTCAAGTGAGGATGGCATCATGCTTTTCATCTCTTCCAATACCCGAGGTAACATTTCATCAAACTACATCTTGTATATTTTTGACATGATAGAATTTGCAAATTCAAACATGTTGATTTGCTTGGGAAAATCTAAAGAGAATATGGTACTTAAAAACTGCAATTCGGTGACGTTAGAACATAGCAACATGTTCAGCAAATAAGTTTGAAACTTGAAGAACCTGACTTTTGGAAACTCACTCAATTGAAGATGTATGGCTTCTGCTAAGTACTCATCTAAACTGAGTACATGAACTGATTGAGATTCAGAACTCAACGAACTTATTTTTAATAGAAATCCTAAGATTACTTCATTTACATGACAATCATCATCTAGACCCAAGACTTGACAGACTAAGGACACAACTAATTGAACTTCATCTCTGAAAATATGAACATTATATGGCAGAAAAAGACCCTCTAGTGATTGACCACTTTTAAGAATACTTGACAAGAATTTACAACGGATCTCAGTTTCACAATTTTTATACACTTCGGCTAAAACAGACTCATTTACAGACTCACGATTCTCGGGGTAATTGTCGGGCAGGTTCAGGTTTTCACGGATGACCTTGGCATCAATTTTACACAGTACCCTAGATGTAGACTGACTTACGATAATTATCTGAGATGAAGAATAGTTAACTGCGCACCACTCTACGAACTCGGGAAAATGCAGGGTTTGTTCAACAACAAAATGATATAAAAACGATTTACAAGAATTTAGGATATCATTACCCTGCGAATTGTATTGCCATAATCTCTCTTTGCTAACTGACACACTTCCCACAGACAAGAAAGGGTCACACACTCCTCTGTCCCTGTTGACCAGGTATTCTTCTCTATCGTCCAAAATATGACTAAACCCTTGCAAATCTTTTCCTTTGTCCATAATTAAAAAAACAACGGTAATTCAATGGATGAATTTCGGGTGCTCGGGACTTACCAGTTACTGTGGCCACATATATCCGAGATTAACTATTAGAGGGTGGCGAGCATGCAGGTCCTTTTCATTCGTTCGGCGCGAATAAAAAAATAGTTCTTCAACAAATCAACTTTACTTATATAGGACCCCTTCGATGGTTTCCGCCAAACTGATTTTGCCCGCGGAATGCACCACAATCCACCACGTGTACTGTAGTTTGCATTCCGCTACCACCTTTTGTCTCCAACTACCGTGCAACTTCTCGCTCCGGATCCGTTAAAGATCATCGATGTATTTTACCTTTATTCCCAGCCGTCGAATGAAGTGACATCTACCCTATTCCACTGAGCTCCTTCATTTTATCAAACGTGCAAATATACAGGGTGGAGCTCACAATCACCATTGATTTCATCGAGCCAGATCGGCGCCCATTGATCTTCACATCTCATCGAACACCCGCATGTCCTTATCTTTCTTGCATCTTCATAAGGCGGACACATTATAAGCCGTCGATCTTCATTTCCTTGCTTTACACCGTTGGATTATGTGGTAATTCATCGCTTACTCGCCTTTTGCCATACCTTTATACCATAATATTTAACCAAAGTCTTACAAGTAACTATTATCTCCTCTTCACCATGGTCCCTTCGAGCCTCTGCTAGGTAAAGGTGTTAACAACTGGCTCCATCTGGGGATGATATCCTCCCTGTGAGGTATCAAAGAAATCATAGACCATGTGCCTATCTTTAATCTTTCACAGTAACTTCCAGAAAACATATCTTTTGTTTTTCATAAATATACATTTTTTATTTTTTATTTTTTTTTAAAAGGAATGGGATGCCTCTTGAATTTTAGGGCCTTCACCGCGGGCTTCAAACACACTCGTCCTACCACCTGTATTGACTTGTAAAAAAAATAAAAATTTACAGGCTATAATACAAGTTTTACCCTCCTCCTTAGGATAGGTAATGTTTCAGGTACCTTCCATTTACAGGGTTACTTTCCAGAGGAACCCCGTTCGGATATTCTAGCAGAAATGCGTTTTGTCCTCTGTATCCAGCAACAACCTAAGGACCTACCCACATATGATCAAATTTCCCATGTTTGTCTTCTTTAGGAGCATCCCACTTCAAAACCAAATCATCAATCTGAAACTGTTCTTCTTTGATTCTTCTATCAAAAGTATTTTTCATTTTTTCTTGATGTAACTGCACCTTGTCATAAGCCTTATTCCTTCGCTCTTCCAACTCAATAATCTAATTTATCCTCCTTTGCATGTGATTTGGTTCTTCCTGCTGATCCTGGAAATATCTCATAATTGGAACACCTAATGACGCTGGAAAAACAACCTCAGTTCCATACACCAGTTGGAACGGAGACATGCCGATTTCCCTTTTGGTACTAATCCGGTCAGCCCATAAAGCATACTTGAGTTTGGTGTGCCATGACTTTTTATTATCTTCCAACAGCTTCCTGATGATCCTTACCAAAATTTTGTTTGAATATTCATCTAACCCATTTCCTTGCGGATAATAGGCAGTTGAATGATTGAGACTTATGTGATATTTGTGACAGAAATCAATCATTTTCTTGGATTTAAAAGCAGCTGCATTGTCTATTACTATTCTTCTGGGGCATCCGAATCGAGCCAATATGTTTTCTTCAAGAAAATCCATGATTACTGTTTCAGTGGCTCTTCTGGTGGGGATCGCTTCAATCCATTTAGTAAAATAATCTGTAGCCGTCAGAATCCATTTGTGTTGTCCTGACGAATTAGGGTTGATTTCGCCAATAAAATCTAGACCCCACTGTTGGAAAGGAGCTTCTATTGTGATTGGATTTAAAGGAAAAGGAAGTACCTTTCTCTTACCATCAAAAATTTGGCATTGATGACATCTGTTGGTTTCCTTATATACATCTGAAAATAACGTTGGCCAATAATAACCTGCTCTTATAATTTTGTTTGCAGTCACCTTCCAAGAATGATGTCCTCCACAATCTCCCTTATGAAATTCTTTGACTGTTTGTTGAGCTTCATTCTCTAAGAGACAGTTTAGTAACACACCTCCAGGATCCTTCCAATAAAGATACCTATTTATAATACAAAATTTGGCAACTTTCAATTTTATGGATCTCTCTCTTGACTTACTCAATCCTTCTGGTGCTTGTAAATTTCGAAGGACGTAAACAAAATCATAATACCATGGGGATGCTACAAAGTCAGCCATTACTTCCACTTCTGTATCCAACTGATTAGATTGGTGATATAGGAAATTAATTTGTAAATCCTCACAATTTGAATTTGCCATCATTTTTTCTAATCCTTGTCCTTTAACCAGCTTGGTAGGCTTTATCTCTATGTCATACTCCAGTAATGTAGCTATCCATTTTTCTCTTCTGCCTTCTAGATTAGGTTGTGTCAAGATTGCTTTTACTGCAGCCGTTGGAACATGTGCAATTATATGTGCATGTAGAATATATACTCTGAAATCCTTCAATGCTTTGACTAAAGCATATGCTTGTTTCTCCATGATGTCATATTTTAATTCTCCATCCCTCAACATCTTGCTAAAAAATGCTATGGGTTGTTCCAAATTCTCATTATTCTTCTGCAATAAAACTGCTGCTATAGTATATTCTGAAGCATATGAAAATACTAAGAAATCTTTCGTAAAATCTGGACTCACCAACATAGGAGCATCTGATATTTTTTTTTTGATTTCCCAAAAAGACTTTCTGGCCTCTATATTCCATTTTATCTCATGACCCTTCTTCAACATATTTGTGATATTCATTAAGATTTCAGCAAAACTTGGCACAAAACTCCTTAAAAAATTTACCTGACCCAAAAACAATTGGATCGATTTTTATTCCATCCTTGGATATTATATGGCCCAACAGCTTTCCTTCTTCCAATGCAAAATTGGATTTCTTCGGATTCAAGGATATACCAAACTTTCTACACCTCATGAAAACTTTCTCTAGATGATGCAGATGCTCTTTGTCAGATTTTGAATAGACTGTGATGTCATCCATGTAGATTACCACAAAATTCCCAATTTCTCCTGCAAAGGCAATGTCCATAGCTCGCTGGAAAGTAGCTCCTGCATTCATTAGGCCAAAAGGCATCTTTGCATACATAAAAGTGGCCCAAGGTGTAGTAAATGCATTTTTTTCTTGATCTTCAGGTAACACTTTGATCTGATTATAGCCAAAAAAATCGTCTAACATCGAAATTCTCTCAGCTCAAACTACTTTTTGCAATATATGGTCCATCTTTGGCAGAGGATAATTGTCCTTCATAGAAACTTTATTTAAATTCTGGAAATCTATACATAGTCTTATTTCTCCATTCTTCTTTCTAACAGGAACCAAATTTGCAACCCACTTTGAAAATCTTAGAGTTATAATGATCTTGGCATCAAATAAATTTTTAATTTCTTTCTCGATAACGGGAAGCAGCTTAGGGTTTATCCTTTTGAGTTTCTGTTTAAAAGGATTCTCCCCAGGATTTATAGGAATAGTATGCTGTATGATAGACGTATCATACTCCTTAAGGTCTTCATAACTCCAAGCAAATACATCTGTATATTTTTTCATTAATTTCACATACTCTTCCTTTTCTTTTTCAGGCAAATTCTTGGATAATTTTATAATCTTGGGATTCCCTTCAGTGCCAATATTCCTATCTTCAACGGCATTCTCAACAGGCTTTACTTTAGGATTCTTAGCAACTTCATTCTGATAAAAAAAAATTTCCAAAGGGATCAAACCTCTTGGTATGAAATTATTTTTTAATTGAATAATATCCTTTCCTCCCAGGGTTCTCTTTAGCTTTTCAGCGCCCTCTTTTTCATTTTCAGTTTCTTCATCACCCTGAAAGGTCTCATCATCATTATTTTCGGTGTCAATATGAGTATTTACAAATTCTCCAGATAGTTCTAAAAATCTTCTGATCTACATGTCATCTTGGAAGACTTGCCAATATTTAGAATTATTAGGAATAGACGGTCTATTCACAATTTCCACATGGTATTCCCTCTGACCAGCAATAGGGGTTTTCAATTTTCCAGTAGCCACTGCTAAAGAATCTACCACAATATTTGTAGAAATTCAGGCCTGCAGTAGATTAATTTCACTCACAGCAATTAACAATTGATCATGCAAATTATCAACAATGGAGACTGAATATGGAGCTGTAACACAAAATTATATTAACTGAGTGTACAATAGCCAACCCTGTAAATAACATAGGCTACTAAATATATAGAATACATGAGAAAATCGAATGCATAAGGAAGCATCCAAATCTAGCATAAAGAAGGCTTACCCAAAATAGGCAAATCCCCCATAGGTGTAAAAAGCTGATCCCAAATCTATCAAGGACCCCACGAATTAGCAAGGGCGCATGGGCAAGCTAAAGAGTGGTCAAATGGAAGCTCATACATGCTTTTTCATGGAGGAAAGAGTGGAGGAGGAAGAGGCAACAAAGCTGATTCACCTCACCTAGTCTTGCTTTCCTATGTGCCTTAAAACACTGAAAAAGCAGGCAATAAAGCAGAAAAAGCAGAAGGGCGCCTAGGAGGCCAAGAATAAAGCAGATTTGATTCCCAAGGCTTTCCCAAGCGCTCCATGAGTCAATAATGGCAAGTTTGACCTCTATGGATAGGCAATTGACAACTTGCACATGGTGGGACTCATAGACTAGGCAAATAAGACAAAATAAGTGAAATAATGTCTAAGTGGGTAAATACTATGGGTTGATTATTCTAACACCCCCCTTAAGCCTGAATTTATGAGTAATAAATAAAAAATATAGGGCCTAGCAACAAGGCTTAGTCACCCTTTACATACTTCAATGTCCATACAACCAAGGAAAGAGGCAAAACCAACTTGGGAAAATCCTCCCTTAAACATGGACTGTAAAACAAAATTGTAGAATCTTGTCTCCACTCATGCTTTGACAGCATGATCAGCAATCCCCAGCAGCGATTTGAGATTGCTGAAGGTCTTCTAAAAATGCTTTGGTGAAGATATCAGCTACTTGTTCTGAAGATGAACAAAATACCATCGGTGAAGAATCAGCTTCTTCTAGCTTCACTCCTGAAAGAAAAGGAGTTTTGCTTTCTTTGCGATCTTTCATTCTGAATTTTATCAGCAAATCCACGGCATATTTGGACTGGTGCACCTTGATTCCAGCTTTGGTTTGAGCAATCTCAAGCCCCAGAAATTGACTTAAGAGCCCCAAATCTGTCATGGAGAAGGCTTGGTTCATAGCTCCTTTTAGGGAAGCAATCTCAGCTTGTGAGCTTCCTGTAATGAGGAGGTCATCAACATATAACACAATGATCATTAATGAACCATTAATTACCTTCAGATAGACATTCGAATCATATTTTCACCGAACAAAATTTGGAGATAGCAAGAAGCTATCTATCTTGGCATACCAAGCCCTGGGGGCTTGCTTTAGCCCATACAATGACTTTCTCAACCTACACACAAGATAATGGTCAGTAGAAAAACCTTGGGGCTACTGCATATATATCTCCTCAGTGAGATCACCATTCAGAAAGGCACATTTTACATCCATATGATGTACCTCCCATTGCCTTGATGCTGCAATGGCTAGAGCTAGCCTGATTGAATCCATCTTTGCCACTGGGGAAAAAGTCTCATTGTAATCAATGCCATGAACCTATGAGTAGCCTTTAGCTACCAATCTAGCCTTGTACTTTAGTGGTGAACCATCAGCAGCAAATTTGGTCTTATAGACCCACTTACACTGTACTAGTTTTCGCCCTAGAGGAAGATCCACTAGCTCCCATGTGTTGCTTTTCTGTAGCGAGTTGAACTCCTCATTCATGGAAGCTTGCCATCTTGGATCTCCTGCTGATTCTTCAT
>LPNX011088932.1:259580-311740 GCA_001517045.1 Pseudotsuga menziesii
AATAATTTTTGAAGGAGAGTAACAACCTACAATGGATCTGATACCATGTAGAAATTCAGGCCTGCAGTAGATTAATTTCACTCACAGCAATTAACAATTGATCATGCAAATTATCAACAATGGAGACTGAATATGGAGCTGTAACACAAAATTATATTAACTGAGTGTACAAGAGCCAACCCTGTAAATAACATAGGCTTCTGAATATATAGAATACATGAGCAAATCGAATGCATAAGTAAGCATCCAAATCTAGCATAAAGAAGGCTTACCCAAAATAGGCAAATCCCCCATAGGTGTAAAAAGCTGATCCCAAATCTATCAAGGACCCCACGAATTAGCAAGGGCGCATGGGCAAGCTAAAGAGTGGTCAAATGGTAGCTCATACATGCTTTTTCATGGAGGAAAGAGTGGAGGAGGAAGAGGCAACAAAGCTGATTCACCTCACCTAGTCTTGCTTTCCTATGTGCCTTAAAACACTGAAAAAGCAGGCAATAAAGCAGAAAAAGCAGAAGGGCACCTAGGAGGCCAGGAATAAAGCAGATTTGATTCCCAAGGCTTTCCCAAGCGCTCCATGAGTCAATAATGGAAATTTTGACCTCTATGGATAGGCAATTGACAACTTGCACATGGTGGGACTCATGGACTAGGCAAATAAGACAAAATAAGTGAAATAATGTCTAAGTGGGTAAATACTATGGGTTGATTATTCTAACAATATTTTCATGTCTGGAAACCACTTGAATTGTGTGCTCTGTAAAAAATTTACCAATCATATCCCACACTTCATTCCTATAAGCCCTCATCCAGGGATGCCTGGTTTGAAAGCTATAATTAACTTGATTTATCACCAGCTCTGAATATCCTAAGACTTTTATTCTCTGTGCTCCCAAATATTTCAAAGCGTGCAACCCCAGTAATAAAGATTCATATTCTGCTACGTTATTGGTGCATTCAAATGTCAATTTATAAGATAAATCTTTGAAATCATGAATAGGAGAAATTATATATACACTAGCTCCAGCACCTATCTTTGCAGCAGACCCATCAAAGTACATAGTCCACAAACCTTCCCTGTTTTGTTTTTCCTCCAAATCATCATGTTCCTTCATCTCTTGTTTCTTGTCTTCTTCAGACTTCTCTTGTAATGTGGCTTCTAGATCACATGGGACGGTATCATTAACAAAAATAGAAGACCCCAAATCAGTATCGACAGCATATATATGATGAACTTCGGGTTTATCTTGACTGCTCACTACATAAGGAGTTCTTTTTTCACTATATAACCTTCTTCTCCCATCTTGAACAGGAATCGTAGCATATGACATATCCATCTGTAAACTACCTTTCAACTTTGATGTCCAAGATCTTGACAACAATACCCCAAACTGAGGTGGAATATCTGCTACTACCACATCCATGACTATAGTTTTAGATGGTAATTTTTTCAGAGTCACTACCATATCTTTGATCAAGCCAAGGCATTTTACCCTTCTAGAGTCAAAAGAATACAAATCCTTATAGGGTCTTGTCACTTCCAATCCCAAACTTTCAACTACTTCCTTCGGCATTAAATTATGTGACGCTCCTAAATCTAGCCATTAGAGGAAATTTCAACTCAAAATGGGCCTTTTGAATTTTATTAAAATTCCATGTCATCATGTTTTAGCCAATGAAATTGATTTAAATTCGAAATACCGTATAGGTCTTAAACACTTTTTTAATATAAATTTGGGGATAGGTATCATAAAAAAAACTACTTTTTTGTTTGTATTTTTGACATATCTCCCCGTGTTTTTACTCAAATTTCGATCGGGAGAGCTTGTTGGATGCGGAATTTAATTTTGCATCCAACGAGTACCCACTCGGCATACTTTTGATGGACCCCGCTACCCAAAAAACAAGAAATACCTGAAAAAAATGGAATGATGATGTCATCATTTCATTTTTTTAGGTATTTCTTGTTTTTGGGGTAGAGGGGTCCATCAAAAGTATGCCGAGTGGGTACTCGTTGGATGTGGAATTAAATTCCGCATCCAACGAGCTCTCCCAATCGAAATTTGAGTAAAAACATGGGGAGATATGTCAAAAATACAAACGAAAAAAGTAGTTTTTTTCTTTTCTTCCTCCAAAATTAATAAATATTATTTTATTATTTTAACTATTATTTTATTAATTCATTTTAGGAGGCCCATTTTGAGTTGAAATTTCCTCTAATGATATCATTGTGGATTACCATATCATGCACATTCAAACTCAAATAGAAAGGAGGGACTTCTTCATTTTCTAAATTTTTCTGCAGCGAGCATCTTATCTAGCTCCATCCTGACTTTTTCTTTATACTTAGGATTCAACCTATAAGGGAGTTGCTTCACAGGCTTCACATCAGGTTTCAAAGGTATTTTTATCACTCCTATATCACCAAGTATACCTTTCATTTCTGAGAACTTCATCGGAAATAAGTCTTGATACTCATGGAGGAGTTCAGTCACTTTGCTCACCATTTATTCATCCCAATAATATCCAATGGTAGCGTACTTAGGCATTTCTTCTGATCCAATGTTTACTTTCCTTGTTTTCAAGGGCTAAGTTACTTTAGGTGATTCGACTACTGGTCCATGTACTTCACAATGTCCTTCTGACTCAGGAATATTAATGTTGCGAGGGTCATCGTCTTCATTAATGGTGAGGTTATAACATTCTACTGCATTAGCTTCTTATTCCTTCCAATCAAGTTGGTGCTCGGTTATTGCTTTATCATCAAACACCTTAGTAGGGATCACCCTAATAGTTGCGTCCAAAGCAGGGCAATCCTCATCAATAGAAAATGTGAGCACAAAACTATCGATAAGGCTAAACCAACTTATAGTGCCATGACGAAGCTCCACCTCCGCATACCAATTCTTTGCTACAGGTTCCAAAGTGTGTACAGACCTATGTACCCATTCTTCATAAGGTACATGCTTCCATGCTTCATAACATTGCTCCAAATGTTCCTGAGGGCTAGTCTTACCATTAAATCTGCTTTGTACCTCCTGAGGTTGATCCATGAATCTCAGGTGAAGAAACTTTTGACAAGCTCTCCAACTATGAATATACTTTTTATGACCATTCCACCATCTGGTAGCTATGGCTCTGAATACTGAGTCTAGAGTTTCCATTTTCTGTGAATCTGGTACTTGCACTAAGAATTGTACAATAAAATCTTCTAGGTCTGTCAAGCCATCAAAAGGAGGTAAGATTCTTGGCTATGAGCCAGCCCATCTGATAGACTTGGTAATTCTTGCACATCGATGTACATGCAGCTCATAAAGTCTATTCTGCCAACTCTCTAGGCCTTCATCTGAATCAGTCATGCAAGAACTGTCACACTACCAATCCATTATACCTTCAGTAGTGGGGTTAACATAGTCTTCTTATTTAGCTATGATGTTGTAAATATGATCTAAAACATCCTGATCTTCATCTCTGACTAGCTCTGTATACCTTTCTCCTTGAGAAGGGTCCAATGGTACTATGAATCTCAAGCCTTTTCCTTCAAAAGTCATCTGTATGTTCTTAAGGTTGATTACTGCATAATTGTCTATTTCCCATTCAATTCCTAGTAGAGCTGGATAGGGGTTTCTATCATCAATTATTTCAATGACTTCAAAATATGCTAAGGTACTGACTCCATCAATATCCACTGGTACACTAGGGAATCTTACCAAGGGCACAATCTTCTGCTGATTGGATAATCTCAGCTGTATAGGGGACCATTCAAGTGTAGGTCTTCCCATTTGTTACCATGTCTGCTTAGTTAGGACATTCACTTCTGATCCCAGGTCTAAAATGATATCAGTCATGTCATAATCTCCTATCTGAGAATGCAATCTCATTTCTCTTCCAGTCCTTCTAACTCTATTAACAATTCTTCCTCTATCAGAGCTTCGCTGAGGTTCACAAGACTGAATAACTTTCTGTAACTCATTCAAAGCATTATGATTTCTTAATAGCTTCATACAACTCTGTAAAAATGATGTTAGTATACTTACTTGATCCGGTGAAGCTTCTTGAAATTGTAACTGCTATCGATGTTGTTGTGTAGTTGCTACTGATGTTCTCAGATCAGCAAAGTCTTTTTTAGCTTCCATAAATGTTCCTTTTTCTCTTCCAACGTCAAAGGCTGGAATTTTCTCTGGGGTCTTGTGGACCCAAGCCTCGTCAGGCTATTTCTCCTTATTTTGTGCTTGCTTCGTAGCTCCACTTCTTGTAACAATGTTAATGGCAGGGACAGGTCTTTTATCTATAGCAATCATCTGAATATTCTGAGTAGGAGTGCCATTTCTTTCTTGTATCTTGGATATCAACTGTGGCCATTGCTCAATCACATGATCGACTGCTCTGCAATATCGACATGTCATAGTTGGGTTCTGATAGTCTCTAGCTACATGTCATGCCTGGTTACAGTTATAGCAAATAACCTAGCCTCGACCTCTTCTAGGCATACCACCATGACCACAACCTCTGAAATTACCTTGACCTGATGTACTACCACGGTAACCATATCCATCATTGCCTTGTGCATCGAGTTATACCATATAAGCATCAGAGGTTTGCTCTCTCATGAGGTCAAAGCTGTGACATTCATCTTTGTTGTGTCCAACTGACTTACAGAACTTGCAGTAGGGATTCTTAGGTACTTGAACATATCTCTGCAGCAGATAGCAATCTTCAGGTCGATGCTGGCCATTTTCTCTATAGATCTCACAATATAGGACATTAGGGTTAAACGGGTTTGGTGCACCAGTATTCAAATAATTTCTTAATGTAGGACACTGTTCTTTTTCATGACCTTCTGTCTTACATCATGTACACCAAACCTCTTCGCGAGTAGCTGATCCGGTGGATTATTCATCTTTTAAAAATACACTGATACATTATGGTACAATAGTTATTAATCTATGGTTTTAACTCATATGCTGAACTTTATATGCACAGTCACACAGCTATAGCTTGGTGCACAGCTTATTGCCGGGAGCTGCGCAACGCAGTCTGTGCATGAGCCACGTAGTTATTGCACTCCACGCAGATGGTGTGCAGCTCACCGCATGGGCACGCAGTTATCGCATGGTGCGTAGCTTATCGCAGGGGTGCACAGTTATGTATGGGCCACGCAGCTTGCGAACCATCCAGTTGAACATCGCATGGTTCAGGGAAGTCCTCATATGCTGTGACATTTGTATGCTGCGGCAGCGGATTGGGTATATGGCGAAGTCCTCATATGCCACGAAATTTGTATACTGCGAAGTTGATGGTGACATCAAATGGTTACGTTACGTGGCATAGCCCAGTTGCAAGACCTTACAACATGTTGTGAGTCGGCACAAGTACGTGGAGTTGGTTGCAACGTTTCGGGGATATGGAACGTCGTGGTAGCATAACGCTTGGGCTGTGACTTGGCGGGATGGCATGATTCAGTCTAGCATATGGTTGTAACGACAATAAAGAAAAATTCGTTACTTATCCTTCCTCGGGACTCTTAAGTAGGGGAGAGACAGACCGAGTGGGGGGGACACAAATTGTTTGAGAGTGCAGAGCATCGTTTTCTCTGTTATAAGAAGCTTGGAGAGCTTTTGCTGCGAAGTGTTCAGATGATGTTACTGTAGAAGTCAACATTCTCTGTTATAGTTTAGTTTTCTTTATCTTTGAATGCTAATTGTAATTTCCAGAAGAGAGGTCTTCAAGACTTTGTACAGCATTCTGTTTACAGTTGCTGAAGTTGTTTCCAGAACCACTTTTGTACCAGTTCAAAGAGATTAATTGGATCGGTACCCATTGGAGAGGGACCCGGAGACATAGCCCAGCGGAGGGGGTGAACTCCGTTATCAACTTCTGTTTGTGACTATGTTTTTGTGTTTTCTTCCTTGTATCTGTCTATCAGTATTGTGGTTTTCATTCCTGTTCTAAGCATTTAATTTCTGTTAATGCTGTTCCATTAATTAACCTGTTGATCGCATTCTTTTACAACAAAATTTTAATGCACTAAAGTTGAGATCCTACGGATCATATTTTGGTATTAGAGCTGGTTGACTGCTTGTGCAAGTTTGTGAATGCTTACCAGAGCCAGGTTAAAGCGTGGTGAAGGAAAATTAGTTGAAGAAGATCCTGAGATTGGCTCAAGGAGAACATTCTCAAGAACCATGTCTTCTCCACGAGGGGAAGAAGAAGGACATACAGAACGGGAAAAACCTGTTATTTCTAAAACTAAGTTTCTAGAGGCTTTTATGATCATGAAATACATGATGAAAATTCTACTCAATGAGTGAGCAGAAAGGAAGAAGAAGGAAGAAGGATCTTCATCCAAAAATGCAGAAGTGAAGCCAAAAGAAAAGGGTAAAGGAGTAGGAGGTGATGGTGATCCTCCTGACACTAAACAGTCTTTTTCTTCTTCTCATTTAAATAATGCAAGTCCTAATATGCCTTATTTCAAATTGGATGTAAAATTTGAATTGCCTAATTATAATGGAGATGTAGATGCTGAAAAATTAGACAATTGGATCAAGCAGCTTGAAGTATATTGCAGGGTGCAGGGCATTAATGATGACCCTTCCAGGATTCAATTGGCCACTTTGAGGATGAGTGGAATGGCTCTTACTTGGTGGGAGAGCAAGATTCAGCAAGATCTTCGAAAGAATGGTAAAACTATTTCAGTTTGGAATGAATTCATCGAAGTATTAAGAAAGCAATTTTATCCTCTAGGTCACATGCAGCAATTAACCATGAATTGGAAAATGTTTAGACAAGCTAAAGGACAAAGCATTCAGGATTATACTCATGAATTTAGAAAGAGGGCTATTGCATTGAATGTTTCATTAGATACATAGGAAAATCTTCTTAAGTACATTGGTGGCATGCATTCTTATTTGAAACATACCTTGTTGATGTTTAATCCCAGTAATTTGGATGATGTATGTGTTCAAGCTACCCATTTACAAGCCAAGGGTATGCATGCTAATGATACTTTTGTGAAGAAGTCATTTAAATTTGACAGCAAATCAAAAGGTAAAGATAAGGGGAAAAAGAATATGGCTACTGTTAAGAAAGAGGGTGAAAATCCTACGTGTTCGCATTGTCAGAAGGGACATGATGTCTCTAAGTGTTGGAAACTTCATCCGGAGTTAAGGCCAAAGAAGTATGGAGGAAACAAATATAAAGGAAAAGCCAAAGCTACTGCAGCCGTTATTCAAGACTTGGGATCCAACTCAGGTGATGAAACAAAAGTTACAGCTATCTGAATTCAAGGTAAGGATAAAAGTATCTCACTTCCCATTGATGCACAATCCAGTTCTAGTGCAAGTACAAGTCTACCATCTACTTCTAAGAAAAATGATAAAGATAGAAGTGCACTGTTTCATGTTCGTGTCATTTCCAATCACACAAATATTGATACATTGTTTGATAGTGGTTCACAATTAAATCTGATATCAGAAGAAGTGGTTAAGAAATTGCATTTAGTTACTATGCCTCATGAAAATCCCTATCCTCTAGGTTGGGTTACTAATGATACACGATTGCAAGTTACAAGGAAATGTGTATTAAAATTTGCAATTACTAAAAAGTTTAGGGATGAGGTAGAACTAGATGTAGTACCACTTGACATTTGTGGAATTGTACTTGGGAGTCCATATTTGTATGACCGAAAAGCAGTCTTTTATAGAAAGCAGAATAAGTATCATCTTTTTAAAGAAGGTATGGAATATATTGTACGAGCACATAAGATAAAAACCAATCTAGCAATAGTCTCTGCGGGACAAATGAAGAGGTTGGTAAATGCTAGTAAGAATTTTGTGTTGATGATGGTTAAGATGAAAAATGATGAAGTCTCTAAATATTTTGAAGAATGTGACCCTAAGCATAAATCTGAACTGATTGAAATCATTTCTGAGTATGATGATTTGTTTCAATATTCGAAGGGGTTACCACCGAAGAGAGAGATTCAACATGAGATACATTTGCAGCAGGATGTGCCACTCCCAAACATAGCCATGTACCGGATGTTTGTAATGCAGAATGAGGAGATCAAGAAGCAGGTTCAGGAGTTGATTGAGAAGGGGGTCATCTGGCCCAACACTTCTCCTTGCGGCTCTCCTATAGTCTTGGTTCCAAAGAAGGATGGGTCTTGGAGGATGTGCATTGACTATAGGGCCCTTAACAAAATCACCATTAAAAATAGGTATCCTCTTCCTAGCATTGATGATTTGCTTGATCAATTGAAACATGCAACTTATTTTACAAAATTGGATCTGCGTAGTGGGTATCATCAAATCCATGTTGCTGAGCATGATTCTTGGAAAACAACATTTAAAACAAAACAGGGTTTGTATGAATGGCTTGTGATGCCTTTTGGGCTCTGTAACGCACCTGCTACTTTCATGCGGGTCATGAATGATGTCTTCCGACCATTCATTGATGATTTTGTAATTGTATACTTGGATGATATCCTAGTGTTTAGCAAAACCTGGGAAGAGCATATTGTACATGTGAAGAAAATTTTAGATGTACTGAGAAAGGAAAAGCTTTATGTAAAAATGTCTAAATGTGAATTTGCTAAAACTTCTTTAGTATATCTAGGCCATATTATTAGTGGAGGCCACCTGTGAGTGGACCCAGCCAAGGTTGCTTTCATTGTAAACTGGCCATAGCCTAACACCGTTACTGAAATCAGAATTTTTCTGGGTGCGGTTTAGTATTGGAGGAAATTCATTTCTGGGTTTTACTCCATTGTTGCGCCTTTGCATGCATTAACAAGCGTTAAAGAAATTTTCCAGTGGGGTGGCAAGCATCAGAGAGCCTTCGACACTTTGAAGGAAAATATTAGCACAGCACCATTTTTGACATTGCCAGATTTGCAACAGCCATTTGAGATCGAAACCGATGCCAGCAGGTTTCCCATGGGAGCAGTTTTGATGCAAGGAAGGAAGCCAGTTTTTTACCATTCAGAGACATTCTCTACTGCTGTAAGTAACTATCTGACCTATCACAAAGAATTGTATGCTTTAGTACAGAGTGTGAAGAAGTGGAAATATTATATCATGGGAAAAGAAACAGTCATACACACTGATCACCAGCCACTTCAATATTTACAATCTCAAACTAAAATACAACAAAGTAGGAATTTAAGATGGATGGGGTTCTTACAACAGTTTCATCTCGTCATTAAGTACAAAAAGGGAATTCTTAATAAAGTAGCAGACATGTTATCAAGGCCACCTATGAATGCTTCAATCATTCTTCAAAACAGTTCATTAACACATGAAAGTTATATTGAACAGTATGCAGAAGATAAATATTTTAAGAAAGTATATGCATCACTTATACATGGTAAACATGAAGAGAACTATTATGTGCATAATCAACTCTTGTATCATCTTGGTAAAATTTGTATTCCAGAGAAAGAGAGAGTGCATGTGGTTCGAGAAGCACATAGTTCATTGATTGCAAGACATTTTGGAGTAATTAAAACATTGTCTGTATTGCAGAATCACTGTTATTGGCATCAGATGCAAGAAATTGTAGCTAAATATATAAGAGGTTGTGTTATGTGTGCAACAAGTAAGCCTAGCAATAGGAAATTGGGTTTGTACACTCCTCTTCCAGTTTCTTCTCGTCCTTGGGAAATTATTTCTATGGACTTTGTAGGGGGACTACCTATGTCTAGAAAAGGGCATGATTACCTATATGTTGTTGTGGATAGATTTAGCAAAATGTGTATCTTAATGCCATGTAACAAGCAGATCACTGCTGAACAAACAACTCTTTTATTCTTTCAAAATGTTTGGGTACATTTTGGGCTGCCCATGTCTATTATATCTGATCGAGATTCCCAATTCTTGGGAAAATTCTGGTCAACTTTATGGGAGCTTATGGACACTAAACTGAACAAAAGTACAGCTTTTCATCCACAGACCGATGAGAAAATAGAGGTAGTGAACAGAACAGCGGTTCAGCTGCTCAGAGGATATTGTAGTAAGAATCCTAAACTTTGGGATGAGCAGTTGCAGTATATACAACATGCTTACAATCATGCAGATCATTCTTCCACGAAAAGATCTCCTTTTGAAACTTGTTTTGGTTATCTGCCAAAAACATCGATGGAATTCTCTTTTGGCAAAGATGCAGTGGATAGACATCATGATGCAGATAAAGCTTTAAAGTTCATTCAGAGAATCCAAGTAGTGCAGCAGGAAGTTCAAGAATAGTTGGAGAAGAGCCAGGCAAAGTACAAAGCCAGGCATGACAAGCATCAAGTTGATCATCAATTTTAGGTAGGTGACAAAGTTTGGTTACATATCACCAAAGAAAGGATGAAAGGTGAAGGTAAAAAGCTTAAACCTATTAGGTATGGTCCTTTTGAGATCTTGGAAAAGATCGGTACTAATGCTTTTCACTTGAGTTTACCTCCATACATGCAAATTTATTCAGTTATCAATGTTGAGAATCTTAAACTGTATGAGCCTCCTATGATCATGGATGAGGAAACTAACATACAGATTCCTTCAGTTGATGATTTGGCACCTGAATATATGAAAGAGTTGTAGGATGATGTTATTCTTGATAGAAATGTAAGGACTTCATGAAGGGGGAATGTTGAGTACCTTCAAGTGGGGCTGAAAGGCATGCATCCCAGCAAAGCAAGATGGATGGAGATTGGAAAAGTGAGGGAGCTATACCCTCACTTACTTGCCAAATGATTCAATATTTTGGTGGTCCAAAAGCTCTCCATTGGGGAGGAATGATCCGATGGATTATTCATCTTCTAAAAATACACTGATCCAATATGGTACAATAGTTATTAATCTATGGTTTTAACTCATATGCTGAACATTATATGCACAGCCGCGCAGCTATATCTTGGTGCATAGCTTATCGCCGGGAGCCGCACAGTGTAGTCTGTGCATGAGCCGCACAGTTATCGCACGCCGCGCAGATGGTGCACAGCTCACTGCATGGGCACGCAGTTATCGCATGGTGCGCAGCTTATCACAAGGGTGTGCAATTATGTATGGGCCACACAACTTGTGAACTGTCCAGTTGAACAACGCATGGTTCAGGGAATTCCTCATATGCCGTGACATTTGTATGATGTGGCAGCGGATCGGGTATATGGTGAAGTACTCATATGCCGTGACATTTGTATACTACAAAGTTGATGGTGACATCAAACGGTTACATTACATGGCATAGCCCAGTTGCAAGACCTTACAACGTGTTGTGAGTCAGCACAGGTGTGTGGAGTTGGTTGTAATGTTTCGGTGATATGGAACGTCATGGTAGCATAACGATTGGGCTGTGACTTGGAAGGATGGCATGATTCAGTCTAGCATATGGTTGTAACGACAATAAAGAAAAATCCGTTACTTATCCTTCCTCGGGACTCTTAAGTAGGGGAGAGATAGACCGAGTGGGGGGGACGCAGATTGTTTGAGAGAACAGAGCATCGTTTTCTCTGTTATAAGAAGCTTGGAAAGCTTTTGCTGCGAAGTGTTCAGATGCTGTTACTATAGAAGTCGACATTCTCTATTACGGTTTAGTTTTCTTTATCTTTGAATGCTAATTGTAATTTCCAGAAGAGAGGTCTTCAAGACTTTGTACAGCATTCTGTTTACAGTTGCTGAAGTTGTTTCCAGAACCACTTTTGTACCAGTTCAAAGAGATTAATTGGATCGGTACCCATTGGAGAGGGACCCAGAGACGTAGCCCAGCGGAGGGGCTGAAATTCGTTATCAACTTCTGTTTGTGACTCTGTTTTTTTGTTTTCTTCATTGTATCTGTCTATCAGTATTGTGGTTCTCATTCCTATTCTGAGCATTTAATTTATGTTAATGTTGTTCCATTAATTAACCTGCTGATCGCATTCTTTTACAACAAAATTTTAATGCACTAAAGTTGAGGTCCTACGGATCAGTAGATTTCCCTTTCTTCATGTTGCGAAGATCCAAATCCATTTCTGCTAACTGTGCTTGTATTTGGGCTATTCCAGAATTATCTCTAACAGGAGCTGTTTCAAGTTTCATAGCAATTTCCAACGCCTCCGCTGATCATCAACCTTCTGTTGCATAAGCGGAGTCCTTATATGAGGCAATAGTGCTGCAATAAACCATTCTTTATGTTGTTCTGGTCCAATAGTGAAACTAACTTGATCCAGCAGAACCTTGAACCTCTGATCAAAGTCCCATACTGATTCACCTCGCTTCTACTGAGTTTCTTTCAGTTCAGTTATACACTGTGACTCTGATTTAGGCTTCTTGAATTCTTTGATCATTTCTTTTTTAATATCAGCCAAGACATAGTTCTAAGTACTGGAAAACTTCATAAACCAGGTCAAAGCTCGGTCTCTGAAAGAGGTGACCAGCTACGCTGTTCTTGTATTCTGATCCATAATATTCTTAGCAGTCCAAACAGCTTCGCATAAGAACCAAAACTGCTCTAGATCCTCTGATCCAGTTCCTTTAAAAATTGGGAGCTTGATATTGTTGGAGACATTTACCATCATACACACTCTTTTGGTCAAATTGGCCTAGTTAAACCACTATCCTAAGTTTAATTGAAATCAGTGGAGCATTAATTTCCATCATCCAGTCACACCCACACCTACCTACAGTCAAGGAGGCTAACTTAGCCTTCTCCTACAGTCAAGGAGGCTAACTGGAGCACTCCAGGGGTGATCTGTGTGACATTAATGCACCTAACTGCTAAATGGTGGTTACAATCAGTTCAACCAATCAGTTACAGTCAGTTAAGGCGCCTCCATTCATTAAATATATTATTTAATGATTATTTTATTATTATTTAATGAAATGGAGTCAACAAGGTGCCTCCACCAACTTCTGATGGTCAGTTCAGCTTCAGTTAACCTCATCAGGGTTAATTGGAGTCATGCAGGACTAGCACTTGATGGTTGGATTGCTATGACATGTGTTTGATCTCCTTCAGTTGAGATTCAGTCATTTATTGCACTCCAACTTCAGTTAGGGTTTGGTGAGTCAATTAGGGTTTTGGTCAAGTGGTTAACTGAGCGAGATTGCATGGCAAAGAGTCAGTTAAGCTAGACTCACTCACTGAATTCGAATTGTCCCTTAGGTATTTGAATTATTCATGGATTTAAGCCATTGCTATGCATGGAAATTGTAATCCTTTATTGTTTATAAAATATACAGAGAGGATACCTATTTTGTATCCAGTTATTTCCAATTCATGAGTATTTGTTAATTATTCTTTGATTATTTTGATTCCTAGTTCTTAGATCATGTGCAAGAATTAATATGGTATCATAGCATGTGGCAGGACGAAGAAAAATCTCTCAAGAACAATATTTTTGACATATTTCTCCATGGAAAGCGAGCAATACCTCAAAATTCCAGCACTGCACCAGAAGCCAAGGCTTACCACTTAATACCCCAAGTAAAGAACTTGTTGATCAAGCTTGCTTGATTGACTATGCTGGGTGTGATGAAATCCTAAATTTGTAGGCTATACGACCTTACGGTGCCTTTTTTATTTTGATTTGCAGGTTTTATCAAGTACAACTTCGAATGGACTCATCAATCCCTCCTCTCACCCCATTCACAAGCTATTCGGAATGGAAGTTGAAGATGATTGCATATCTCAAGAGACGAGGTCTCTATGAGGTGTCTATTGGAATTGGAAGAGAGACTTATGAGAATGAGAATGAATGGCTAAATGATGGTGACAGAGCTTTTGGAGCAATATGTCTGGCCCTTGATGATAGCTTGTACTACCTTACTGATTATGCTGAATACCCAAAGAATTTCTGGCCAATATTGGACAGAACCTTTGGAAAGCACAATGAGGATCATAATAGTACTTTGGAGATCACAGCCAGCACCACAAGAGTTCTTCACTCAAAACTCTCATCCTCTACTCTCTCTGATGAAGTTGTTCAAGATGAAGATGAAGCAGAATCTTCTACACATTCAATTCGAATTGAAGAAAGTCTCCATGAAGTGACTCCTTCTTCTGATGCTCCGGAAGTTCATGAGATCTCTGATATCTCATATTCTCATATTGCTGAAACAGAATAAGACATTCGAATCTCTGATATTGAAGAAAAACACTGCTGCACTTCCATGCAAACATTCACCGATGATTTTCCTTTGAATTCTGTGCAAAATTTACCAGTAATTGCTTCCGAAAGTGAGGATAAATTTGAATTTTCTTCCTCTAATGTTGCTACTGGTGTGAAAATATGTGATACCTTGGATATTTTGGAAGAAATATTAGATTACCAGAGTGATCCATTCGCTCCCCATGATCTAGATGTTCCAGCAAATTCCTGCAGGATTGCATGCACCAAAATTCAGAATTTTGAAGAAGAAGAAAACTGTGCATCCACCGTCTCGGTTGACCATACTTTTGGATCTGATATGAAAATTATTGGATCTGATATGATCTTATTTGGATCTGATCTGATATTTCTTGGTTCAAAATTTCAGTTTCATAAACCTTCAGTACTGCTTGTAGCTGTTCTCATCAACGGTGTGAAGAAACAAGTACCACAAGTCTCCTTCGAAACTGCTGCTGAGGATTTGATTTCATTTCATAGTTTTGGATCTGTTGTGAACTTATTTAGATCTGATTTACATTCTGATATGATATTATTTTGTTCATATTTTAAAATTCAAGAGCTTTCAGCCATGCTTGTAGCTGCTCTCACCAATTCCGGTGTGAAAAATCAAGTACCGCAGTTCTTCTTCAATTTTGCTGATGGGGATTTGGTGTTAGTTTCCTCTTATGAGGTTGCTGATATTTTATTTTGTGATTCATTAGCTATTTCAGAATCTATATCAGATTATGGAGCTCAAGCATTCGCTCTCCAGAGTCCCAGGGATTATCTACCTTTGGTCACAAGCTCATCTCCTCACAGAACTAGTAAAGAGGAAGACATTCTGCATCCACATGGACACTTGCTCCTAATATTTGGGGCTGATTTTACCAATCATGGTTTGATGTTCAGGGCTGCAACATATCAGTTTCTTTATTTTTCCACACATGTTTCGAATCCTCAAGAACCTTTGCTCTCTCTTCAGATGATTTTAGTTGCTCTACATGGGTCCAGTTTTCACCGTGCAGCTACTTATATTTCTGATTCAGTTGAGTGCATTGTTTTTCTTCCAAAGTGGAAGATTCCTCTAGACATATTCATTTATTTTGGATTCATAGGTTCACATGCATAGTCTCAGGATGCTACTACATAGAAGAACCAATTCTTGATTTACTGCTTAGTTTGAGGGGGGGTATTTTTCCCATGAGGTTTTCCCCATTTCCTTGGTTATATTAAGCAGTTACTTTATTGTACAGGGTGACCTATGGCCTTAGTTTCCAGGGCCCTAGCATTTTATGCATCTATGTTTTCTAACTCTTCCTGAGTATAGCTTAAGGGGGGGTGTTGGAGACATTTACCATCATACACACTCTTTTGGTCAAATTGGCCTAGTTAAACCACTATCCTAAGTTTAATTGACATCAGTGGAGCATTAATTTCCATATTCCAGTCACAACCACACCTACCTACAGTAAAGGAGGCTAACTTAGCCTTCTCCTACAGTCAAGGAGGCTAACTGGAGCACTCCATGGGTGATCTGTGTGACATTAATGCACCTATCTACTAACTGGTGGTTACAATCAGTTCAACCAATCAGTTACAGTCAGTTAAGGCACCTCCATTCATTAAATATATTATTTAATGATTATTTAATGATTATTTTATTATTATTTAATGAACTGGAGTCAACAAGGCGCCTCCACCAACTTCTGATGGTCAGTTCAGCTTCAGTTAACCTCATCAGGGTTCATTGGAGTCATGCAGGACTAGCACTTGATGGTTGGATTTCTATGACATGTGTTTGATCTCCTTCAGTTGAGATTCAGTCATTTATTGCACTCCAACTTCAGTTAGGGTTTGGTGAGTCAATTAGGGTTTTGGTCAAGTGGTTAACTGAGTGAGATTGCATGGAAAAGAGTCAGTTAAGCTAGACTCACTCACTGAATTCAAATTGTCCCTTAGGTATTCGAATTCTTCATGGAGTTAAGCCATTTCTATGCATGGAAATTGTAATCCTTTATTGTTTATAAAATATACAGAGAGGATACCTATTTTGTATCCAGTTATTTCCAATTCATGAGTATTTGTTAATTATTCTTTGATGATTTTGATTCCTAGTTCCTAGATCATGTGCAAGAATTAATAGATATCATCATTCATATGGGCCATAGTGGATCGAGGGGGGGGAGGAGGGGTAGGAGGAGGGGGAAGAATGGTAACATGAGGAAGGGAAATTTATGAGGTAGACTGACCTGTGACAGGACTACTCAGGCTAGGGTTACTTTCAGACTGCGAAGGGTTCTCAGGGATAACAGATCTGCGCTGTGGTGTTATAGGAGGGTTTCTTCAGATTCAGATTCTTCAGGGCTTAATGAGGTATAATCATTATTCTGGCCTTGGGTATAGGATCCAAAAGTTCTCTTGTATCTTTTACCTTTGCGAAGAAAACCACTTTTCTCATCGAAGTCACTTTCACTTTCAAACACAGGTTAGTAGCAATAAATCTAACAATCTGATTGGATAAGCAATATGCCTTTCTCAGCCAAGAGCATTTTAATTTTTAGACTTAATGAATTCAGGTACTTACCCCTTGGTCCTTTGAAAAAATATTGTTCTGCTTCACTGAAAGAAGTATGTGTGTCGATGGCGAACTCCGTCACAAATGCTTCAAGGGTTCACGTTGTCCAGAAGTCAACAGCTCTTGATACCGCGTTGCTCATATTTTTCAATAGCTTAATGCTTTCAGGGGTCCAGGCAGGAGACTGATCTTCTTTGAAGTTTGTCTTTCTTTATGTCAACCTGGATAACCACTGGTGCAATTCTATGTGGATACTACCAAAGAAAATTTCATAAATATTAGTAAAAATGTACCTTTGCAAGAAGTCGTCTAAGCTACGATGAGGATCCTTATTCTCTTGTTCAGCAAATTTCAGATAAGTATCTTCAATCCAGTCACTGATTTCTTTTACTGAGGGCCTCCAAAACATATCCCTCCAGGTATGACATAGATCCCTCTTGAAGCAGATACTGGTTCAACCGGCAATGGAACCAATTTGTTGGTGCTTAGGGCAGACCCGGGTTCTTATACTTTTATTTACCAACCAACAAAGAGACCCACAGTGTTGGCCCTTTTAGCAACAACCTGCGGATAGGTTGCAGTCTCACCCGAAACAGCTATGGGGTGTTGCAAAATCAGGTTTCTGCAGGCAAAAGAGGGATATTACTATACCTTTAGTATTAACAAAGAAAAATCATACAATACAGAGCTTCGATATTCACTTAAATAGCTTCACAATTTAGATAAAAATACAGTTACTTGCTTAACCCTTAACTGGGAATTCACCGCGAAGTTAATACTTAACAGTTATCTTACTTTATCATTCATCTACTTATCAAATGCAAAAAACATAACAGGAACAAAATAACAAGAACCACCACAACACAAGATATACGTGGTTCACCCCCAATGTAGGGGATACATCCACATAACTGCATTTATATTCAACTCTTTACAAACACATAGTTCTGATCTGCGTGCTCAGCTGTAGATCTTCTCAGCAACCCAAAGCTGCGCACTTAGCTCCAGATCCTTTCTTCCAAAACCCTCTGGGTACTCAGCTGCAGAGGTCTTCCACGCACTCAGCTAGTACTTAACCTTAAACCAAAATCCTCTGCACACTCAGCTGCAGAGGTATTCCACACACTTAGCTGGGACTTAACCTTAAACCTAAAAATAGGCCTTAGCTTTTTCGCCTCAAATTATCATCATACAAGAACCTTCGAAAAAGCTCTTTTCTCCTTTACATAAGTGCCTATTTATACAAGTGCACTATTACAATACCATGTGCTTAAACCATGGGCTTAAAAACCATGGGTTTAAACCATGGGTTATTTACAAAAAGAGGGGCTTCAACCCAACCCCAAAAACCCTAAGACTATTTTGGACCGCAAGTCCGCTTACAAGCTTCGCACCAAAACCACGGAGTTTCCAAAATTAAGGACCTTCAAGGTCCGCGCCCCAACATCTCTAATCCGTAGTTTGTTTGCAGGTGTATTATCTAACATGTTTTTGTAGGTATTTTGATTCTAACAGTTGTATGCATGTTGCTGGAGCTAAACCCTAACAGTGTTTGCAGAGGGGTTTTCAGCCATTTCTTTTATTTCGGTTATATTTTGCTTTCTGTCTGTTTTTCTTGCATTTCACCACCAGGAATGTACCCTTCCATCCTATAGATGAAATTTAGCCATTACTACCCTGTAGCAAAATATAAATCCCTGGTACAGAATTGGCGACCATACCAGGTCGACCCCACATGATCCCTAGGTCAGTTTTTCAAAATTTTAAGTTTTGGTTTAGTTTTGTGCCCTAGGTTAATTTTTCTATTAAATCTAGTTTAAAATATTTTTTATTTACATTTTCTATTACTACCAAGCCTCCACAAGGAAAATCCGAGTCCATTTGACCACAGTACAGGTTACTGTTAGCCGGATCTTACTCGAGGTCAAAAAATTTCACCTTCCGAAACAGGTCACACTTATCAGGCCCAGACAGAGGACTAGGTTGCTCATTTGGGCCTCATAGGTGCAACCAGGTCACTCTTTTACCCAAAAAATGTACAACCCCCTTCCAAAAGACAGCTCGCTTCTATCTACAAAATCAGAGCGACCCCCTCGCCACATTTGACCTGAAACGTGCGATTTGTCACTCAGAATTGGGTTTTTAATAATTAAGGACTATCAGTGTGGCTTAGCCGCCTCTGTCCATTTGAATTATTTTATTTCTATTTCTGTTTATGTTAATGACAATTTCATGTACAGAACAAAGTGTAAATTAAATATTTAATGGGTTAATGAATATAGTTTGACTAAAAATCACTTAAAATCAACAATATTGCTTACCCTTCCTCCTCTACCCAGTCATCACCCTTCAGGGTATTCTAGGATAAGACGAAGGGCATAGCTCATATAATAATAGGCATTTCACCCAATATTGTTCGAAACCACTAAAACTAGTGGCTTGGAAGGTAGAGGGGGTAGAGAAGGAGGGCTTCTCACGGCGCTCAACGTCCTCCCTGTTGACCAACATTGCATCTGAAAGGTGACCTATGGATCTGCAGATGGGCTTAGTCCCATTGTGTTGAGAGCCCAACACCTTCTCCTGGTTGAAGAAGAATATAGGTGTAAGGTAGTCACCTAGTCAGGCTATCATAATTCAAGATAATAAAAAAAATGGTATATGTATAAAAAATTTCTGATTTCGATTTACTGCTTTCATCCACAATGATATGAACTCTATGGAATATTCATAAACCATTTGCAGCCACTAGATAATAGAAAAACAAAAATACATACACAACATACCATGTAAATCAACCCAACTTAGTTCATGACGCTGAGAGAGCCACTAAAATTTATAAATTTACACTAAGTTAAAAATTTGTAGTCTTTGAGGACATAAGTCCCTGACTGCCTTAACCATGGGAAGTACTTGGGATCAGCCCAGAAAATGATTGTGAGGAGTACAACGAGAACCCCAAAGTAGCTGGCCGCTGAGAGGAATTGCCAAGCGAAATGGGCAATGACCCCCACCGATTGAGTAGCACGTCCGTGAGGAAAAAGCCAAGCGCTGTCTTCTGGCAGTCTTGGTGGCCGAGTGACCACCCATAGCCAATAGGAAGCCATTGAAATAGGGGTCCAATAATCATTACCACCAGTTTGACATTCAAAATTAACACAATTGATCCCTCACGCTCTTCCTCACACCTAAGAGGAGAACCACCACAATTCGGATTATTAAACTGACATCGTCGAGACCATTCTCGACGACCTCCCACACCATTAGAGGGCCACATAGCCTCTAATTCAGATTCAGACCCATATCAGTATAAACCAGACTTGCACACTACACCATCAATCCCCATGGCTAGTGCAAACCTGGATCCATTTTTCGGCATAGCAATTGCTAGTGGACCCATGTCCACACCACAAACTATCACCAACAACCCTGCAGATGGCCCCAGCATGGTTATGCAAACTGTGATAAGTCAGCTGCCACCACCCATATTGACTAGTCAAGCTGTCCCACTTGCAACACATGGGGGCAGTGGCCCTTCCACATACACTACCCCTCCTATCACACATGGGGGCAGTGGCCCTTCCACCTACACTGCCCCTCCTATCATACATTGGGGCAGTGGCCCTTCCATCCACACTGTCCCTCACATCACACTTGGGGGCACTGGTCCATCCACAATGGTGCCACAAGTACCCTCAGCAATACAAATGCATTATGCACCTGCAAACCCCAAAACCATGGCTGCCCCATCTCACATTAACCTCGGGTCAAACCTTCCTTTCATGACACGTATCAACTTGCCTGATTTGGCTCGGTTAACAAATGACCTCATCCGCCATCAAACGTTTTGGCCTCCCATGCCAACCAAACCACCCTCAAATATTCCCAAGTTTGAAGGGAAGGCAGGGGAGTGCCCCCAAAACCACATCATGACATTTCATCTATGGTGCTCATCAAATAGTATCGTAGATGATTCGATTAGGCTAAGACTATTCCAATGCACCCTCACAGGTGTTGCATCCAAGTGGTACATTGAGCTACCACAAGCCAAGTACCTAGATTTCAACTCCCTGGATTTCATGTTCCTACAATATTTCCATCTCCCCATCAGATATGATGAAGGGGTGGATATCTTGTTATCTTGCCACCATAACACTGCGACCCACATAACCGACCACATCCACGAGTGGCGGTGACGCCGTAGTTTGTGTAAGATCCAACTTGATGACAAGATCTTCCTAGATTGGATCCTCAAAACCTTTCTCCCGCCTATAACAAAGGACGTCACATCTGAACATCCCCAATCTGAAGAGGAGGCCATCTTGAAAGCCCAATAGTTTGATTTGATTTATCCACAGTCTGGGTACCTTTACACTGTCATTCTAGATGCTCCCCATGCGGGAACTTCCCATCGGGATGCACCGGGGGCATCCCATGCTGTAGATGGCATCATAGGCTCGGTCTCTCACCAACCACAGCACCATCCAACACCACCTGCAGTACCACCAAAACCAAGCAACATTCCTAGTGTTTCCTACCAAATCCAAACTTTGGACTATGCAAGAATGATGTCCCAGTCCGGAGCCACAACTTCTTACACACAACCTGCACCACCGCAGTAGGCTCGGGCCTTGGCTTGGCTAACATAGCAATACACGGAGAAAATGGCCACATTTGTGGCACTACCACCCACCCAAATATACTATGCACCACTAATGCAAGCAGTTCAAGCCCCCACCCCTGCTCCACCTACTCCATTGGGACAGGTGTTTGCATAACAAAATCGACCCAAAAAGCTAGCTCCCAATAATCAACAAGGGAAAGCTAGGAATAACTGACCCTAGAACCAAGGCAACAATTAACTATAGGGAGGCGGTCAACAACCAAACCCTCCCAACAATGTTGCGTAAACCGGCCAGCCCAAAATCCTCCACTACCAAATGCACCGAGACGCAATGCCCCGTTGCATACAAGCCAACCATGCACACTCTGTGAGGTCTATGGGCACTACACATTCGAGTGTCCCTTCATGGGTCACTCTAAGCAGGCCATTTGGAACAAGGTTCAACATGCCACCAACACAACAGACCAAGCCCAACCCAACCTGGCACCACAAGGAACTCCTCCTATGGTGCTTCAGAACCCATTACCAGTCCAAGGATTGGTGGCAACCGTACCCCCTCCCCAACCCAATCCCAACGCTCTGGGGGCACCTCCCATGGCAGAAACAGGTGTCCACCACCTGCTGGCTATGACAATTAAAGAGGTCAATCTACAAACTAAACGAAATCAATATGGAACCAACACCAACCTCGCTGACACATTAGCAGAATCAACATCTAAAATAGTCAATGCACCTCTTCAGTTACCCTCGTTCCCACGCCCCCCCATACACCATGTTTCCTACAATGTCACGGCTAGAGCTGCTGTCAGCTACAGCATCATGGATGATTTGGCCCAAACACCAACCGCCATGTCCGCTCTTGAGGTACTCAAAACATGCCCAACACAGCAGAAATCCTTACTAGCCTCCCTTGGGGCCGTAGACCCCTCCGACTCCAAGTTGATCACATTCGACACGGATAATGGAGAACATCGAATGCCATCAACCATTTCCTTTCAAATCCTAGTGTCTATCCGGAATTTGGTTATGCACTGATGCATAGTGGATGAGGGGGCATCCGCGTGCGTTATGTCTACCCTAGTTTGGCAGAAACTTGGATCCCCAATTCTGCAACCATCCTCCACAACTCTGCGGGATTATGATGGCCATCCCACTAAAGCCCAAGGAATCCTCCCCCATGTCCCCATCACATTAGCCAGGAAGACAGTTCTGATTGACATAGAGGTTGTCAACACTCAATTGGACTATAACCTTCTCCTTGGAAGAAGTTATATGTATGCCATGAGAGCTATCGCATCAACTGTCTTCCATCTCATGATGTTCCCCCACAAAGGGAAAATCGTGACAGTTGACCAACTGACTTATCATGATCCACAAGGGCTAATGGCACCCGCCAATGTTATCCCTATGATCAACACCATTGATCCGCAAGGGATGACCACACATGCCAATGTTATCCCTGCGGTCAACACCATGGTTGACAACATACTAGCCTCCCCATTCTTGAATGTGGGCCCTGGGTTGTTGGTCGATACCACCATGATGTCTCCTTTCCCCTTAGTGTCACCACCACTGACACCAAATGAGACTGTGGACTTGTGCATGCTCTCATCTAGCACCACTGCACCCAAACAACAACTGCAGCCGCAGCCCCAACCGCAACCACAACACCGTCCGTAGCCGCAACATCAACAACAACTGCAACATCATCCGCAACCATAGCATTATGCGTAGCCGCAACCACAACCTCACCCCCACATACAACCATCAAGGAGTTATCTGGGATCCTCTTCGATCCATACAATTGCCTTCCTCTTTCCCCCACCTAGTGTCATGAGCAATCCAGTAATGGCCACCCTAAACCTACCCAACTTTACATTGGAAATTCTTGTGTGGTATCTTGATCCACCAGCTCAACCACCAATGCCCTAGGTAGTATTAACCCTCATGCAACCCATTGTGGTCAAATATCACCCTCCACCTGACCCACAAAAACCAACCACCACACTCGCACCCGCACCACCCCACCCAAAAAGGGCCAGTGGAAAGAACGTGAAAGCCACTGCAGAGCCTCAACAGACCCTGCCTTGCGTCATTTGTGAAGAACAAGGCCATCCAACTCAAAACTTCCCTAATATTCCTATAATCCATGCGCATTTGGACTCCATGGATACAAACAAAAACCTCCCCGTGGTTGAACTTCCAAGCACGCCAATAGTAAGAAACAAGTCACTGAGAACAAACCATGCTTGTGCCGTCTGTGATTTGTATGGACACTATTCTCACCACTCTCAAGACTTGCTCGAGTTTTGAATGGATTTAGTTGACCTCTGTCAACATTCCCTTGAATCTGAGATCACCTTGATCGAATAATTTTACCCCCCACCTCCTTCTTCGGACACCATGTCCATTTACATGATGTCCAGTTCAACCGACCCTATTGTCTCCACCACCAACGATGGTCCATCAGACCTGTCTCTTCATTGCTTCCGCAATGATGAGGAGATACTTCAAGCCTTGACCACCCCAGAATACCCATGGGATGACATGCACCATCACTCATTCTTCCTCCCCGAAGAACTTGTGTCGCAGTCTGACCAGTTTTTCGTGGAAACCAAAGATTTCATTCATGGGAAATTTGATTGGTTCAAGAACCCCATGTTGGGGCGCGGACCTTGAAGGTCTTTAATTTTGGCAATTTCGCGGTTTTGGTGTGAATCTTGTAAGTGGAGTTGCAGCCCAAAATAGTCTTAGGGGTGTCAGGGTTGGGTCAAACCCCCTCTTTTTGTAAATAACCCATGGTTTAAATTCATGGTTTTTAAGCCCATGGTTTAAGCACATGGTATTGTAATAGTGCACTAGTATAAATAGGCACTTATGTAAAGGAGAAAGAGCTTTTTCGAAGGTTTTTGTATGATGATAATTTGATGCAAAGAAGCTAAGGCCTATTTTTGGGTTGAAGGTTAATTCCCAGCTGAGTGTGTGGACAACCTCTACAGCTGAGTGCGTAGAGGGTTTTGTTAAGGTTAAGTCCCAGCTAAGTGCGTGGATGACCTCTGCAGCTGAGTGTGCAGAGGGTTTTGTTAAGGTTAAGTATTGCAGCTTAGTGTGTAGTTTCGGGTTGATTGAGAAGATCTGCAGTTGAGTGCACAGAGATCTACAGCTGAATGTGCAGATCAGAACTGTGTTGTTGTAAAGAGTTGAATAAAAACGCAGTTCTGTGGATGTAGCCCCTACACTGGGGGTGAACCACGTATATCTTGTGTTGTGGTGGTTCCTTTTTGTTTTTGTGCTGTTAAGTTTTTATGCATTTGATAAGTAGGTGAATGATAAGTAAGATATATTGTTAGGAATTAAACTTCGCTATGAATTCCCAGTTAAGGGTTAAGCAAGTAGTTGTCTGTTTATATAAATTGCGAAGCTAATTAAGTGTATGTCGAAGCTCTGTATTGTGTAAGTATACTTTGTTAAGGCTAAAGGTACAGTAATATCCCCCTTTTGCCTGCAGAAACCTGATTTTGAGGCACCCCATAGCTGTTTCGGGTGAGACTGCAACCTGTTCGCAGGTTGTTGCTGAAAGGGCCAACACTGTGGGTCTCTTTGTTGGTTGGTAAATAAGAGTATAAGAACCCGGGTCTGCCCTGCAGCCAACAAATTGGTTCCATTTCCGGTTGAACCAGTATCTGCTCAAGAGGGATCTATGTCGTACCTGGAGCGACATGTTTTGGAGGCCCTCAGTAAAAGAAATTGGTGACTGGATTGAAGATACTTATCTAAAATTTGCTGAACAAGAAAATAAGGATCCTCGTCGTAGCTCAGATGACTTTTTGCAAAGGTACATTTTTTCTGATATTTATGAAATTTTCTTTGGTAGTATCCACATAGAATTGCACCAGTGGTTATCTAGGTTGACAGAAAGAAGGAAAAACTTCCAAGAAGATCAGTCTCCTGCCTGGACCCCAGAAATAATTAAGCTGTTGAAAAGAGTGAACAACGCGGTGTCTAGAGCTATTGATTTCTGGACAATGCGAACCCTTGAATCATTTGTGACGGAGTTCGCCATTGACACACATACTTCTTTCAGCGAAGGAGAAAGACAATTCTTCAAAGGACCAAGGGGTAAGTACTTGAATTCATTAAGTTTGAAAATTAAAATGGTCTTGGCTGAGAAACGCATATTGCTTATCAAATCAAATTGCTAGATTTATTGCTACTAACCTATGTTTGAAAGCGAAAGTGACTTCGACGAGCAAAGTGGTTTGCTTCGCAATGGTAAAAGATACAAGAGAACTTTTGGATTCTTTACCCTAGGCCATAATACCGATTATACCCCTTTAAGCCCAGAAGAGTTTGAATCTGAAGAAACCCCTTTTGTTACAAACCCTCCTATAACTCTGCAGCGAAGGTCTGTTATCCCTGAGAACCTGTCGCAGTCTGAAAGTAACCCTAGCCTGAGTAGTCCTATCGCATGTCAGTCTACCTCAGTAAGTCCCCCCCTCCTGTTAATAGCCCTCCTCCTCCCCCTCCTCCCCCCCCCCTCGATCTGCTATGGCCCATATGAATGATGATATTAAGCTCCCAGTATTTAGAAGAACTGGATCAGAGGATCCATAGCAGTTTTGGTTCTTATGCGAAGCTGTTTGGACTGCTAAGAATATTATGGATCAAAATACAAGAACAGCACAACTAGTCACCTCTTTCAGAGACCAAGCTTTGACCTGGTTTATGAAGTTTTTCAGTACTCAGAACTATGTCTTGGCTGATATTAAAAAAGCAATGATCAAAGAATTCAAGAAGCCTAAATCAAAGTCGTAGTCTATAACTGAACTAAAAGAAATTCAGCAAAAGCGAGGTGAATCAGTTTGGGACTTTGATCAGAGGTTCAAGGTTCTGTTGGACCAAGTCAGTTTCACTATTGGACCAAAACAACACAAAGAATGGTTCATTGCAGCACTATTGCCTCACATCAAGACTCCACTTATGCAATAGAAGGTTGCTGATCAACAAGAGGCGTTAGAAATTGCTATGAAACTTGAAATAGCTCCTGTTGGAGATAATTCTGGAATAGCCCAAATACAAGCATAGTTAGTAGAAATGCATTTGGAGCTTCATGACATGAAGAAAGGGAAAGCTACTCAAGAAGAGGTTTGGTGTACAAGATGTAGGACAGAAGGTCATGACAAAGAACAGTGTCCTGCATTAAGAAATTATTTGAATACTGGTGCACCGAACCCGTTTAACCCTAATGTCCTATATCGTGAGATCTGTAGAACAACTGGTCAGCATCGACCTAAATATTGCTATCTGCTGCATAGATATGTTCAAGTACCTAAGAATACCTACTGCAATTTCTGTAAGTCAGTTGGACACAATGAAGATGAATGTCGCAGCTTTGACCTCGTGAGAGAGCGAACCTATGATGCTTATAGGGTACAAC
The DNA here is from genome assembly GCA_001517045.1 of Pseudotsuga menziesii. NCBI lineage: Eukaryota > Viridiplantae > Streptophyta > Pinopsida > Pinales > Pinaceae > Pseudotsuga > Pseudotsuga menziesii. The sequence continues at coordinate 286,321 of LPNX011088932.1, forward strand.
CCGATGCACAAGGCAATGATGGATATGGTTACCGTGGTAGTACATCAGGTTGAGGTAATTTCATAGGTCGTGGTCGTGGTGGTATGCCTGGAAGAGTTTGAGGCTAGGTTGTTTGCTATAACTGTAATCAGGTAGGACATGTAGCTAGAGACTGTCAGAACCCAACTACGACATGTCGATATTGCAGAGCAGTCGATCATGTGATTGAGCAATGACCATAGTTGATAGCCAAGATACAAGAAAGAAATGGCGCTCCTACTTAGAATGTTCAGATGATTGCTGTAGAGAAAAGACCTGTCCCAGCCGTTAACGTTGTTACAAGAAGTGGAGCTACGACACAAGTGCAGAATAAGGAGAAACATATTGACGAGGCTTGGGTCTGTAAGACCCCAGAGAAAATCCTAGCCTTTGATGTTGGAAGAGAAAAAGGAACATTTATGGAAGCTAAAAAATACTTTGCTGATCCAAGAACATCAGTAGCAACTACACAACAGAATCGACAGCAGCTACAGTCTCAAGAAGCTTTTCCGGATCAAGTAAGTACACTAACATCATTTTTACAGAGTTGTACGAAGCTATTAAGAATTCAGAATGCTTTGAATGAGTTACCGAAAGTTATTCAGTCTTGCGAACCTCAGTGAATCTCTGATAGAGTAAAAACTGTTAATAGAGTTAGAAGGATTGGAAGAGAAATGAGATTGCATGCTCAGATAAGAGATTATGACATGATTGATATCATTTTAGACCTGGGATCAGAAGTGAATGTCCTAACTAGGCATACATGGGAACAAATGGGAAGACCTACACTTGAATGGTCCCCTATACAGCTGAGATTAGCCAATCAGCAGAAGATTGTACCCTTGGGAAGATTCCCTAGTGTACCAGTGGACATTGATGGAGTCAGTACCTTAGCAGATTTTGAAGTCATTGAAATAATTGATGATAGCAACCCCTATCCAGCATTGCTAGGAATTGAATGGGCACTAAACAATGATGCAGTAATCAACCTCAAGAACAGACAGATGAATTTTGAAGGAAAAGGCTTGAGAGTCATAGTACCATTGGATCCTTCTCAAGGAGAAAGGTATACAGAGCCAGTCATAGATGAAGATTAGGATGTTTTAGATCATATTTACAACATCACAGCTAAAGAAGAAGACTATGTTAACCCTACTGCTGAAGGTATAATGGATTGGCAGTGTGACAGTTCTTGCTTGACTAATTCAGACGAGGGCCTAGAGAATTGGTAGAATAGACTTTATGAGCTCAATAGACATCGATGTGCAAGAATTACTAAGTCTATCAGATGGGTTGGCTCACAGCCAAAGATCTTACCTACTTTTGATGGATTGACAGACCCAGAAGATTTTATTGTACAATTCTCAGAGCAAGTACCAGATTCACAGAAAATGGAGACTCTAGATTCAGTATTCAGAGCTGCAGCTGCCAGATGGTGGAATGGTCATAAAAAGTATATTCATAGTTGGAGATCTTGTCAAAAGTTTCTTCACCTAAGATTCATGGATCAACCTCAGGAGGTGTGCAGTAGATTTAATGGTAAGACTAGCCCTTAGGAACATTTGGAGTAGTGTTATGAAGCCTGGAAGCATGTACCTTGTGAAGAATGGGTGCATAGGTTTGTACACACTCTGGAACCGGTAGCAAAGAATTGGTATGCGGAGGTAGAGCTTCGCCATGGTACTGTAAGTTGGGATAACCTTGTTGATAGTTTTGTGCTCACATTTTCTATTAATGAAGTTTTCCCTGCTTTGGATTCAGTTATTAGGATGATCCATACTAAGGTGTTTGATGATAAAGAAATAGCCGAGCACCAACCTGATTAGAAGGAACAAGAAGCTAATGCCGTAGAATGTTATAACCTTGCCATTGATGAAGATGATGACCCTCACAACATTAATATTCTTGAGTCAGAAGGACACTGCGAAGTACATGGACCAGCAGTCGAAGCACCTAAAGTAACTCAGCCCTTGAAGACAAGGAAAGTAAACATTGGATTAGGAGAACTGCCTAAATACGCTACCATTAGAGATTATTGGGACGAAGAAATGGTAAGCAAAGTGACTAAACTTCTCCATGAGTATCAAGACTTGTTTCCGATGAATTTCTCAGAAATGAAAGGTATCCTTGGTGATATAGGAGTGATAAAAATACCTTTGAAACCTAATGTGAAGCCTATGAAGCAGCGCCCTTATAGGCTGAACCCTAAGTATAAAGAAAAAAGTCAGGCTGGAGCTATATGAGATGCTCGCTGCAAGAATCATTGAGCCTGTCGAAGAGTCTGAATGGGTCAGCCCTATGGTGGTACAAGAAAAGAATACCAAGGGAGAAATCAGAATCTGTGTTGATCTGAGGAAGCTGAATGATGCCTGTTTACATGATCATTTCCCTACTCCCTTTACAGATGAAGTTTTAGACAATGTCAGAGGTCAAGAAGTGTATTCTTTCACTGATGGATTTTTAGGTTACCATCAGATCAGAATTGCTCCAGAGGATCGACATAAAACAACCTTCGCTACAGAAAAGGGATCTTTTCAATATATTGTTATGCCCTTTGGATTGAAGAATGCACCTGCTATGTTTTCCAGAGTAGTCATATCTGCATTCAAGGAATTTATTCATAAGTTCTTAGAAGTTTACTTTGATTATTGGACTATCTTTGGTTTATTGAAAGATCATATAGCCAGTTTAAGAATTATGCTGGACAAGTGTAGACAGCATCAAATTTCATTGAACCTACAGAAGTGTATCTTTTGTGCACCTTTTGGAATTTTTCTAGGTCACATCGTATGCAAGCAAGGATTGATGGTGGATCCTGTGAAGATAGCCATTATTGTGAACTTACCACCTCCAAATTCTGTTAAGCAAATCCACACTATGCTTGGTCATACTGGATATTACAGGAAATTCATCAAAGGATATGCTCAAATTGCAGCCCCTATGGAAAAGAAATTGAAGAAAGATATTAAGTTTGAATGGACATTTGAATGTCAGGAAATATTGGACATGTTGAAAAAAAAGATGGTAACTGCCCCTATATTAGTATTCCCTGACTGGAATAAGGAGTTTCATGTTCATGTCAATGCATCCTCAATTGCTTTAGGAGTAGTATTGGCTCAGTCAGGTGAAGGAAATATTGATCACCCTATTGCTTTTGCAAGTAGAAAATTGTCCACCGCAGAAAAGAACTATACTACGACAGAATGAGAAGGTCTAGCTATGGTTTATGCTTTGCAGAAGTTTTGAAATTATCTGTTAGGATCTATGTTGGCTATCTGGGAAAACCTAGGTTTACTAATATACATATACCAACAACACCCCTAACTCACTGGCCCTTTCGGCAACAGACCGCAGAGCGGCCTGAAGTCTCACCCAAATTGATCTTATGGGTTGGCTGAAGAATCAGGTGTCCTCAACCAAGTTATGTAGCATCCTGGGGTCTCGTGGTTTCTCTTAGCCAGTGAGATCTCTCTGTGATGCGCGGTTCTCTCTTACTTGTGGGTTTTTATAGGGGAAGGACTCCTATCGCATCACGGCGACTCAGGCGGTGCGCAACTCTCCCTTCCGTGGTTCTCACTATCTGCGATGTCTTGCACCATAGCTCCTCTGTCGATGCGATATCGCCTACTGTCAACGTGATATATTCTATAGTACGGCCCACTGTGACCCTTACGGTCCAAAGGCTATCTCACTGGGTGAAATGACTTGGCTAACTTTCAACAATATAGTAAACACTCTGACTTGAACTTCCACAGTTCAACACACTCTACCTCAACTATACTTCACTGGCCGAATAAGTATACTGGAAACACTTTAACAGAATGACTTATTACTGTGTGAAACAAGCACTGATAAACTCATATGCAGACGCTTGATACATGTAAATCCACCTTTAACCTTCAATAATGCTGTAACTGAATGAGGACATACAGACATTTACTAACTGAGATACAACATTCATGTAACAGATAACAGATATCAACTAAGTAAAGCACAATCACATGAAATAATCACATAACACACTGGTTTTACGTGGTTCACTTCCATGGTAGAAGCTACATCCACAGAACTGTGTTTATTATATCTTGAGAGAGTACACAGTTCAGTTGCAACCTATTGTGTAGCTAGAGATCTTCTGGGTAACTCCGCACTCTCTGCCGAAAGCCCTTCTCTCCTAGATCTCTTCTCTTTCCCTATATTGCCTTCTTACAATATTCTCTCTCTCTCTCTCTCTCTCTCTCTCTCTCTCTCTCTCTCTCTCTGTCAATCCCTGCAGATTGTTACATACATACTCTTGGAATCGGCTACTGGTTACAGTAAGGTAACTATGGACTAAATAGAAGAACCAGAGCTCGACTCTATTACAATACAAAATAACTATGAGCTAACAGACTACTAGACTCTCAGACTGGCTAACTATCTGAATAGCTACAGGTTATCCGACTAGCTAACCTTTTACAATACAGTTTTCATCCCTTTATAGGCGGCCTTAAGGTCTCGCCATTACAACACTATGGGCCTGTCCCAACAGTAACCCAAAAACCCTAACTGTGACAGTCGGTCTATCTATACTTGAACTACCGCTTTCCATCACACCACAGCTCTCTGCAGTCTTCCACACTTCCCAGCACTGATCGTGGGTACTAGGCGTCGCTTCCTTCTCTATCCTTCGTCTTCAATACCTCGGCCTCGTTGCCCCTTTTTCCTTTATGAGGGTAGTTGAGCCCTCCTGTCTTCACCGTTGCCTTGAATGCAGTGGTTGAGCTCTCTCTTATTGATCGCTGCCTTGAATACAGTGGGTGAGCTCTCTCTTCTCGTTCGCTCAGGTACTGTCGTCTTCTTTGACTTCTCTGCCCTGATAGTCACAGTTTCCAGCTCTAATCTGCAGCTAGAAACATGCTATGGTGTCGTATCTTTACCTTATCTCTTATATCTTCGCCAAAACTGTCTATTTGCCAAAATGGCAGCTTCTCCTGTAGCTGCGGGACCCTACTCCAACATTCCCCTAACACTTACTTGTGGCTCGTCCTCAAGCCACTAACAGTGGGCTTCTCCTGCTGTACTTTCTCCTTGGCTTCCTGCGAAGTCTTTGTAAGTTTCTGGCGAAGTCCTACAACTTCTTTCTCCATAGTTTCGATACACTCTTGTGCCGATTCAAGTATAGCTTGACTAATACTGGAGTCTTCTATTGCATAAATTTCATTTCTGGTGGTAGTGAACTCCCTAACCTTCTGCTCAACCACCTCGACTAGCTCTGTGATTTTTTCCTGATATGGTTGAAGCAGGTTATTGATTTGTATCTCCTTTGCTCTCAACTGCTGTGCTTCCTGTTGCAAGCGGTCAATCTCTGTCGTCTTTCTCATCTTCACAAGAGCTCCTAAACTCTTGATTTCTTCCTTCATTGCTGCTATGGCATTCTCTATCTGCTGAATGATTTTCTGGAGTTATACTCTCTCGGGATGCTCATCTAACTCCGACCATGTGTTTGTCGCATCAGCTAGCACTAACTGTGCATCATCTATGTGAGATTTCATCTGTGCGGAAGTGAGTCTAAAGGTCTCTACTCTTGCTTCCTTGTCTTCCTGGGGGGTGCCCGGTTCTCGAGCCTCAAGGTCAGCAATCTGTGCTTTGTGGTCTTCTTCCATCTTGGTTACTGTTTCTTCCAGATCCTTTGCTCTGTCTGCAACTCTTCTTACCTTCTGCGTGAGAGGTAAAGAAAACTCAATGTTACATTGGGGTAACTCCAATGCAATGCTCTATAGGACCTGATTGAGATCCTGTTCTCTTTCTCTATATTTCCTTCTTACAATATTCTCTCTCTCTCTCTCTCTCTCTCTCTCTCTCTCTGTCAATCCCTGCAGATTGTTACATACATACTCCTGGAATCAGCTACTAGTTACAGTAAGGTAACTATGGACTGAATAGTAGAACTAGAGCTCGACTCTATTACAATACAAAATAACTGTGAGCTAACAGACTACTGGACTCTCAGACTAGCTAACTGTCTGAATAGCTACAGGTTATTCGACTAGCTAACCTTTTACAATACAGTTTTCATCCCTTTATAGGCGGCCCGAAGGTCTCGCCATTACAACACTATGGGCTTGTCCCAACAGTAACCCAAAAACCCTAACTGTGACAGTTGGTCTATCTGTACTCGAACTACCGCTTTCCATCACACCACAGCTCTCTGTAGTCTTCCACGCTTCCCAGCGCTGATTATGGGTACTAGGCGTCGCTTCCTTCTTTGTCCTTCGTCTTCAATACCTCGGCCTCGTTGCCCCTTTTCCCTTTATGAGGGTAGCTGAGCCCTCCTGTCTTCGCCACTGCCTTGAATGCAGTGGGTGAGCTCTCTCTTCTCGGCCACTGCCTTGAATGCAGTGGGTGAGCTCTCTCTTCTCGGCCGCTCAGGTACTGTCGTCTTCTTTGACTTCTCTGCCCCGATAGTCACAGTTTCTGGCTCTGATCTATAGCTAGAAACATGCTACAATGTCATATATTTACCTTATCTCTTATATCTTCGCCAAAACTATCTATCTACCAAAATGGAAGATTCTCCTGTAGCTATGGGACCCTACTCCAACAATCTCATTATAAGATGTTCACTGACCATTCTGCTCTAAAGTATTTGGTTAACAAGCCTGTGTTAGGTGGAAGGATATGCAAATGGCTGATTTTGTTTCAGGAGTATGAATTTGAGATCATAGTTAAGCCAGGAAGACTTAACCTTCGGCTTGACCACTTGTCGAGGCTTGAGTCAGGAGAAGAACCCACTAGTTTGGATGAAGTTCTTCCTGATGCCTAGTTGTTTTCCATCCAGATGGTTGATGACTATTTTCAGGATATTGTTCAGTACTTGTCTACAGGGTTTGCATCTTCTGAGATGACAACACATCATAAGAAGCAGCTGGTGGTTAGAGCAGCTGACTTTACCTTAATAGCAGGACATCTATATAAGATGGGAACAGATGAAATACTGCGTAGATGTGTCTTGGAGCATGAAAAGCCATTGATTTTAGCTGAGGCACATTCTGGAGCAGCAGGAGGTCATTATGTAGGAAAAGCTATGGCACAGAATATTCTGACAGCTGGATTGTGGTGGCCTACGATTCATAAGGATGCAAGAGAGTATTGCAACAACTGCGATATCTATCAGAGGATAGGAAAACCATCCAGGAGGGATGAGATGCCTCTAGTTCCACAGGTAACTTTACAAGCATTTGACAAATGGGCTATTGATTTTGTTGGACCAATCAATCCCCCTGCAAAGAAATCTGGAGCAAGATACATTATTATAGCAACTGATTACCTTACTCGTTGGGCCAAAGCTCAACCAGTCAAGGACTGTAGTGCTGCTACAACTGTGAAGTTCATCTTTGATAATATTTTGTCAAGGTTTGGATGTCCTATAATTCTTATGAGTGATCAAGGATCACACTTTCTGAATAAGACTATTGAAGCATTGACAGAAGAATTTCAAGTATATCATCAAAAGAGTACTGCCTACCATCCTCAAGCAAATGGAATTGTCGAAGCCTTTAACAAGATCCCTTAGCGCGCTCTGACGAAGGTTTGCAATGTTAACAGAAATGATTGGGATCTTAGAATTCCAGCAGTATTATGGGCTTATAGAACCACTTGCAAGAAATTGACAAGCCATACACCTTTTAGGCTGGTATATGGACAAGAACCAGTTATGCCAATGGAATACATTATTCCTAGCCTCAGAATATCTACCTTCACAGGGATGGATGATCCAGCTATGTTGAATGAAAGGCTAGAAAATATACTGGAACTTAAAGAAGATAGATTCATTGCAGGTTTCCAGCAGCAAGTGCAGAAATCTAGAGAAAAAACATGGCATGATAGACACATTAAGAAGAATCATTTCCAAAATGGTGATCTTGTGCTCTTGTACGACAGTAAATTCATGAAGTTCCCAGGCAAGTTCAAGACACATTGGAAAGGACCATACATAGTTCAGAAAGTTACTGATGGCGGCGCAGTTCAGTTAGCTAAATTGAATGGAGAAATTTTGCCTTCCATGGTGAATGGGAGTAGATTAAAGAAGTACAGGGACAAGCCTATACCCCCCTGACCCAATGTAATAGCAAGAAGAAGAGTCTAAGTACCAAGAATAGTTGAAATTGGGTACTAGACTATAATGAAGTTGTTCTCAGAGAAGATTTGGCAGATTGTTGGAAGTGTCGAAGGTTGTGGAAGAAATTCTATCGTGGGTCGAAGCTCGAAGCTCTGTCGAAACTAGTGTCAGGATGTGTCGAAGCTGAAGTTAGTGGTTGTGCTGAAGACAAAAGGTGTTTCGAAGCTTAAAATGTGACTGTTGGAAAAAATAAGATTTGGCGGCGCCGATACGTTAACTGTATTAACTGCCTGTAATGATGAGATTTTGGGAAATCTAGCGCCGTTTGGACAAGATCTACAACTACTCTGTTAGATTTGGTGTCTTTAATGCACAGTTATGGTAGAATTGGTCATTGGATTCTATAAGAAGTCACCCAGACCTACGAATTTCGCATTACACAGTTTAGTGAGTTGAGCCCATGTCATCTGATCGTGAAGTCCAGGAATTGTTGAGTGAATTGAAGAGAGGGGTCTGCAGAACCTTATGAGAAATCCACCTGCATCCACACCTCACGAAGAGACTCCCCTAGCACCAAATCAGCCAATGCAGACATGATCAACCATAAATAAATATAAGGCAGAAGTTCGTTCTAAGTGGAACAAAGAAAGGAACAAGCCATCAGGAAAGACACCAGAGGATCCCGTGATGAATCCTTCTGGAGTATTCGAAGACCTTGGTGATGAAGAGAACATTGCACCGCAGCATCTGCCATATCTTCCACCTATTTGACCAAGAGTTCAGCTACCTTGGCCGACAGCCAAGTTCACATTACGCATCCCTTTGCTACCACAGGGTGTGCAGTTGGTTGAAATAATGACAGGGAAAGTAGACCAACTCAAATATGCAGACCATGATATGAATGATCGTGGGAAATTTCCGAAGTTCACAGCTAGGAAATACTTGCATTCTATCCATTATCTGAAGACCAGTACGATGCTACTTGAAGTGAAACAGTGGGTTGCTGGCTTGTTGAAGATGCTGAATGTCCCCCACTTCAGTCGCAGCACACAGGTTACTGTAGTGGTCAAGTAGCTATTGGCATTGGTGCATGATGGGCACCTATGGATAGGAAGCCAGCGTGTTTCCATTGATGAAGAGCTCATTCACATGATTACAAGCTTGCCGAAGGAAGGGCCTGATCGTGGCATTGAGTTCATCGAAAAGCACGAAGACACGAAGCTGGCATAGCACATGAAGGACCGCTTCGGCCTGACGAAAGGAAATCGAGCGTATCAAATCTCAACAATCCAGCACCAGAACATTCGCTTCGCTGCAGAGCTCTTAACATGCAAAGTAATGCAGAAATGCAGACCAAATGAAGTACCTACACCGATTGTTAGTATTGCTGCGAAATGTGTCGAAGGCTACAGTTACAATTGGGCAGCATACATTGCTAAGGAGTTCCTTGAAGATGTCTGCGATGCGTAGGAGAGAGGTAGACCCTTTCATTACTCTTGGTTGTTAGTGCTTATTGCACTGGTAGGATGGAGAGAACCTACCGAGGCACAGTTTTTTGATGTGCCTCCGGATATGCCTGGCGCAGCAAGGTATGCATCTCTGTGGGTCTCGCAGGATAAGGCCCTGTAGGAGATGACGAACTACGTGTTTTCCTTTTATGCCATGAACATCTCATATGAGATCCTCAAGACGTCGTGGCTCAGTAATGAGCTATTTTCTCAGTATGCGGGAGTGGCCAATTTCAGGGCTGACATGCATCATGTCTTCATCCAGGCCCGCGTAGATAACAAGCATAAATGGTCGAAGTTTCCTTATGTGGTGGCCCCGAAATACATCCTTGTAGTAGTCAAGAAGTGGCCGGCTGAATGGATGAAGGACACAGGAACAAGGCCGAGCATACTAGTTCCCCCAGTAACAGATTTGGGCGCAGGTCCAAGTTAGGCGCCACAGAGTGACCCACCAGAAAGCAGTGAAGAACAAGATGAGTCGTAGAATAGTGGAGATGAGTAGAGTGGAGATGACCATGATGGCGATGAAGGAGCTGATGAAGAGGAAGAGGAATCGGTCAAAACCATCTCAGACTCGAATCACCCAGATAAGCGCAAGACTCCAGAAGTGGAGGAAGTTACCAAGCCTTTGCCTAGAAAGATAACTAAGGCGTCAAAGTGCAAGAAAATCGTCGAAGAGCCCGCTTTGATGATGGAAGAGCTTGATTAGGCTCTAAAAAAATCCATAGAGGTATTAACCAACAAATGGTGTGAGTTTGCAGCTACACAGCTTGATGTGCTCACTAGCGTAGTGCAGCGAATTATAGAGCTAAAGGAGTTAGTAGAAAGAGCAATGGCTGGCACAGAAGCAAGCAGTGCCCCAGCAAGCACATAGCCAGATACTCGGCAATGGCTAGCCAGAAATAACAGAGGACAAGTACCAAGTGCATCCCTCATAATAACTGATGCAGCCTCTCAATCACAGATGAGTATGACAGTTGAGATAGAATACGCCAAGTTGTCTATGTCGGAGCTGCATATTTGTCAGTTGGAAATCATGAGCAAGATCTGATAATGCGACAGCTACTCACACAGGCAGTTAGAGAAGTCCATGAAGCAGAGTGAGATCCTCGCAACGCAGTTGGAAGATGCGAAACAGAAAAAGAGGGAAGTAGAAAGCAAGCAGGCTGCACTGGCATGAGTATTGGATGAGGCGTGTCAAAGTCTCCCTGACTTCGACATGTAGGCTAAAGAAGAACCAGAGCAGAGAATAGTCAAGCTGAAAGACTATGCACAATATTCTCGTAGCCTGATAGAGAATATGAAAATAGAGCATGAGGCTCAGATTGCGGAGCTTCAACTTCACATTATTCCTGAGAGTCCGCCAGAGGTCAAGGAGCAACGTCGCAGAGATATCCAAGACTCAGCAACCAAGATCTCAGATCTTGTGGGAAACACATCAAAGCTACTAGATGAAAGTGTCGAGGCCTGGGTGAACTTGCAGGACAACCTAGAAGTAGAAAAGCTACAAGAAACCATTAAGCAGGGATAGGAAGAACTGGACGCAGTCAAAGCGGAAATCAAGACATTGCCTCCCATGCAGAAGATGCTTAAGGTAAAGCATAGCAATGAGCTCTAGCAAGAAATTGAAGCCTGCAAAAGAAAAGAGACACTATTAGTGAGCTCTATGCAGCCTCTCATTAACGAGGCCTTGGAGTTGAGCACTGCTGCGGAAAACCAGCTCAAAATTTTGAAGGAGTATGTGTTACGGAGAGAAATTCCTATGGCTTGGGGTACCACAACAGACATCTTGACTCCAGAAATCAATCTTTCCCAATATGCAATAGAAATAAAATGTCTAACACTAAAGGATCAGACCTTGTACCTTATTCCGGACAGTTGAATTAGATCCCCATTGAGCTTGCCAATCTTCAGCTTGAATTGATCTGTTACTTCCTCAACAACAAGTAAACAATACAAGCATTCTATATATCATGGTGTTAGATATATTATAGCATATATAATCAATAATGTATAAGAATTTGACATAATCCAATGGAGAACATATTCATTCAAACACACATTATTGGACAGGAAAAGATATTTCTATTAATATAAATCAAAGATTGCAAGATACAACCTCTGACGGCACGTTTGCGAACCGGAGAAATTGAATCCCCCACTTGGGCCTCCACCACTTCAATCCTCCATCTCTCGATAGCAAGCTCACAAGCAAAAGGCAAGCTTGGGAAGAACACAAAAGTGCTCCAACGGACAAAGGGATGCAGAATCAAGAATAAGTTTCGGCAACAATGGACTATAGTTTCGTTGCTCTCAATTCTCTCTTGTGCCTTCAATGTACCAAGGGGTTCCTTATATAGCTTTTCAAAGGGGTAATGAAAGGTCGAATCTGAGCGATCTCAAGGCATAGGGAAGGCCAAGAGTCAAATGAGTTGGATCCATGTCAAGGAAAACTCCAAAAGGATTTGGATTATGCACACATCCTGATGTACGCGGTTTTAGTGGTCAAACCCGCGTATGTACGCGCTTATAGGTTTAAAAGTCACGTATAGAATTTTTCATGTGTTTTTAGGGATGATCAAGGAAACATCAAAGGACAAAAAGTGGTCCATAGGGTCTAAGGAGTCTGCAGCGGGATAGGGGAAGGCCATACAAAGTGTGATTCACCTAGAGTGGTGAAATCCGCTATAACAGATGCCCCCTAATGTGTGAGGTCAGAGGGGTCATACGATGGCCAAAATAAATTATAAGTCCATCCCAAAAGTGGAGTGATGAAGGATCCCAAATGGAAGACCAGCCACCCAATCAGCATAGTACAATAATACAACTCTGCATATAACTGCAAATACATATAGCAGTCCCGGATACATAAGAGTACAATGGCCATGAATAGGCATGATACATGATATCACATATGTGGTCATCGCCACGTACAATATACATAGATCAGAATCTCCATGATGAAGATATACAAAGGACCATGATATCCAAAATGGATGAATATATATAATAGATCAATATCTCCATAGTGGTTGGAAATGTCTGACATACACTGGAATCAAGTCACGAGAGCTGAAATCTCATGAACATTGGCATGATCAAGGAGGTAGCATACAAGAGATGCCACCAATCTGGAAGTCTTCTACACAAACCGCTACGAGTACATGTCCTACTATGCGAATAGAGGTGTCGAGGTCAAACATAGTAGTCCATCGTATGATTACCGGTCATTAATGTATACCGTTAACAGACGCAAGATCAGCCACCGATAATGAAAATGGGAATCAAGGTACTAGAGTGCAAACTAACAAGTGTGAATAAATGTGTTGAAGTCGAACACTTGAAAGGATCCATCGATCTGGGGACATTGATGTATTCCCAAGAAATGGTCGATGGCGAGAGAACTTGCCATTGATGACTGCAAGTCTCAAGGCACTCAAAAATGACTCTAGACTCCAATCCCAGAATAAATGATCTAAAGTCGATGGGATGAAATCTGCTGGAAGGAGGGCATTAAGGCATCCACCATCATCCAACACAAGGTACTCAGCAAAGTTGTATAATGTGGAAGGACTCGATCATAGGTGCACGAACCAATAACTGTACCGAGAATGGTCGACATGCAAAGTCAAGATAACTGAGGAATGGCCGACTCAGGTTTCAACTTCCTTCGAACAAGAGCATAATGGAATATGGTGACTGAATGAAGGCAACATAGACTCGATATACAAACTGGGACATCTCTGTGACACAGGAGGCATTAGCAGAGGCTCCATAGGGACTGGAAGCTTAACCAGTCGGTGGAGATAAACTCAGATAAACGAGTACAGCTCCTAAAGTCAAACTATAACCCAACCAATGGATGTGATATACAGTGCTCTGTTCAAAGGTGACATGACTCGACAGCTGCCAAATATAACATCATTTCCTTGTCTGGATTTTTGGTTTTTTTATTTTTTTGGACATTTTCAGTTATTTGAAAAGCTTGAAAAAAGAATAAACTAGCTTTATAGTTACAAACTAGGAGGAGATGAGTGTCATAAGGGAAAAAAAACTAGTTCCAAGCAGTGGAACATACCTATGCTCAATGCAAGGATACATGTGTAGGATATCGACACTCGGGGGAAAATCCCCTCCCGGTAAAAAGGGAATCAAGCTGCGAAGGATATAAAAAATGGCTCTGCATGGCTAGACATGAGACAAGCTCGGGCTATATGGCTGAAACACAATGTCAGGGGAGCTAGCATAAAGATAAATAAGGTAGGCAAAGCTCATGATAATGCATTCACAACTTGACATGAGGGAGTCTTGAGGAAAATAGGCCAGCATAAGATCAAGAGGAGTATGAGGATCTTGCGAAATGTCATGGCGGTACTATACAATGGACTCCCACACCTTAAAGGAGAAACCATCGACATGGGAACCAAATGCAAATAAGGTGCTAACTAGGGTACACATGTAAAGTGAAGCTCTACCACTCGTATAATACCACTTCTAAAGCAGCAAGAAGGTTTCATGACATAATAGAGTGGGTTCGTACCTAAGGTCATGGTGATATGGTCACAAGGTCATGAAAAATGAAAACGGTGGTGAAACCTAACCTATATTCTAGTTTAGTCATGATACCTAAGATCGACATGAACGGGTCAATCCAACGGCTGAAACGACACTGAAAAAGGTCTTCTACAACACCAATTATGTCAAAAATAGTCCAAAATGGTTAGAAAATGTCGAAACTATAGGAAAAGGGGCTAAAATTTTTCAAATATTTGAAATTTTTTTTATAAATAGTAAAAAATATAAATCATTTGAAACTTTTACCCATTTGAGCTCTGACTTTCAACCACAAATTCCAAAAGATCCAGCCGGCGGAATTCACAACCGTTTCTTCCAGGAATTTACTCATGCTCTCCTCTTGCATTTTGACATAATTTTTATAGATTTTCATGGTCAAATGAATTTTTTGGGCCATCCTAAAATGAGCGATACGGCCCACACAAAAATCAAGGATTTTTCCACGTATAGGGATGGATATACGTGGAAAAGGACCTCAAACCCGCATACATACGTGGTTGTTTTCAAAACAGTCGCATATGAGGCCGTGCATATGTTTTTCAACTAAACTAATGGGCAAATTTTCAATTTCTTTTGCAGGATGGTGCTAGAGTGGAGAGAGCATGAGCATGGTGAAGTAGAGGAAGCAGTAAGGGCCAACTTAATGGCTCAACAAGCTCTTCATGCATGTGGACTCTACAAGTTTTGGTGTCTTGGTGGTTTGAGGGCCAAACCAAGACTGATACAGATGCTAGTATACTATTGGGATTCAGACTCAGAGTCCTTCCGTATTGATGGGATGGCCCTCACTATAGAGGTGGAGGACATATACTTTATCACAGGTCTTTCTAGACAAGGGGAGATGGTGAACCTTCGTTCCCAAGGTGGGCCAGGGGGTGGCCTGACTATCGACAAGTACATTGCAGTGTACTTCTATCCAGACACCGAGAAGGTGGGGAGTCAAGTCCCTACCAATGCTATATAGGTGCTGGGCCTAAAGGCCATACTATTGACACTGGGCAGGATAGCCGGCTTAGCATCACTCCACCAGGCCTTGCAGCCTTTGATGTTCTATGCAGTGGAGTGCATGAGACCCATAATCTATGACTAGAGTACTACGCTACTGAGCAACATGAAACACCAGCTCAGTGAGTGTAAGGAAGGCAGGGTACAGAACTTCAGGTTCATCAGTATCTTGAGCATGTTTTTCTTCGAGCGTGTTCCAGGATTGAGCCCTAGAGTGGATGTTCCTCTCCACGGGGTTCGATATCCGGCCCAATGGCGTTGGGTAGATGCGATGCAAAGACTGGGGGGTGGTAGGGTGGCCAACCCATATCCAGCTGACTTCTTTCCATGGTGGCAACGACAGATAGTTGTCATTGATGACTACCCCTATGCAGGGATAGATTTCCGGGGGGATCCGGACATGCCATTGCCACCAAGATCGGCATATGGCGATATAGGTAATGAATCTCGACCCTCACTCTTTTTTAAGTTTTTTGAGTTATTTAATTTTTTTGTATTTTCTTGATTTTATGGAAGCAAAAAGCATGTTTTTGCGCGACAACACATATTGACATCTACCATTTGTGTGCAGATGTGGGACCACGACAGCCAGAGGGCTTCCCTTGTCATAGACAGAGGGGAAGAGGAGATGACATCACAGGTGTGTATGCAGAGCGAACGCTCCAGAGCATTCATACCAACTTTGTGAGACTGACTCATAGAGTTCCCATGGCGCAAGCCGAGGAATTTCTTGAGGCCATGCAGCGGCAGGTGGTGGGTGTACCACACACATGGGTGTGTTTATTTAAACGACTAGCTAGAGCCGTAGTGATGTTCCATGATCACAACCCTCCTCCTCCTCCACAAGATTAGACACTTGGGAGTGTATACATTTTGTACGACCGTGTATTATATGATGGTGGCTTTAAAAGCCCCAATTTTGTATCATGACACTATGTATTATCACATTTTTGATGTATAATTTTTTTTATGGTGATCGGTTTATTTATTTACATGTGTAAAAATTGTGTTTGTGATTAATTTATTATGAATGAAACAAATACCAATCTAACACGTAGTTAGCATATGAGTCAGCAACTTGATTATTATTTCTTGGAATTTGTATATATGTTATATTGTCAAATTGTCATTCTAACAATCTCACACATAAGAATCTTCTCAATAACGTCGGATCTCTAACATGGTACAAACCATTGAGCTGTGACACTACTAACTCCTAATCAAGACGTACCTCAAGAGATAGAATGCCATGTAGAATGGAATCCCGTAGAAGCTCAATGGTGACGCTATATTCAGCAATATTGTTGGAAGATGGCCGTAGACATACACCTCCTGAAGACAGTACCTGACCCATAGGAGTATGAATCACCCAAGTAGCAGAGGTTGAGTGTTGAGTGTGACGGCTTGCACCATCCGTGAATCCTATGTAGGTGGAAGATTCCCTTGACATCTACCAAAAGAAACAGAAACTAATCACAAACCTGATCACGATAAAAAAAGACCTAACTATGCAAAGCTGTACAATAATATACAACAAACAGCCTTGGCTAAAGATTATGCATAGTATTTTTTGAGATAGAGCCCATTTCTAGGCTCCACCAAAGTTGTTCCTTCGTAATCCACTAACTCATAGGCACCCTTCTCTAACACACACTTGACCACGTAAGGACCACGCCACATAGGATTAAATTTCCCTAGCCCCAAGGGTTCTTTCGGTTGATCCCACAAAAGGACCAAGTCTCCTTCACTAAACACTCTTGGATGGACAGATTTATCATACTGGACCTTAACGCGACGCTTATTAACCTCTAGAGCCACCAAGGCATCCCGACATTGCTCATCGAGTTGCTCGAGGTGAACCAAACGCTACTCCAAAGGTGAAGTGTTTGGTAAGAGTTCCACAACTAGCTTCAACGAAGGAATTTCGCATTCAACCGGCAATATCGACTCCACTCCATGCACAAGCTGATATGGAGAAAAATCAGTGGCAGTCTTAACTTCGGTTCGATATGCCCACAAAGCAGGATATAACATAATGTGCCAATTATTCTTGCTTTGTGCGATGGTTCATTGGAGAATGGATTTGAGTGATTTATTCACTGCCTCTACCTTTCCATTTGCTTGGGGGTAGTAAGAAGAGGAGTGCTCTTGATTATACCCTAACTTGGATGCCAACTCTTCCATCATACGGTTCTGAAAGTGCAAGCCATGGTCAGTGACAAGCTCTTTCGAAATCTCGAACTGAGTAATAATTTGGTTGAATACAAAATGAGCGGCTGTCTCACCATCGGATTTTACTGTAGGCATAGCCTCAACCCATTTCATGAAATAATCAGCCACTATAATGTGATGGTGCCCCCCAGCTGAAGCTGGGTTGCAATCCATAAAATTGAGCCCCCACTTAGTGAAGGGATCGGCGGTGATAATGGGATGTAATGGGGCAGGTTTCGAGTGCATATTATGTGCAAACACCTGGAAAGGGTGGCACCTCTTGACCGCATCAACACAATCCTTAAAGATCGACGGACAAAAATGACCCACTCTCAAAATATTTTGAGCTGTAGAAAGCCCAGATAAATCACCACCACACGCCCCTCCGTGGCAATCATTCAGCACAACCTTAGCCTCGTCTTGAGTTAAACAACGTCATAAAATGGAATCTACCCCATAGTGGTACAAAGTATTGTCCACTATAAGGTAGTTCTTAGAGATGTGACGTAATCGTCGTCGTTCTTCTCGCGAGAGGTGAGTAGGGGTCTTCAGATTTTGTTAATATATTATGATATCCCTGTGCCATGGGTCTAACATAGAGATTAAGAAAATTTGTTCATTGACAAATGTATCTTCACACACCAACTCCTCGGTCTCACTCAGAAAATCAAATATGAGTTCTGCAAAGACTAAAGACTTCTTCAATTTTGCCGAAACAAAATTGAGATCAAATTCTTGCAGAATGACAATCCATTTATTATACTTTCCCCCAATCATCCTTCAAGTGAGGATGAATTGAAATGGATTGAAATGGGCCACAACCAAGGTCTGATGAAGGAGAATATAATGTCTCAAATGCTGAACCGCATGTACGGTAGCTAAAGAAAGCTTCTCGACATGAGAATAATGAATCTCTACTTCAATAAGGTTTCAGCTCAGATAATATATGACATGCTCTTGGATCTCCTCATCCTATTGAACCAAGGCCATACCAATCATCTCTAAGGATGCGGCCACATATAATAAGAAATCACGGCTATAATATGGAGGACTAATCACCAGGGCCGATGCTAGGGCTCGCTTGAGTGCATCGAAGGACTCCTAGGCTCGCTCATCCCAATAAAAGGAAGTTTCCTTCTTCAAGAGACGCATAAAGCCTCTAGTCAAACTGGAAAATTTGACCACAAATATTTGTAAGAAGTCTACCATGCCTTGCAAACACTAAAGATGACGAATATTCTTCGAGGGAGACAACTGAAGTATTGCCTCAACCTTCAAAGGGTCGACTCTTATACCCTCTTTTGAAACGATGAATCATAACAAATGACCTGACTTCATGCAAAATATGCACTTATGAGGATTTAATCTAACTGGATAGTGCTGGCATCTTTCGAAGACCAATCTCAAGTGATAGGGATGACGCATTCTCATACGAGAATGAGCAGTGAGATCATCCAAAAATACCTCGATAATGGACTTGAGATCGTGGAAAATCAAGGTCATTTCCCACTGAAATGTAGCTCCGAAGTTTTTAAGGCCGAAAGGCATTTTCTGATATGAGAACGTTCCCCAAGGACAAATAAATGGAGTCTTGTGTTGGTCCTCAGGCTTAATCTATATTTGATTATACCCAGAAAAGCCGTCCATAAAGGAGAACACTTCGCTCCCCACACACTCATCCAAAATCTGATCTATAAATGGTGTGGGGAAGTTATCCTTAGGATAGGCACGATTCAAATCATGGAAATCAGTGCATATGCAGATCGCTCCCTGCTTCTTATCCACTGGAACGGGGTTTGAAACCCACTCCATCAAGGGAATAGGATAGATGAAACCGGCTTTCAACAGCTTCTCTATCTCTACCTTAATGGTGGGTTCTTTCCTAGGGTTCACCACACGTAAATGTTGTCGAACAGGCTTAGCATTGGGGTAAGTCTTAATCTCGTGCTCAACAATATGAGGGTCAATACCTGGCATCTTGTTGTAAGTCCAAGAAAAAATATCACGGAATTCCTTGAATAGATCGGTATATTCCAGAATCTCATCTTGGGAACATTCCACCCCAATATAGACATTCTCTATTGTGCCAGGATTGCGAGAGATGTTGATAGGAATCGTTGAAGATATGTTCACCATGTTTCCATCAGCCATCGGACCAGGAGAGCTTAATGGAACCACAGGACTACCAACTCTTTGACTAAGAATCTCCCTATAATCATCATGCTCCAAATGGTCAAGCGCTGGAAGGAAGTATGATCTATGATGAAGTTCCTCCCATGGTGGCTCAACTCCTGACATCGCCTCAATAATCACTTCATCCGAAGGGAACACTGTAGCAAGGCAGTCGTGGGCATGAGAAGATTGTACTGCCCATGCCGACAGCACATAGGGGTCTTCCTCCTCCATCCGCAAAGAGGAAGAATGAGGCCCTGCAACACTCTTGAGATTATCTTGATAAGCTATCATGGCTACAGGAAACAGCATGCCCATCTCGACAGGCTCACTCGAAGTACTCGGTGAAGGAAGAATCCAAGGATCTTCCATATGACTTGTGTGAAAAGACACCGATATCATAGAAGTTGAAGCCTCATCAAAACTAGATCCTATCATGAGGATCGGTGTAGGACAACTAAAGCTTCCCATGAGGGATGGATACATGCCTACACCCACACTCCCAGTTGCCGGCTAAGAGTGCTCAATGATAGGGATGCGGTAATAGACGGATTCTTGAATGTCATCTGATCAATCGTTACAATCTTCCCATTATGTGGAGAGCATACAACACAAAACAAGGAAGAAGCAATGGCTTGCATACTGTACATCCAGTTCCTACCGAGTAGGATATTATAGTCAAGGGGCGCATCAACCACCTCAACCTCTATCACAATGGTATTCCCCCCAAACGAACTTTAAGGGAAGGAAGGATGCCGTGCGGCCTAAAAGATCTCCCATCGAAAGCAGTTAACATAGTCGCTAATTTAGACAGCTAAGGAGGACCGAGACCCTTCCAATACGCTAAAGACATCACAGAAGAAGCAGCGCCCTCGTCAATCACAGTACGTTTGACAGTCATACCAAGACATTCTACGTGCACCAAAAGAGAGACATAGTAGGGAAAGCGAGGCTGATGTCCTGTGGTTTCAAATTTGATCACAGAGGAAGAATCATCATCGTTCACACCAAGGGCAGAAAGCAACACCTTCCTTTGCGAAGGACAACTCTGAAGCACTTCCAATGCAGACATCGCACAAGGAGTATGGCCCAAATCCTCAACAACTGAATAATTTTGGGCGACTCGGGCATTTGGATTATGCCCTAAATGCTTAAGAACTCCCTTAGGAAACCAAGGTACAGCCTTAGGTTTATCCGTAGGTTTCTCAATGCGCAAAGGGGATCCTGGTGGATCAGGCTCTTTGCCTGGGATGGGTTGTGACAAACTATAATCTTTCGCATGAGTCACAACTTTCGCAGCACGGACCATGTTAATGCACCCATGACCACTACCCTCTGGTGGATCATCATCACTAGATTGGTCATGGGACTTCGAGTTCATATTTTGGTTATGCGGTAAAGGGTTAGTTAGCATAGCTGGGCCTTGTGCTAAGAATCTCGAAGCTTCTTCAATCCGAGGGCACAAGTAAGTGAGGTGATCCTCCTTATATAGCTTGCAAGGGAATTTAACCTTACGTTTCACTTGCTTGTCCCCCTCAGCATTTCTACCGTTCTTGTCATTATTGTTAGCATTCTCATTCTTATTTCCACCCTTTCGATTATTATTTTTACCCTTTCTTCTATTCTATCTGGGCTATTGGTTACCCTTTTGGTCCGACGATTGCACAGAAAGTACATTCGCCGTTTGGGCGGGTTGAGACGAAGCAATAGCTTGTCCTGAATCAGATTGGTTTATTGACAATTTACTAGCTTGTTTTGCAACCGAATCCGCAGGTTTCACACTTACACAACCCACAATGCCATCGGCATGTGGTCCAGGTTTGACTTTGGGATCGAAACTGGAATGAGGAGCGTTGGGAATAATCTCATACAACAAACTGGACTGAGCATAGATCAAAGTCCAGTTCCTGCGCCCTAAAGATCGCTTATTCCTCATTCTGCACTCTGGATGTGGAAACATCCTTTGCTATATATGGAAATAACAACTTGAGGAACCACTCAAGGAGGAATTCCGATGGTATAAAAGATTTAATTAATCTCTTCCGTCAATGCTACTCTTGAATATGATCAGAAATATGTGTGGCTTTATCTTGCCGAAATGTCAACAAGAGTTCAGTACCGACGTCATAGCGCACTGGTAGCTAGAAGTGATTAAGAAAAGTCATCGCAAGATCGTCGAACAAAGCGAAAGCTCCCTTAGGCAACTCTATATACCATTTCGCAGCAGGCCCTATGAGGGTGCGTTGAAATAGTCGCAAATGGACTGAGTCCTGATGTAACGAATTCGAAGAGCACCAAAGGTGAAATGTAGTAACGTGTTCGCTCGGATCCTCTCCCAGTTTTCCTTCAAACTTAGGTATGTCTGAAGGAATCTTGGTAGGGACAGTCGGCCAAGCCAGGTCATGAGCCACATGATCGTTCGTAAGTCTCAATAAGTCAGGAAGATTAAGCGTCACAAGGAAAGGGAGCCTAGGATGATGAGGTCGATGGACCGCTCCCTGGTACATATAAGGTTGATTACCACCATGGCCTTGGCCATAGTGTCCTCCTCCTGTTTGACCCATATAGGGTGGCGTGGAAGTACCATAGTATGGTGGACCTTGGCTAGTAGGAGCTACAAAGCTGTAATTAGGAGAGTAAGCAGGTTGTTGATACCCACCTCCATAAGGTGAAGAAACCTGTCCATACTGCGTCCCATGATAAGGTCCATAGGTCATCGCATGCAATGCCCCATGAGACACTCCGTAGGTAGGAAGATATGCTCCAAAAGTAGGGATATATGCCCCAGAAGTAGCAAGATGACCTCTAGAATCATGAACATAGCCTCCCGATGCAGCGGGTGGTATGTGAACTTGAGACATAATCAACCTAGTAACCGCAGTACGAACCTGACTCGTAGCCATATATTGGCTTGAAGGACCATGTGAATAAGGTGGAGGATGTACATTTGAAGAACTAGGGACCGAGGATGAAGGAACCTGAGTAATAATATATGTATTACCACCTATCATCACTCGTCTCGGATCTGGTATCCTAATCGGATCACTAACCCTAGACCTAGGAAGGATATATGATGGAGCTTCCACCACTGGGACGAAAGGTGCGATGTGACTAGTGCTCCCAAACCTCTCCGCATGGTAAAGAATGAGAGTGCCCCCAGGCATAGTTCTAGGCTCAAAATCAGATTCGACATGAAATGTCAAATCATGTGTAGGGAAACCAGACGTAGCATAACTACCGTAGCTAGTGCTGGCAGGTTCAAAATGAGTCTCGGCGTCTTCCGGCATTCCATACCGGTAACGTGTCAATGGGGAATCAAACCTAGAGTGAGTAGGTCTATCATGCAAGGGTCCTATCTCAGAAATCACAGGACCTAACTCAGCTAAGTAGGGTGAAGGATCATAAGTAGGAGTAAATTCCCCATCGTCTACATGAATGGGAGGAGGTGGTTCAAGAATATCCTCTAAACGGTATCCCATGGTGTGTGAATCAATGTGTGACATAGTCCACCTGGACTATCTAGGTCTCTCTCCCAAAGGAGGAGGAGAAGTAGAAGGTGGAATCCCTGCTAAATGACGAGAACGGCGAGGAACCGCACTCGAATCCACAATGACTCAAAAAATAGCAAAGACTCTCTATTTACGTAAACCCTAGGCCAACTAGCGTGCACAGAGCAATCACTAATAAAATATAAATCCAAATGCAAGCAAAAAAGGGCTGGATAAGTGAGCTCCCGAATGAAGCAGGTATGTCTCGCCTAGGAGAGGCTTGAGACTCCCATACACAACAAGTGGAGGTATGTAACCAATTATTGTGGCCCTCAGCTTCAACGCGTAAAGCGACTGTGCTGTCCGACCCCAACCTGGCCAGGAAACCTGTAGAATAACCTCTACAAGTACCCCCCTCGATCTCCTAGGTAAGGTCACTAAGGTCACCTCAATATACTCAATGCTCAGGCGAACAGTCGCAGGAAGGATTGACCGTATGGGCAGGGTAGCAAAGCCCGAAACTCTTGAAAGAGCCCCCTAGATACGAATACAACCTAGAAATATATCCGGTGCTACTAAGTTATGACTAGGGGTCATCCCAATCAATAACCACTCACACTGCCTCGTGCTTAACTCCCTTTTGAGAGGAGGATCCTCAGAACACTGGTTATACCAAGGATTTCGCAAACTCACTTGGACAGACACCTAGATGTTGTTGTTTAGTGATCTTGGAGAATTGACTTACAATGAACTATTCCAAGATCCTAAAACCTAAGCTTGTTGGTGCACCCTAGAAAAGAAAAGAGTTTAATTCATTTTATTTAGGGTTGATTTTAGTTGGCTTTATTACTCAAAAAAGGGATATGATCGTGCAACTAGTGGTGTTATGATGCAACAGGAAGTAAAATGCACACCTAACAATCAATGCAAATGCATTGTGTCCATGAAAATAGGGTATGCTACTACGTGAAATGCACAATTCTTCTTCAAATGATGAATGCAAATTTCCTATATGAAGACCTAACTAGTACTCCAAAGAAAATCTATCTAATGCAAGTACAATGCAAAGTGCAAAATGCAATGCATGATGATAAGCAAATGTTTTTGGATTTTTTGAAAATAAAAGAGATATAAAAAGTAAAAGAATGATTCTACGACCTCTAGACTCTACAAGCACACCCAAATGGAACTCCAGCAAAGCACTAAGGTAAAATAACTCTAATTCACTAATCTCAAACAAAAAATCGAAAATTCCATGACAAGAACTTTCTTAAAAAAAAAAATTATTCAAAAAAAAAAGTTTCTGGTCAGAAACAGAGGTCAAAACAGACTCAGGCAGTGCCAAAGGAGACTCAGCAAATATTAGAATTCACCCAACAACCAATTATCTTCCCCAAACAGGAAAAATCAAGGGCATACACGACTGTTCATAGTAAACCCGTGTGTATACGTGGAAATAGCAAAGGAAACCGTGTGTATACGCGACTGTAAATAAAAAACCCATGTACATGAAGAAAAGGTGCATAAAATCAAGGCAAACAGACAGGCTGAGACAAACTTCACACCAATCAGACTCTACCAGGCATACATGCCCCCATACCTGACATAGAAACAAGAGAGAAAGAGCAATTCAAATTCATTGAGTGCCGAGAAAACAACCCCCAAAGGACAACTACTAGGAACTCCCCAGCGGAGTCACCAATTCTGTTACGGAGAGAAATTCCTATGGCTTGGGGTACCACAACAGACAACTTGACTCCAGAAATCAATCTTTCCCAATTTGCAATAGAAATAAAATGTCTAACACTAAAGGATCAGACCTCGTACCTTATTCCTGACGGTTGAAGTAGATCCTCGTTGAGATTTCCAATCTTCAGCTTGAATTGATCTGTTACTTCCTCAAGAACAAGTAAACAATACAAGCATTCTATATATCATGGTGTTAGATCTATTCTAGCATATATAATCAATAATGTATAAGCATTTGACATAATCCAATGGAGAACATATTCATTCAAACACACATTATTGGATAGGAAAAGATATTTCTATTAATATAAATCAGAGATTACAAGATAAAACCTCTGACGGCACGTCTACGAACCGGAGAAACTAAATCCCCCACTTGGGCCTCCACCACTTCAATCCTCCATCTCTTGATAGCAAGCTCACAAGCAAAAGGCAAGCTTGGGAAGAACAAAAAAGTGCTCCAAGGGACAAAGGGATGCAGACTCAAGCATAATTTCCGGCAACAATGGACTATAGTTTCGTTACTCTCAATTCTCTCTTATGCCTTCAATGTACCAAGGGGTTCCTTATATAGCTTTTCAAAGGGGTAATGA
>LPNX011088932.1:320951-345984 GCA_001517045.1 Pseudotsuga menziesii
CCTCAAATTCCTCTAAGATATTATCACCACAAGATGTGAAACCCAAAATAGTAAGATGACCTCCCAACACAACAGCATCCTTCTGTCTTCTGTCAAGCCAAAGTATTTCCTTCTCCAAAGGTGCGCCACACTTGAGAGAGCAAGTGATGTAATTCACAAGTGATAAATAGAGAGACTCTCACTCTCTATTTATATTCTTCCATTGACTTGAAGTGCACTCAACCATGTAGGCTTAACTTACAATTACTTACTCGAGCCTACACCTTAATTAGTGTATAATAACCCAAGTGCCCCGAAACTGTGGGGACTTACCTAATGACTTGACAAGACTTGTTTACATTAATAATCCTCCCGATCGGAACATCAGGGTAAGACAATATGACTCAAAGACATAATAGAAACATCCCGGAATAAACATTGGGTTACAATATATAAAATACATATAAGAATACATTCTGAAGTTACATATACATCAACAAATCTATGCCATGAACCTGTGAGTAGCCCTTGGCTACCAATCTGGCCTTATACTTCATTGGTGAACCATTAGCAGCAAATTTGGTCTTATAGACCCACTTAGACTGGACTAACTTTCTCCTTGGGGGAAGATCCACTAGCTCCCATGTGTTGCTCTTCTGGAGTGAGCTGAACTCCTCCTTCATGGCTGTTTGCCATATTGGATCTCCTACTGCTTCTTCATATGTTTGAGGATCAGAATCCACCATCAAATAGCATTTTTCAGCAAACATAGGATCCTTCATGCATAGACCACTCTCAAACTAAGATCTAGTCCTTCTTAGGTCATTGGGATCCCCATCTAGCTCTCCTGCTGCATGTAGTGTCTTGGATTCCCATTTTTGCCTTGTAGGGCTGTTAGGGTCTACTATAAACTCATATCCATTAGAAAAATCAGAATCAGCATGTTCAACAAACTCTTTACTTACTTCTTGAGGTTCAGGTGGAGAAGAGGCTTCTCCATCTTCCACTGCTGCAAGGGGTTCTTCTTCAAACTGAACACACCTTTCGATGAAGGATTTGTTTGTGCTCAAATTTATCAGTTTGTACCCTTTTGAATCTTCAGAGTATCCAACAAAAAGACACTCTTGTATTTGGGGCTACAAAGCCTTCCTCTTCTCTGTTGGAATTCTAGCCCAAGCCTTTGAGCCAAAAAATCCTGAAATGGGTCACATCTGGCTTGTGCCCACTCCATGCTTCGAAGGGAGTCATACCATCAAGATGTTTATGAGGCACCCTATTCTGAATATAGGCTACACAGTTGATAGCTTCGGCCCAGTACTTTGGTGGCAAATTTTTGGCCTCCATCATGCATGTTGCCATCTCCTTCAGTGATCTGTTCTTCCTCTCAGCAACACCATTTTGCTATGGTGTGTAAGGGATAGAATGCTGCATCTAAATACCTACATCTACACAATAATTAATAAACTCAGACTTGACATACTCACCACCATTGTCATATCTGAGGGCCTTGAGTTTCCTTCCAGACTGGTTCTCAACCAAAGCCTTAAAGACTTTGAATAGGCCAAAAACTTCAGACTTGCGTTTCAGGAAGTGAACCCAGCAATACCTGGAAAAGTCATCAATGAAATTCAATGCATATTTGTCCTGACTCATGGACATATGAGGGAATGGGCCAGCAACATCACTATGGATCAGCTCGAGGGGTGCAGAGGTTCTCTCTTGACTAGCTCTCTCAAATTTGTGCTCTGGGTGTTTTCCTAGGATACAACCTTGCAGACTCCTTTGGAAAATTTTATCTTGGGCAACCCTATGACCATCTCTTTTTCACTAAGATTAGAAAGATACTTGTAATTTAGGTGGCCAAATATTTCATGCCAAAGATTGTTGGCTTCATTAGCATGAATCAGAAGAGCAGAGGGGTTTGAGTAGGGTAGGAAGTGTGAGAACATGTATACCTTTTGAGCATGATTTGCAACTGATTTTGCAATGACTCTACCACTTGAGGTCTCTGTGATATCAACTTCATCAGGGGAGAATATGACTTTCTTAGGAGACCCAGTGTGTGTCATCTGGTACACTGAAAAGAGGTTGGAGGCAAGACCAGGCACATATAGCAAATTGCTGAACTAACCATGATCAAGATCTATCCTTCCTTTGCCTAAACTTTCAGTGAGAGAGTCATCTCCCAGTACTATTGATGGTCCTTTCAACTTGTCAAGTGAGGAGAAGGCCTCCTTGGTCGAAACCATGTGTCTTGAAGCTCCAGAATCAATGATAAAACTGGGTGAGCTTGATGTGCCAACAACCAATGCATGAAATCTTTCTTTGTCATCTGAACTTGATCCTCCTTCTCTCTTCTTTGAGCTGTCTGGAAGGGAGATGCCATTCTTCTCCAAGAGTTGGGTCAGCATGTCTATTTGCTTCTTCATACAAGAGCTTTCAGTGTGATTTCCCTTATTGCAGTATGCACACTTGCTCATTTCACCTTTGTTTTTCTTCTTCTTGTAGTTCTTCTTGGAACCTTGTGGCTCCTTCGAAGACTGTTTCTTGTCTCTCTTTTGCTCAGGTGGTTTTTTAGCTTTCTTTTTGCCTTTTGAATCCACCTTCAAATCTCCAGCAATCAAAGCTTGATCTTTGGATGGTTTGATGGTGCCCATCATCACCATCTTATCCTGTTCTTGTGTGAGATATTTCATGAAATCTGCAAGTCTAGGCATCTTCCAGGTTCGAGCTGTCAGTTTTGTGGCATAGAAGGTCGAAACAAACACTGAATAGTCAGGGCCTAGCTTCGAGAGGATGGCCAAGATGAGCTGATCATCTTTATTTTTGATCCCACACTATTTCAGCTGCAAAACAAGTGCTTTGAACTTGGAGAAATATAGCTGCAGGGATTCAAAGCTATTTGGACTCAGAGAAATCAGCTCATTTTCGATTTTGTTATCCGCCTAAATGGTACCTCTCCGTCCGAGTGCCGACTTTCTTCATGTTGGTACACAAAAGGACATCTATGGATTGATTTTTTCCCAGGGTACTATAGATTGGCTTGCTGCAGAATACATTCTTCCTTTATCCAGCTAGGTACTTTGCCATTTTTTACTATGTTAAGTTGTATTCGTGACTCTCCCTTTATACAACTCGCGAGTCATTCGCAAGTGTCGGTTGCTGCAAGTCACGAATGGATGTATTCATGGGTTGCCCTTATGGTAAGTCGTGAATCATTCGTGGGTTGCTCTTCTACACACCCACGAATGTGTCCCTTAATAGTTAAAAATAATAACACGTGATAGCTTGAGATTAGTTAAGCCTTTTTTCCTTAATTACCTTAACTATCTCAACCTCCTCAACTTGCGAAACTGCCTTATTTCCTCCATATAAATACAGGCCTTGGGGAGGGTGTTGGATAGACAGACTTTGAGAGCAAAGTTATGCTGGTGGATTGTATACAGAAGTATTTGGAGCAGTGGAACTCAGAATCCTTTGGTTGCAGAGGAGTCCTTGTCTCAGACGCTGGGTTGTAACCTTAACTCTTTCCATTATTGATAATAAAGAGATTACTTCTTCCATATGTGTTTCATGTCTTGTGATTGGATGAATGTTTATATTTCAGTATGATATATGTTTTATCTAACCTGCTTATATGTACATGAATCATCTTGTATCTGGAAGAGTGTTTCTTGACAGGTGAAAGAGGAGCAATCCTGAAGATTCTGGAAGTGGAACAGAGAGGAAGAGAATAGCAAGGATTGAACTTCGTTTAACAAGTAAGTCCTTCTAAACCTCCTATTTCCTATTCTGTACTTTAAGAGTCAATTGTCTACAAGCAATTGAGTATGTTGGTAACCCCAACCTTCGGTTATTAGGTGTATTATCTTGTACAATAGAACTGGCGACTCCGCTGGGGAGTCCTAGACTACTGCAGGTTTTTCTGTATCCTGACCAGTCTTTGCTTGGAAGTTTGTCTGTGATCTTTTGTCCTGGTTTATACTTGCTTCAGTATTCGAAAGTCTTGTTATTTTTCTTGTTTTTGAGAAAAAATTTATACCCATTCACAATTTGTCCTTCTAGACAGTCGCGAATGCAGGTTTACATTCGCGGGTTGCTATCCTGGACAGTCGCGAGTCATTCGCGGGTTGGTCTTATAGACAATCGTGAATACTCCTGGAAGTAGGGATTTTTTAAGTTAAAGTTTGTTTTTTCTTTGCTTTGGGTAATCCATGTTTCTGAGTGGATTTTCTTATGAATGCTGTGTGGCTTGTTTGAAGGCCTCTGTTGATCACATTTTGTGCTTTTTCGAAAGCCCTTGAGTCTTTTTGCTTGGATTATTTACTGCTTGCATGCTGAAGTGGTTGTCCTGTTTGGGTTGTGGTTTAAAGTGTCTTTGTCCAGATCTGCTGTCAAGGTCTTGGGCTCTATTTTTCCAGTCTGTCTTCTAACAGAAGCTGGTTGTCACTTGCCTTTGTAAGTCTGCAATGATTGTTGTCATTGTTTGCACCCAAGATAGGGTTCATAGCCTTCCTTGTTGGTTGTCTTTTGTTTTGGTCAGCCTGTTTGCTTCAGTCTGTTGTTTTTAGACAGTTTATTTGATTCAATTTTGCTCAAGTATAGTGCATTGTGATTTTTCTTTTTCTTTTATAAAAGAAAATTAAAATGAACGTATACTTGTTTTTATTGCTTTCTCCCCCTACCTCCTTCTTTGGCTTGACCTTGTTGGACAAGGTATTGAGCAGCCTTTGTTTGTAGGTCTAGATTGATGCTTGGGACTTCTTGACCTTTGTTTATATCAGTCTTATTTGCTCGGTCTTTTCATTCCAAAGTTGTTGGCTTATTTACTGTCGTAAGCTTTCTTTTTCAAGAGAGGTTGATATCTAACTTTAGGGAAAACTAGGGTTTGTTTGTGGGGAGTAGAGTAGTTGTCTTTGCTTTCAGTACTTGCTTGCATTAGTTGATAGGCTGATTTTTCTTTTGCATTTATAAAAGAAAAATAAAAAAACATATGTTTGCTTTATATGCATGTAGATTAGGTTTTTAGTCTAGATTGCATGGCATATCATTGTTTTTGAAAAAATATAAAAAGAATTTGTTCTTTTTTGGCTTTCAAGTTTTTTATTTGAAAATATAAAGAGAATAGTTTTTTCTTTTTGCATTTCATATCTCTTTGCTTAGTCATTTTGTTTCAATTTTGAGTCAAAACACCACCAGTTTACCATTCCATTTCCTCTTGAGTAAGAAACAGCCCTTTAAAATGAACGTATAATTTAAAATTTACTAGTAAGTTTGTTATTTAGGGGCCTTTCACCTACTAGCTTGGGCTAGACTTGTGGGCTAGGAAGTGTAAACTTCCCACAAGTTATAAAACTCAGACGTAGTGGACCTTTCACTAGGTAAATCCTTGACTTCATCGACTGTATCTGGGAAGCTCCTCTCAAATGGGAGTTAAGAACTAGGCCGCGTGGAGGCTTGGACATAGGAGATAACCCTCTGAATCCTTGTCAAAATGTAACTCAGGACTTTTATGCATCTGGGGATTCTGTCCTAGATAGAGTTTCAGGCTCAGCTGCCCTGCCCATGCGTACAAGTTCGGCTGATGACTATCCCCCCAGACTATTGGTGTAGTTAAGGTATCCTTTAGTCTCTTTGACATCTAGGATTCATAAACAGGTACACCAGAAGGTTATTTCTGGTTGACCTTGGACGGACTTGGAAGGTAACCCCGGTAGAAAGTGTGGGAGGGTGGTGGGTGATTCCTTCGCTTGTGGCTAAGAACATCTACAG
The DNA here is from genome assembly GCA_001517045.1 of Pseudotsuga menziesii. Taxonomy (NCBI): domain Eukaryota; kingdom Viridiplantae; phylum Streptophyta; class Pinopsida; order Pinales; family Pinaceae; genus Pseudotsuga; species Pseudotsuga menziesii. The sequence continues at coordinate 326,703 of LPNX011088932.1, forward strand.
GGATGCCAAGTAACTGTCTATCAGCTTTCTTCTGGAAAGTACATCTTATACCTATTTGTTTGTTTGGCTTTAGGAATTTTTAGTGAGTGCTGTGTGGTTTGTCTGTACTTAGTGTGCCTTTAGGTGTATGCTTTGTAATTTTGGTTGCCTATCAACCTCAGACTTTGTCTCTTGTTTTGGAATTATGGCTAACACCCCTTCAAACACCAACCAAGAGATCCCCATGCTGGGAACTCCTTGTAATGTTCCTCTCACGGGGAATGTTGGTGTTCCCTTGATGGCCACCTTAAATCTTCCTGGATTCACCTTAGGGCTACTGGTGTGGTTTTTTTCCACTCCAACTGTCCTGAATGCTCCTGATGCTTCTCAAGTAAGCTCCTTATATCAAGGGAATCAAAACACTGCTTCCCCTTCACCTGTAGTTGATTCTCCTCCTCCTTCTACCTCATGCGGTGAAAGTACTGATACTAGTAACCGACAGTCTAAAAGGAGTAAAAGAAGAAGGAATAGGAAGAAAGCACATAATCAAGGGGCCACCCGTTCAACCTCTGTAATTCAAGTTGAACCTCACCACCTAGCCTCTGTTGTTCATGCTGGGGGCACCCATCCAACCTCTGTAGGTCATGTTGGATCTATGCACTCAACCTCTACAAGTCAAGTTGATCTTCATCATCTAGCATCTGTTGATCATGATGGTGGGATCCTTCCAACCTTTCTAGGTCATGTCAGATCCAGTCACTCAGCCTCTGTAATGCATGCTGATGGAACCTGTTCAACCTCTGGTTTTCAAGTTGAACCTCCTCATCCAACCTCTGTTGTTCATGTTGGATCCATCCACCCAGCCTCTGTTGTTCATGCTGGGGGCACACACTCAACTGCTGCAAAGCATGTTGATCCTAACCATTCAACCTCTGTTGTTCATGTTGGTGGTGCCCATCCAACCTCTGCAAGTCATGTTGGACCTAGTCTCTCAGCCTCTGCAAGTCATGCTAGGGGCACTCTCTCAGCCTCTGTGGTTCATGCTGAAGACAATCCGTCAGCCACTGCGAGTCATGTTGACACTGTTGAAAAGAATACCCGTTCAAAACATAAGCCCAAGTTTCCTTGTAAGCTTTGTGAGGGAGACCACCTTACTTATAAATGCCCTTCTATTGCGAAGGTGCGAAGAGTTTGGTTTAATGGTCATCCCGTTTTTGAACATTCTGAAGTCTCTCAACAACCAGCCTCTCTTAGTCAGGTTGGAACCAGTTACCCAGCCTCTGTGGTTCATGCTGGGGGCAAACTCTCATCCTCTGCAGGACATGTTGAGAGTAAACAGTCATCCACTGCTAGTCATGTTGACACCGTTGAGAAAACTGGTCGTTCGAAGTGTAAACTTAAGTTCCCTTGTATGTTATGCAAGGGAGATCATCTTACTCACCTGTTCCCTGCTATCCCAGAGGTGCGAAGAGTGTGGTCCGAGACTCAAGAATTTCCTTCTCCTGAACACCCTATAGTTTCTCAACAACCTACTCAACTTTTGGTTGATCAAGTGGTCGAACCAATCTCAGATTTGGTCGATCCCACTCTTCTTTCGAAGAGTGATCCTGATGTGATTGAACCAATGTCATCTTTGGTCAATCCTGCTCTCCCCTCGGAGAGTGACTTTCATGAAGAGGTTGAATCGATTCAATTATCGATCAATCCCACTCTTCCTTTGGAGAGTGAAGTGTCTACTAGTCACATTTTCTTCACTGGCAGTTCAGAACTTACTGAACAAGGGGGCACTGAACTTGCTTCGGATCAACCCCCACCAAGCCCTCGGATTGCTTCCTTTGATTGGGATAGCCTAGTTGAGCCGCTCCTTCCTTCCGCTACACCTTTCCAGATAAAGGTCAAAGTTGAACCCTATACAATTGCTCGTTGTATTGTTGATGAAGGCGCCTCAGTTAGTATTTTGTCTGCTCGTGCTTGGCGAGGCATGGGATCTCCCAGCCTTGTGTCAACTGCTAGTTAGTTACTGGCGTTTGATAGAAGAACTTGTATAGACTTGGGAATTCTTGCTCAAACACATGTTACTTTGGGTGGGAAGACCGTCTTAGTTGACTTCATGGTGATAGAAGACCCCTTGGACTTTAATATGCTCATTGGACATGATTATGTCTATGCCATGCAAGCTGTGGTATCAACATTCTTTCATGTGATGTACTTTAATCATGGCGAAGAAATTGTCACTATCGATCAGTTGGATTTTCTTGATCCGTCTCCTGACCCAACTAGAGACTAGGTCTTTCCTTTATTGATTCCCAGTGTTTCTGTAGACACCACCCCACCACAGGTGAACTATGTGGCCTCTTGTCTTTTGTGTTCAGTTGCTACTGAAAAGAAGCCTCTGTTTTCATGCTTACCTTCTCGGGACTTGGTCCCTGCAGTTGAACGGGTGAGTCATCCTATATAGCTTGTAGAGCCTTCTCTCCAATCTATCAATCCATTTGAAAGTTTAGATATGTGTCCTATCTCAGATGATCTCCTTCCTTTGGATGAAGTCTTCCTAGAGTCTTTGATACAGTTTGACCTTCTCTTGGATTTCGGTTCAGTTGTGACGAAGTCTAACTGAACCGACTTTAGAGCATTCTTTCTGCTCTCCTTCGAGCTCGTTAAAAATAGTAAGGAGGCCACGAGTTGACTTTTTCGGACTCATTAAAATTTCACGGGAAAGATTATGAGTTTCTTTAGGCCCAATTCTGACTCCTCAAAATAGACTTGACTGCCGAGTAAACTTGTCCGTTCAGGCTCATTAAGAATATGTGAATGGGCATCCACATTGGTGGTAGGTTATCTCTTTGTCGGACCATGTGGAATAATACGAGAAAGGATCACTCTCTTTTCTTCTGAATTGAGAAGAGTATTCTCGGGCATAGGTTTATCTCTTTTCCGGACCTGAGGGACTAAATTTACAGAAAAGGAACCCCCAGTATGAGCTTAGTTTTCTCTTTTTCGTGCTCTGGACCAAAACATGAAAAAGATTCCGAGTGTACTTTATGTCTTTGTCATGCTCGTTAAACCTTAAAGAGCAAAGCATCGAGTTTATTGTTGTAAGCCCCATTTCTCGTAATCAAATGGATCTTTCCAAGTGATCTTGCCTTCCTTCACACTCGTAAAACTCAGGCTATATGCTGCTTTTGAAGGAGCGTTGGGTAGGTGGTAATTTAACCTTTTCGGACCTTCCTGACTAAGTACGAAAAAGGTGCGCCTTTTCTTCTTCGGAAGTTAAGAGAGTTATTCTTTGGTTTGTTTGATACTTTTTTTTCCTCATGAGACTAAATCGTACGAAAAAGGACCCCCCCTGGAGTCTTCTTTGGAGTTTTCAGACTCTCTAAACTATGAAAACATTGTCGAGCATGTACTAGTTCGGGCTCGTAAAATCCACGAATTAGTGTTTTATCAAGCATTCTTCTTTCTTTTCTTCGAGCTTGTCAAAAATGAAGATGGTATCAAGTTTTCTTTATTGGACTCGTTAAACCTTTACAAGAAAGAGGGGATCCTATCAAGCATTATTTTCCCATCTCTTCAAGCTTGTTAAAAAATGAAGAGGGACCCGAGTTGGCTTTCCTAGACTCATTAAAATTAAACAGGGGAGGTAAGGAAGAAGTTTTCTCTTGTTTTCAGTAATGGCAGCATGTCATCCTTGAACATAGCACTCTTTGTTTTCCGATATCCATGTTTCAGTGTCTACTTGTGTTCAGCTATCACTTTGAGTTTCTTACTCCTCCTTTTGTCCGTTATACCTGGGGAATCTGATCATGTCTCCTACATGACAGATAAGTCTAGTTGTTCTCTCTCTAAGTTATACGCTGCCTTGGGTTATCTCTGTGGTGTGCTCACTGTTCAAGGACTTTTCCCACTGTCTGTTTTATAGCCTGATCCCATCATTGTTATATTTGTTATCTATTTGTGTCTACCTTCTTTTGCCCAGTTCCTCGTTACTCTTGTGATCCGTTGGAGGATCTGTTTCCTTCCTTATCATAGTATGGTTCCGTTTCAGCACTTCCTGATGATGAAGACCTAGAGTTCTAACGATGGTACCTCAGGATTCACTTTCATCATTGGTGAATTCCTTTGCTTCAGTTGTTGATTATCATCTATTGATTGACATACTGTTGAATCCTTTCCATGTTCGACTTCATCTCTCTTTATTCACATGGCTTGGATTGTATTGGTTCTTTGGGATCCTTTATGAAGACCTTAGTTCCTATGGACTAAGTTGCGCAAGATTATGTTCTATACACAGCTTCCAGATCTTTGAAGACTCATTCTTGTATATTGTGGCTTCAATCCACCTTTGTAATATACATGGTGCTATATGATGTATTCAAATATTGTAAAGGAGCTAGTGTTCCAGTAAATTGAACATAGCATCCTCAGATGTAACTTTGTATATGACATTACTATGTATTTGTTTCAGGTACTCTTTCTACTCCATTGGATTTTTGAGTTCCCCAAAGATAATGATTATAATGTATTTCGGCCATTGTTTCCCTCTGACCTCACACATTAGGGGGCATCTGTTATCCGCCTAAATGGCACCTCTCCATCCGAGTGCCTACTTTCTTCATGTTGGTACACAAAAGGACATCTATGGATTGAGGTTTGCCCAGAGTACTATAGATTGGCTTGCTGCACAATACATTCTTCCTTTATCTAGCTAGGTACTTTGCCATTTTTTACTATGTTAAGTTGTATTCATGACTCTCCCTTTATACAACTCACGAGTCATTCACGAGTGTCGGTTGCTGCAAGTCACGAATGGATGTATTCGCGGGTTGCCCTTATGGTAAGTCGCGAATCATTCGTGGGTTGCTCTTCTACATACCCGTGAATGTGTCCCTTAATAGTTAAAAATAATAACACGCGATAGCTTGAGATTAGTTAAGCCTTTTTTCCTTAATTACCTTAACTGTCTCAACCTCCTCAACTTGCGAAACTGCCTTATTTCCTCCATATAAATACAGGCCTTGGGGAGGGTGTTGGATAGACAGACTTTGAGAGAAAAGTTATGCTGGTGGATTGTATACAGAAGTCTTTGGAGCAGTGGAACTCAGAATCCTTTGGTTGCAGAGGAGTCCTTGTCTCAGATGCTAGGTTGTAACCTTAACGCTTTCCATTATTGATAATAAAGAGATTACTTCTTCCATATGTGTTTCATGTCTTGTGATTGGATGAATTTTTATATTTCAGTATGATATATGTTTTATCTAACCTGCTTATATGTACATGAATCATCTTGTATTTGGAAGAGTGTTTCTTGATAGGTGAAAGAGGAGCAATCATGAAGATTCTGGAAGTGGATCAGAGAGGAAGAGAATAGCAAGGTTCGAACTTCGTTTAACAAGTAAGTCCTTCTAAACCTCCTATTTCCTATTCTATACTTTAAGAGTCATTTGTCTGCAAGTAATTGAGTATGTTGGTAACCCCGACCTTCGGTTATTAGATGTCCCCTCATCTCATCTGTCTTTCCAAAAAGATTAGAAATATTCTCCCATAATTCATTCGGTGATGTCAATCCATCAAGATGGAAAATGAGGTCTCTGGAAATACTCAGACATAGGAGACCATAGGCCTCATCCCTCCTATTGTGCCATTTTATCTTCTCTGCAGTTGCATTGGGCTCTGCTTCTATTGCCATAGTCACCTTGTAGAGGCCTTTCACTCTCAACAGTATCTCCATCTCTGATTTCCATTCAAATAAATTGAAGGGAGTCAAGAAAGTTTTCTGTGATTGATCCATAGGTTAGAAAATTTGTCCCGACTGTCAGTAGAAGGCTCCCAGTCATTGATGTCGAACCTGCAAAACAATTTTGAAGGAGAGAAATCGATATAAAATGGCTCTAATACCATTTGGAAATTGAACTCAGTGATAGATTAATTTTACTCACAACAATTAACAATTGATCATGCAAAATCACTCACAAAAGAGACTGAAATTGGAGCTGAACACTAAACTGTATTAACTCAGTGTACAATAGCCAACCCTGTAACATAATAGGTTTTTGAAGAAATAACATACATCATGGATTCGAATGCATGAGGAGAAATTCAAATCTAGCATAAAGCAGGCTTACTAAAAATAAGCAAATCCCCCATAGGTGTAAAAAGTTGATCCCAAATCTGTCATGGAGCTCACGAATTGGAAAAATGGCTTAGGAAAGATAAAGAGTGGTGGAATGGTAGCTCATACATGCTTTTTCAAGGAGAAAAGAGTGGAGGATGAAGAGGACAAAAAACTAGTTCACCTCACCTAGTCTAGCTTTTCCATTTTCCTTAAAACACTGAAAAAGCAGGGAATAAAGTAGAAAAAGCAGAAGGGCACCTAGGAGGCTAGGAATAAAGTAGATTTGATTATTTGAGCTTTCCCATGCGCTACATGAGTCAAATAAGGCAATTTTGACCACTATGGATAGGTAAAATACAACTTGCACAAGGTGGGACACATGAACTAGGCTAATAAGACAAAAACAATTAAATTAATGTCTAAGTGGGTAAACTATGGGTTGATTATTCTAACACAGATGGTCTCCGAACCTTTCCTTGGCTGTATGGGTCATCTACTCCCCATCGCATGAGTTGATCCATATCGATTGAATATGTATGGGCAGCACGACCAACAACTAGACTGAGTATGATGGGGTCAATGGCCTCTTGGTTACCGCTCTCCAATTAGGTTTTCACCATCTCGATTTATTCTTAGACTCATAGCTGCTTATTTCTCAGTTGAACAACTACTATCGGGTACGTGATCCTTGCCTCTTTAGAAAATTCCTGCGCACCAAATAGATGGTTAGAACATTTGAGTCCATTACATTCAGACATGTTCCCAGAAACCTCAATAGTGTAGCAAATCAAATGGCTAATGAAATTCTAAACTGGCACATTCACAATTGCATATAGGAAACATACAACCATAACATCATGCATAATCATATCTAAAAATACACACACAAGTGTAGCAATACATCATCTAGGCATTGCATTTCACATCATCATAAAAAGACTCACATATAAAACCATAAAAGCGCATCGACGTGCGTAAAATATATATATATAAATAGATAAGTCACATGTCCAAAACATGTCCAGTACAAAATGAGAAGCCAGATATGCTTTCTCAGCTGAATATACATAGCGACACAAAAAATCCTAAGTGCACCAATGCACTAGGGGCATCCCCACTAGGCTGCTAATCTGAATCAGACTCATCATCTAGCTCAGTATCATCATCTTCCTCAGAAGACTCATCCTTTGTAGGAAGATCACCTCTTGCCGCCCGACGAATGTAATCACAGGCCACAGCCATCCTCCTCATCACAGTGGTCCACTCTGGAGGAAAACTATGAATGGAAGCAATCACATCATTGTTGAAATGTTACCAGCCATCGTCAGAGAACCCATTAGAAAGTCACTCCAGATATGGTAGAAGCCCATCCACCTCTCACTGTCGCCTGCGAGGGTTCCTTGTAGGAACTACTGTAGGCGCCATAGCAACCACTCGCCTCTGATATCCGGGCGGCGGGCGGGGACCAATATCTACATACACAAACAAGGACACAATCAGTCCACACATATCAACATACAACTATCAAACCAGCTCAACTACACTATGTATAAATATGAACATAAAAGCATCACACATACATACCAGTTGGTCCCCATGCCTGGCCCGCAGGTCGGGGCATCTCTAGATCCCAATGATAGGTCATACCCAAATATGGGTACTCCTCAATCACCACTGGAATTTGATGCCATTGCTCCAATAACTCCTCAATGAAAAAGTGGCCCACTCTGCCGCCACCCTCTCGTACCATCATCTGGAACCACCGATGCATTTGCGGCTCCCGTGGACCACTCTCTCACATAGCTCGGTGCGCACTCAAAGTAGGTGCTTTCTCAAAAAAGAAAGCACATAGAAAGGAGTCAAAACAAAATCCTACCCCAGATTCCTTCGCATTGTTTAGGTGACGCTAAATAGCCTAAAGATACATCTGGGCCCACCCATAGTATGTGCCCCCCATAGCACGCTCTACCAACTGAAGCTACCCTCCAGATATCTTGTGGCTCCTCATGGAACCTAAGATACACAGCAGTAATGTTGCCACTACCCATGTCGACAAATCCTCAATGTCACACATCAAGATGTGGGAGCCACGCACATACACAGTAGCGTAATAGTGCCTATCACATAGCTCCTCCAATGTCTCCACACAAGACAGCACTGGTGCCAAGTCACCAACAACTCCCAACATAGGGAGCCCAGTCAAGAAGTATACATCCACCAGTGTGATCTCAATACGCTGGCCCTGGAAGAGGAAGGCCTCCTCCTCAATATCCCAAAAGCTCACCAGCGTTTGCAACAACAAACGCAAGCTCTTCATGAGGGGTATCCTCATGAACTTCAGTAAACCACAATGGGCCAGTGTATCACGCACATTTTCATCCCACAATGACGCCTCCTGGAGGTCTTTACAGTCTCTCTCCCGCCACTTAATCTTAGCCATCCTGCACAAGCAAAACACAAATGTCAGCCACTGCTCTCATAAAAAAACAACACCTAGAGGCCAAGTCACACCTAGTTGGGAAAATTGAGTGACCAGGTCACTCAAAAATTCCCCACAGGTGTAACCAAGTCGCTCTTTTTCCATTGAAAGGTGCGTCTTGGCTCCATGAAACCCCAGCAGGCTCATGGAGCACCTCTAGGTGACCAAATGTAGAATGTAAACCACCAAAAAGAAGAGATTTGGTAAGAGCTCTTACCTGCAAGTTGTAGAACTCGAAACCATCGGTTGGAATAGGAGAAATCAACAAATGAAAATTTAGGGCCCACCTCTCCAACTCCACAGTAAACAGTGACAATGACACTTCACAAAGTGGTCCCCACCCTTATATAGGCCCTATTTGACCTAATTTAACCCGTTCGACATAACATGACCATACAGAGTCCGTTTGAGACACCGTTCATGACACTGGTTTTAGAATTATGTCCTCTATCTCCTTATGAGACTGTTGTCTCATGTTTAACAAACAATTTTAGGACTGCTTCCTGGAATTTACCTCAATTTATGAGCCACAACATGGCAATGCAAGTGTCTACTGACCTGTACTTGCATCACACTCGCCTACCGCTACTCATGTGAATTCTTGGGCCACCACCCGTTAAGGAACATCATTTTTATTTTTATAACATATAGCCATCTACTTCATCCACCGCACTGTTGCCGCCTTTTCACACACCTAGGTCACGTGGCAGAAATCTTCAAGCCACTCGGTGTGTCCTTGGGGACAAGTCTCGAGTCAAGGCTGTCACCTTGTTCTTGACTCCTCCATTTAGTCTCAACTCCTAACGAAGCCAAGGGGGGTTGACCCTATTAAGTTACTAAGGATGATTTCTTAGTGTGATGATGTTAAACTGAATCAGTTACTTAGGAGTTTGAATATTTTAACTATAGACAATTAAAGATGACGAGATACGAAAATAAACACACAAAAGCACAAAGCTGATACACAATGTATATATGAAGCAAAAATGACCAGTGCCTTAAAATGGAGTCAAATCAATAAGATCGATGTGCTTGCATGTGCTTGGAGTGAATGTTTTGCGATTACATCTTGGTGTGTTTTAAGTTAAATGTGAAGTATGAGTTGATTAAATTAGGCAAAAGGGGACTCCAGATATACCCGAGAGTACTTGGAGTATGTCCAAAACTAAACCTTTACGGCTACCCGCAACGAATATGTGGGCTGAAATGGAGTCTCTAGGGCTATTTTTTGTAATGCACCCGTTAGGGTGTGACAGAGATCGACGCCCCGAGGTCATTTTTCAGAAGTTCCCGCTTCCTTTGGGTATTTTGCCATCGTAAAGGTTTGATCTAGGTGTTGTATTTTTACCTAATGGTTTGTCAGTTGGGGAGAGTGAGTCCTAATTATACTAGTCACCCAAGTGCTTTTGATACAGCTTGAATGATCAGATGAACCGTATCCAAGTGCAGAGCATACACACTGGAGTCTTGTAAATTTTAATAAGTTTTAAACTTGATGTTCTTGTTTACAAGAAAAAGCCTCCAAGAACATCTTTCGATCCAATTGGATCTCAATCATGGAATCGAGGAGGGGTTAATTTTAAATTTGCTGATAAAAAATGATAGAAAAAAGGAAACAAATACACAGTTCTAGTTTCTTAATTAATCCTACCACGAATCCGTTTCCCCTTTCGGGTCAATCAGGAAATCGTGGGGTAAGTATTACGATTACTTTGAAATGTAATATATGGACTATGGAATTAATAACAAAATCAAGTATACTACCCTGCAAATTAGATCAATGCTAGTAAACAATAAATAAGTAGAAAGCGACGAAAAGGGCACCGACGCAAATCCCCCCAGGGGGGATGGGGAATGGGATCGAAAGAGCCTATTCCAAAAATGATTTTATTTATTAATGGTTACAGTATTATAGGAATGACATATTAGAAAATTGTTGGTCCTTATACAGGCTGAAACCAATATTTTACAACTTTGGAAAAAATTTGAGGTTTTTGGTGAAAAGGGAGACCCCTGGGGGGATTTGAACGCTCCTGAGGCCACTTCGGACAGTAGATTCCTTTCCCTTCTGTCAGACCTACTAAAATACAGCAAGCATATTAGAATAACAAATTCCCAAAATAACTTTAAGAGTACCTTTGGATCAGCCTATGTTATCTCACAAAAAATGAAGTTAAAACTAGCTAAACAAGCAGAAAAGGAACCAAGGAAAGCAAGCTTTCCTTGGGATCTTGGCTTGCTGTTTGTGCAGCCAACAAAAATTCACTGGTATTGAAGAATATTGAATTTTATAACAGCGAAAGGAAATCTAATGCATGCGATCTACAAGTTTGCTTTAAATTTTCATGCAAAAAAGACGAGATTCAAAGATAACATGCATATAAGCTTATAGGACATGCTAAATCTAGATCTCTAAACATGCATCCAAGGAGAGTGACAGTCAATAAACTTATTGAACAACACCTTTCCTATCAAGATTGTAATAAGCTAATTACCAATCTTAACCACAGATCTACAAGAAATTAGCAAAAAATGACCACAGATATAGGTTACCTCAGTAAAACAATGGCAATAATCATCCACACATGCAATGGCACCACACCGTATTGCCTCCAAAGATTTTCTTTATTTCAAATGAAGAATTATAGAGTTACAATAGCAGCAGCACCTCAATCCCAGTTCTAACTAGCTTGGAAGAGGAGTTTGTGCCTGGATATATACAAAAACAAGGAGATCCAGCCCAAGGGGGGTGCAAATCCCAAGGAGATAGACCAAATATGCTGATGGAGAGTCCATTAATGCCTGATCTATGTCTAACTGAGCCATATCCGAGTCTCACTGAGTGCAATTGTCAATCGAAGAGCTGATCTGATTGACACCTCAACCTGTTGACTGAAGCATCCACCAAAACTCATCCAGATGAGCCAAAACGTGTTAAGGAGAGAGGGAGGGCGAAATTCCCCATAAAGGATGCTAAAGATCAACTCTGGATTTGATTTGATCACCTCATTCAGTCAAGGATTTGTCAGATCCAGTCAATCTACTTCAGATCTGACTGATTTCAATCAAATCGGCTGAAAATACACTGATCTATGATTTTGGATTTGCTCCATTATTCATCAATTTATTAATTAAAATAATCAATAATTGATTTTTGGGGCTTTCTGACCTGAGTGATGGAAAATCACTCAAAAATAGGAAATAGTGGGTCCATGGGTTTACATGGTGCTCTTAGCTTGAAAATGAGCACCTACATGACTGAAACCGATTATTTGACCCACTTTTATTACAAAATCAATTTTTCCAATTAAACTATTAAAAAATAGCCTAAGTTTTGGAAAAATTAAATTTTAATAAAAAACACTGAAAAAACTAAAAAATTGAAAAATTGAAAAACACCTAGGGGGACTTAGACATGTTCATATGACTCAAAAAAGATGTCTAGCATGTTTATACATTGACACATGGACTCTAATAACCTCAATAGGCCCAAATTCCAAGCCGACCACCCCAACTTTGGAGGTTTGGAGTGAAAAGCTCAGAAATTATCGGTCGTTTGTTCAACAACCAATAATAACCAAGGGAAAAAACACCCTGGGCTGATCGGATTGACAAATGAAGTCTAAGAGACCGAGTCTTTTACAAACACTATCATGCTAGAACATTTATTACAATTTCCCCATGGGGTATGAACATGTGATATAGTACAACAAGCACTTCCCAGAAGTACTTCCATAGGTCTTCTGAAGTCTGAACAAGTTATCCTTGTCCGGATCACCAGGCTCACTTGATAAAAAACCACTAAGTACAACTTAGGTGGTAACATTCGGGCTCCGATTGTGGGACGTGTGCTCAATCTGGTCTTTGAGGGAAGGAGAGGATATGAGAACACCGGAATCTCTGGTTGATATACCCTTTAAAAACATCTCAACTTGACAAGAAAAACCTTAGTAGCACAAGTTTTATAAAAAACCAAATGAACCATTAAGTTGATTTATTTAAACAACATAAATGTAACTAACTAAAAGAAGCAAAGTTTTATTATAGCTAAGTATAAAATAGAAATGCAGAAAGTAAATGCTCTCTTTCAAGGAGCTTATTTTCCTACTCTAAGCATGATATAAAAAAGGGTTAAGTGTAATCAGAAATCCAATGTAACCACCTAAGCATTTTATTAACATAAAAAAAAAATTCCTTGTCTTTGGTTACCAGCCAAAGTAAGGATACCTTATTTAGAAAATGCAAACCTGTGTGATGATTCAGGATGGGCGGGATGGATGGGAGATCATAGGAATGAACACTGTCATAAAAATTCTTCCCAGACTTGTATGTGCTCATGCATGTTGCTTCTATCCATGACTGGATAGGACTGATATACCAATCAGAATGATGAGGTGGACTGACTACATCATCATACTGATCATCGGGGCTTATCAAATGATAACTCATTGCACAAGCCCCAAGTAGCTTCAAATCATAAGGAACCTCTATATGTGAAAATGATGGCTGAGATTGATTTTCCACTGACTGCATCACATCCGACTTTTCACAATACTGTTTCTCAATGTCTTCATTACTGATACCCTTGTGCGGCTCTACATGGTATGATTTTGAATGATCATTTGAAAAATATGAATGCTCCTCTTCCATACTAAGGTTTTCCCAAGCATTCAGATCTATGCTCCCCTCTATGGATGTATCGTAGATTGGACTTCCACAAATTTTTGAATAGACACTCCCATCATTGGACACATCATGGATGGGATTTTCCATAATATTTTCACAAGTTGGATTATCTATGAAATTCCAATAGTCATCACTCCCATCCATGTCATATGTCGGGGACTCTTCATCCATGGCATCATGCTCCTGCCTATCCATGTCTTCCTTGTACTCATAACAATCTTCTTCAGATAAAATGTTACAAGGAAATAAACTTTCCAAACCTTCATCAACATGAGGAGAACAAGGTCTAGTATCACCACACACTATAGTGATATTATCATAGGTTTCTTTATAGGCTTCTGTTATGATATCATGAAGAGGATCTTCAATATTATCTTCAATCAAGGAAATTTCTTGGACATATTCAATGGGATCACTTGGTATATGTTGCTTAGTGGATTTCTCTAGAGAGCTTTCTAGAAAGGATTCAGCATTGCAACACTCTTGAGAATACACCAAATCTTCAATGTCTTTAGCTATGGTGACATGAGGAGAGTCTTCAACAATGTGTTCCATTATGGGCTCCTCCTGAAGCTCTTCAATATGATCATTTTGTATTTTCCCTTCCTCAGAATCTTGTTGTGCATTGGTAGATACCTCATTTTCTTTAAGAAGACGCTTAATTTCTTCATTTCTTAAATAACCTCTAGGATGCTTTTTTATGGGAGTATCATGGAATTCCTCTTTACTTAAAGTTTCAAGAAGTGATTCCAAGTCTTCAATACTTTGTATCATGGAAAAAGGTCCATCATATGCTTCATTGTGATACTCTGTCCCAGATAGGTAGAAGGTACAGATCTTTTCAAGGAACTTTTTTAAACCATTCATACTACCCCTACCATCATGCCACTGCTCTAAAAACATCCAAAGGAAGCTTGGAAAAGAAGTTATACATTTATCAGGAAGGCCTTGATAGAACCAATAACCAGCCTCACCCCGAAAAGTACTAGCAAACATTTCCATCATATGGTCTTCATAAAGAATATTGAAGTCAGCAATCAACTGAAGGAAAGATTTGACATGCCAGATGGCCGAGTCACCATAATCTCCATGAAATGGTGGAAGCCAGTTATATGCATCCCCCAAACCATCACAATAGTTAGGAAAAATAGGGATGTTTGAGAAATCGATAGGTTGAAACGTTAAGGTTAACTGGGCACCATATTTCTCCCTTAATTTATCCAAAATAGTATCCATTTGAAAACCTTGTACTGACAAGGTGGAGCTATCAAGTGATGAGCTTTAAAGGTTTTAACATGTCGCATGGGCTCATCTACACACAACAAAACTTCACAAGTTTATGAGATAATAGGGTTTTATCCCTTCAATGGAGTCGCCATGTGAAAAAGAAAAATAAGCATTTATAAATCTTTTCACAAAAATTATTTTTTGCTTTTCTTTGTAAAAATAAAACTGGAAAAAAGTAAGTGGAGTCGCCAGATGAAAATTAAATATATACTCTAAGAATTCATCAAACAAAGCAAAAACAAAAAGGAAGAAAACAAAATTCGTACTCGGGAATAAAAAGATTTATCCTCGGCAACGGCGCCAAAATGTTTTGCCACCTTTTCACACACATGGGTCACGTGGCAGAAATCTTCAAGCCACTCGGTGTGTCCTTGGGGGAAAGTCTCGAGTCAAGGCTGTCACCTTGTTCTTGACTCCTCCGTTTAGGCTCAACTCCTAATGAAGCCAAGGGGGGTAGACCCTATTAAGTTACTAAGGATGATTTCTTAGTGTGATGATGTTAAACTGAATCAGTTACTTAGGAGTTTGAATATTTTAACTATAGACAATTAAAGATAACGAGATACGAAAATAAACACACGAAAGCACAAAGTTGATACACAATGTATATATAAAGCAAAAATGACCAGTGCCTTAAAATGGAGTCAAATCAATAAGATCGATGTGCTTGCATGTGCTTGGAGTGAATGTTTTGTGATTGCATCTTGGTGTGTTTTAAGTTAAATGTGAAGTATGAGTTGATTAAATTAGGAAAAAGGGGACTCCAGATATACTTGAGAGTACTTGGAGTATGTCCAAAACTAAACCTTTATGGCTACCCGCAAGGAATATGTGGGCTGAAATGGAGTCTCTGGGGCTATTGTTCATAACACACCCGTTAGGGTGTGACAGAGATCGACGCCCCGAGGTCACTTTTCATAATTTCCCGCTTCCTTTGGGTATTTTGCCACCGTAAAGGTTTGATCTAGGTGTTGGATTTTCACCTGATGGTTTGTCAGTTGGGGAGAGTGAGTCCTAATTATACTAGTCATCCAAGTGCTTTTGATACAGCTTGACTGATTGGACGAACCGCAGCCAAGTGCAGAGCATACACACTGGAGTCTTGTAAATTTTAATAAGTTTTAAACTTGATGTTCTTGTTTACAAGAAAAGCCTCCAAGAACCTCTTTCGATCCAAGTGGATCTCAATCGGGGAATCGAGGAGGGGTTAATTTTAAAGTTGCTGATAAAAAAATGATAGAAATGTTGGCACTTGGGCAGACCCGGGTTAACGCTTTATACGTCGCACCAACAAAAGACCCACTGTGTTGGCCCTTTCGGCAACAACCTGCGCGCAGGTTGTAGTCTCACCCGAAACAGCAATGGGGTGCCGCAGAATCAGGTTTCTGCATGCAAAGAGGGGGATTACTGTACCTCATCCTTTCTAAACAATTATTATTCAACTTCCTATTGACTTATCATTCATTCACATATAACTTCAGAGCATAATAAACAAACCAAACTTGCATAACCCACTACAGGGAATTCACAGCGAAGCTTAGTATTAGCAGAGATCTTATATTATCAGATATATTCAGTTAAATGCATGAAAATAACAGAAACAGAAACAACACAACAAAACCACAACACCACATATAACGTGGTTCACCCCCAGTGTAGGGGCTACGTCCACAAACTGCGTTTTATTCCTCTTTCCTCAAAACCACAGTTTATCTGCGCACTCAACTGCAGATTTCTTCAGCTCTTAACAGCCGCGCACACAGCAGCAGGCTTTTGCGCACACAGCTGCAGATCTTTCTTTCTTCCTTACAAAAACCCTCTGCGCACACAGCTGCAGAGGTCGTCCACGCACACAGCTGGGACTTGTCCTTTCCTTACAAAACCAATCTTACTTGCCTTATCTTTCTTTACATCAAAAAGCCTAACCTATCCATTTTACATAAGCGCTTATTTATACTGCGCAGTTTTACAAAACCCTGGTCTTAAACCATGGGCACCCACAAACCCTAAACCCTGAATTTAAACCATGGGTTTATTACAAAAAAGGGAGGGTTTTGACTTACCCTGACACCCCTAAGACTATTTTGACCCATAGCTCCGCTTACAAATTTCCTAACTAACCGCGGAGTTACCCAATATGGAGTATGCGCCCCAATAGGCCCCTAAGACTCACTAGTGGCCCGTCCCGGGACACTCTGCATCTTTCTGATGGCCTAATTCTGCTGAGGAGACATATTATACTGCTTAATGAAGCTCTCCATGCTGTTGCTGGCTGCATACTTCTGTCCTTTGCAGCAGATTTACTGATGAAAGCCGTCGCGACCTCCTGCATCAACATCCAGCTCTCGGATGGCTGATACTTGACCATCCAGGACTTTGGGGTCCCCTGGAATTGCGTGTCCCACCACATGAGGAGCCTACTTGGCGTGGTTCCGCGACACCAACAGTCGGCGCAGGGGGATTTCCCAGAGTCATTCTGCGAGGCCTCACGCCCTTGGCTGCTCTATGTTAGAGCAGACTCCTGGCCGTCGGTGCAAATTTAGAGCAAACTCCTGCCTGTCCTTGTACTTAGTGAAGCAGAACTGTGTAAAGGGCATAGTTAGGAGGTGTTGCAGACCTCTGTCCCTTACGTCCCGTACAAACGTCTGAACATTACTGTCGTTCGACATAGTTCAGGCTGAAATGTCACAGATGTGCTTCAGATAGAAATTACAAGTCGAAATAGCCCCTTATAAGATCCTAATGCGGGGAGTGGCATCATGGTTTAGACATGATACTAAATCTGACGACGTTCCGGGAATCTGCTCCTCATGGCACCGGATTTTCCCCAAAATCTCATGATGGTCGGTAATGAGAGCAACGCTCGTGCTAGCGCCGCCGAATTGTGGTATGTCCCATCCACCCTAATTGCGGCACACCCTGAAACTTAGACACAACCTGACCCTGCGACCTACGACCAGCTTGCTACTTTGCATGCTGTGGACAGAACAGACTACATAGTGCAATAAGCATGTTACCTATTTACTTGGCTCTATCCCCTGTGCTGAACACCTGGCCTGTCTATGTACTTTTTTAAACGGCTCCCGTTTATCATAGAGGGGAAAAGCTCGCCATTTAAATTGGCTAACTGAACTGCACCCCCATCAGTAACTCTCTGTACTACATACGGTCCTTTCCAGTGTGTTTTAAACTTTCCGGGGAACTTCATGAATCTGCTGTCATAGAGGAGCACAAGATCACCCTGTTGAAAATGTTTCCTCTTGATGTGCCTGTCATGCCACGCTTTTTCTCGAGCTTTCTGCACCTGTTGCTGGAAGCCTGTGACAAGTCTATCCTCCTCAAGTTGTAATATCTGTGCCAGCCTTTCTGTGATTATGGCAGGGTCATCCATCTTGGTGAAAGCAGCGATCCGGAGGCTGGGAACAATATATTCCATGGGCATGACAGCTTCTTGTCCATAAACTAGTCGAAAGGGTGTATGGCCTGTTAATTTCTTGCAAGTAGTCCTGTAAGCCCATAGTACCGCTGGAATGCGAAGATCCCAATCATTCCTGTTAGCGTTACAGACCTTTGTCAATGCCTGCTCAAGGATTTTGTTAAAAGCTTCGACAGTCCCATTTGCTTGTGGATGATAGGCGGTACTCTTTTGATGATAAACTTGAAATTCCTTGGTCAATACTGCAATAGTCTTGTTCAGGAAATGCGATCCTTGATCACTTATAAGAACTTTGGGACATCCAAATCTGGATAAGATGTTGTCGAAGATAAACTGCGTAGCAGTAGCAGCGTTGCGGGTCTTGACAGGTTGAGCCTCGGCCCAACGGGTAAGATAATCAGTTGCTGTAATGATATAGCGAGCACCTGACTTTTTCGCAGGTGGGTTAATGGGACCAACAAAGTCAATGGCCCATTTGTCAAAGGCCTGTAATGTTATTTGTGGAGCTAGGGGCATTTCATCCCTCCTAGATGGTTTACCTGTCCTCTGACAGATGTCGCAGCTGTGGCAGTATTCTCTTGCGTCTTTGTGAAGTGTGGGCCACCATAAACTAGCTGTCAAGATCTTCTGTGCTGTTGCTTTTCCTGCATAGTGACCGCCTGCGGCGCTAGAGTGTGCTTCTGCCAATATTAGAGTTTTTTTGTGTTCCAAGACACACCTGCGTAATATCTCATCTGGGCCCATCTTATACAGATGTCCTGCTATTAAAGTGAAGTCCGCGGCTCGGATCACCAGCTGCTTCTTCTGTTGTGTGGTCATTTCTGCGGGGGTAATACTTGTAGATAGATACTGAGCAATATCCTTGAAATAGTCATCAATTATCTGTATAGCAAATAATTGTGCATCGGGGAGGCCTTCGTCTATATTGGTAGGTTCCTCTCCTGAGTCGAGCCTCGACAAGTGGTCAGGTCCTAGGTTAAGTCGTCCAGGCTTAACAATGATCTCAAAATCATATTCTTGAAATAGAAGTAACCACCTGCATATTCTTCCTCCTAGCACAGGTTTGTTGACTAAGTACTTCAGAGCAGAATGGTCAGTAAACATCTTAAAATGAGAACCTAGAAGATAATGCCGAAATTTTTGTAATGCATATACCATAGCAAGACCTTCACGTTCTGTCGTAGTATAATTTTTCTCCGTCATAGACAACTTCCTGCTGGCAAAAGAGATAGGGTGATCAATATTACCTGCACCTGGCTGAGCGAGCACAGTACCCAAAGCAATAGAGGAGGCATCCACATGC
>LPNX011088932.1:346208-376104 GCA_001517045.1 Pseudotsuga menziesii
ATAAAAGAGTATATTTCTTGGCCTCTGACATTGTCGAGCACTTCATCTGTAAAGGGAGTGGGGAAAGGGTCGTGCAGACAGGAATCATTACATTTCCTTAGATCGAGCTTGATTCAGATTTCTCCCTTAGTCTTCTTCTCCTGGACGACCATAGGGCTGACCCACTCAGATTCTTCAACAGGTTCAATGATTCCAGCAGTAAGAATCTTTTCCAATTCTAGCTTAACCTTTTCTTTGTATTTTGGATTCAATCTATAGGGGCGCTGCTTCACCGGCTTGGCATCCGGCTTCAGGGGGATCTTCATTACCCCGATATCTCCCAAGATACCTTTCATTTCAGAGAACTTTGTTAGAAACAGATCTTGGTATTCCTGGAGTAATTGAGTTACCTTGCTTACCATCTCGTCGTCCCAATAGTCGCCAATGGTAGCGAGCTTAGGCTGAGCGTCGGATCCAATGTTAACTGTGCGCGTCTTCAAGGGTTGTGTCACTTTGGGAACTTCGATTGCCGGTCCATGCACATCACAATATCCTTCTGTTTCTGGGATAGCAAGACTGCGCGGATCCCCTTCGTCATCGACTGCGAAGGCCTCTTGTGCGGCCCAATCAGGATGATTTTCAGTCACTTCTTGATCATTAAATACCTTAGTATGGATGACCCTGACAGCTGCATCTAGGGCTGGACAGACATCGTTAGTAGAAAAAGTATTGACAAAGCTATGAACAAGACAATCCCAACTTACAGTATCTCGGCGAAGTTCAGCCTCCTCGTACTAGTTCTTTGCCAGTGGTCCCAGCGTGTGAACAAATCTATGTACCCACTCATCCTGAGGAACATACTTCCATGCCTCGTAGCAGTTGCTGAGATGGTCTTGGGGGCAAGTTTTTCCATCAAACTTACTTTGCACTGTGGCCAACTGATCTGAGAACCGTAGGCGAAGGAGCTTCTGACATACTTCCCAGGTAGGGATCTGCTTCTTATGGCTCGTCCACCATCTGACTGCGGTAGCTCTGAATGCTGACTCTAGGGCTTCCATGATTTGTAGGGCAGGTATCTGAGCCGAAATGTGTGCGATAAACGATGCCGGATCTTCCGAACCATCATACACAGGTATATGTCGGGTCTGTGAGTCGACCCATCTGACAGACTTGGTAAAGCAGGCATTGCTGCCCCGATGGAGCTCAGACAATCGGTGTTGCCAATTTTCGAGTTCCTCTTCAGGGTCCATCATACAGGAGCTACCAGACTCCCATCCTGCGGCCGGGGAATCCGCGTTACCTTCGTCCTGTGCCGTGATAGGAGATACAGGTTTCACATCAGCCTGATCGTTATGGTAGATTGGCTCAGTATACCGTTCCCCTTGTGAAGGGTCCAGGGGCAAGATGACCCTGAAGTCTTTCCCTTCGAAGACCATCTGTTTCTTTTTGAGGTTGATCACTGTGGCATTTGCCATTGCCCATTCAATTCCCAATAGGGCCGGGTAAGGGTTGCTGTCATCAATGATCTCAATTACTTCGAAGTCCGCGAAGGTACTAACTCCGTCAATATCTATTTGGAGATCCAGGAATCTTCCTAAGGGTACAATATTTTGCTGGTTGGCCAGCCGCAACTGTATAGGAGACCAGGCAAGGGTAGGTTTCCCCATTTGTTCCCAGGTTTGTTTGGTTAGAACATTGACATCGGATCCCAAGTCCAGAATAACATCGGTCATATCATATGCCCCGATCTGAGCATTCAGTCGCATTTCCCTGCCGGTCCTGCTGACTCGATGAACAGTTTTGTCCGGAGCACCATTTTGCAAAGATTCACAGGTAGTAAGGATGGTCTGCAGCTCATTCAGAGTAGATTGATTTCTTAAAAGTTTAAGGCAGCTGTGCAAAAAGGTAGATAGTACACTTTCTTTATCCATCAATGTGTCGTAGGGCGGTGAATGAAGCTGCACAGGGACACTGGATGGACTAGGGCCAGCAAAATCTTTCTTGGCCGCCATGAACGTCTCTTTTTCTCTGAAGATATCAAATGCAGGAATTTTTTCAGGGGCCTTACGAATTAGAGCTTCGACAGGGCGGTTTGGCATTTCCTGGATATGTGTCGTGAGTCCACTTCGTGTAACGACATTAATAGTCGCCACAGGGCGGGGCTCTACAGAAATCATCTGAAGGTTCTGAGTAGGGATAGTCTGTCGTGCCTGAATCTTAGCGATAAACTGGGGGCACTGCTCAATCACATGATCGACAGCTCTGCAATATCGACACGTCGTAGTTGGGTTCCGACAGTCGCGAGCCAAATGCCCGGCTTGGTTACAATTATAACACACAATTTGGTTTCGGCCTCGCCCAGCCATGCCGCCACGACCTCCAGAGGTACCTCGACCAGAGGCACCCCCCTGGTAGCCATAGTTGTCGTTAGGTGGGCCTTCCGTGTGCACCCTGTAGGCATCATAGGTGCGGCACTCCTCTTCATTATGACCGATAGATTTGCAAAATCTACAGTAGGGGTTCTTAGGTCCCTGCGCATACTTCTGCAGCAGATAACAGTTCTCAGTTCGATGTTGGCCTGTCATTCTGCAAAGCTCACAATAGAGAACCTGTGGTGGAAAGGGGTTCGGCGCACCGGTCTGCAGGTACTTGGCTATTAGAGGGCACCGTTCCTTGTCATGTCCTTCAGTCCGACATTGCGTACACCACCCCGCTTCACAGTCAGACTTCCCCTTTTTCATCTCGCGGAGTTCCAGGGCCATCACAGCTAACTGCGCTTGGATTTGAGCAATCCCAGAGTCATCTCTGACAGGGGCAGTCTCTAGTTTCATTGCGATTTCTAGGGCCTCTTGCTGGTTAGCAACTTTCTGTTGCATAAGTGGAGTTTGGATATGTGGTAACAATGCGGCAATAAACCATTCCTTGTGCTGCGCAGGACTAATGGTAAAACTGACCTGGTCCAGTAGAACTTTGAATCTCTGATCAAAGTCCCAGACTGCTTCGCCGCGCCGCTGTTGAATTTCTTTGAGTTCAGTGATGCTCTGTGACTCCACTTTAGGTTTCTTAAATTCTTTGATTATGGCCGCCTTGATTTCACCTAAAGTAGGGTTCTTGTTGCTATAAAATTTCATGAACCAAGTCAGAGCCCTGTCCCGAAAAGATGTAATGAGCTGCGCGGCGCGCACATCTGGATCGGTAATTTGTTTCGCGGTCCAGACCACGTCGCAGAGAAACCAGAACTGTTCTGGGTCTTTGGAGCCCGTGCCTTTAAAGATGGGGAGTTTAATATCATCAACGAGGTGGGCCATGTAATTTCGGGTGGTTTTTGGAAGGGGATTGGTAGTGGAAGGGGGGGGATTTGCACGGGTAGGCTGCCCTGTGGTCAGAATACTCGAACCTGGTTGACTCTCAGACTGCGGCGGAATGTCAGGGGTAGCGGAGCGGCGTTGCGGGGTAGCCGGCGGGTTTTCAACCCCAGGGTTGTGTGCGGAGTCTGACTCTTCAGGGTTTACAGGGGTGGACGTGGTGACCGGGCTTAAGGAAGAAGGGCTAAAATTCCACTTATATCTTTTCCCATTTCCCAACAACCCGCGTTGCTCGTCCGAGAGAGTGGCACTTGCAAACATATGTTAGTACGACTAAACTAATAATCAGATTCAAACAGCAATATACCCGTGTTAGCCAATAGTATTTTAAGTCTTAAGCCTAATAAATTCAAAAACTTACCACGGAGATCTTTGAAATGCTGCCGTTCAGCGAACCAATTACTGATGTCCTTCACCGAGGGCCTCCAGAACATAGACCCTTGTGGTACAAGGTAAACCCCTCATGAGCAGGTACTGAGTTCAACCGGCAACGGAACCAATTTGTTGGCACTTGGGCAGACCCGGGTTAACGCTTTATACGTCGCACCAAAAAAAGACCCACTGTGTTGGCCCTTTCGGCAACAACCTGCGCGCAGGTTGTAGTCTCACCCGAAACAGCAATGGGGTGCCGCAGAATCAGGTTTCTGCATGCAAAGAGGGGGATTACTGTACCTTTGCCTTTCTAGACAATTATTATTCAACTTCCTGTTGACTTATCATTCATTCACATATAACTTCAGAGCATAATAAACAAACCAAACTTGCATAACCCACTACAGGGAATTCACAGCGAAGCTTAGTATTAGCAGAGATCTTATATTATCAGATATATTCAGTTAAATGCATGAAAATAACAGAAACAGAAACAACACAACAAAACCACAACACCACATATAACATGGTTCACCCCCAGTGTAGGGGCTACGTCCACAAACTGCGTTTTATTCCTCTTTCCTCAAAACCACAGTTTATCTGCGCACTCAGCTGCAGATTTCTTCAGCTCTTAACAGCCACACACACAACAGCAGGCTTCTACGCACACAGCTGCAGATCTTTCTTTCTTCCTTACAAAAACCCTCTGCGCACACAGCTGCAGAGGTCGTCCGCGCACACAGCTGGGACTTGTCCTTTCCTTACAAAACCAATCTTACTTGCCTTATCTTTCCTTACATCAAAAAGCCTAACCTATCCATTTTACATAAGCGCTTATTTATACTGCGTAGTTTTACAAAACCCTGGTCTTAAACCATGGGCACCCACAAACCCTAAATCCTGAATTTAAACCATGGGTTTATTACAAAAAAGGGAGGGTTTTGACTTACCCTGACACCCCTAAGACTATTTTGACCCATAGCTCCGCTTACAAATTTCCTAACTAACCACGGAGTTACCCAATATGGAGTATGCGCCCCAACAAGAAAAAAGGAAACAGATACACAGTTCTAGTTTCTTAATTAATCCTACCACGAATCTGTTTCCCCTTTCAGGTCAATCAGGAAATCGTGGGGTAAGTATTACGATTACTTTGCAATGTAAGATATGGAGTATGGAATTAATAACAAAATCAAGTATACTACCCTACAAATTAGATCAATTCTAGTAAACAAGAAATAAGTAGAAAGCGACGAAAAGGGCACCGACGCAAATCCCCCCAGGGGGGATGGGGAATGGGCTCGAAAGAGCCTATTCCAAAAATGATTTTATTTATTAATGGTTACAGTATCATAGGACTGATATATTAGAAAATTCTTGGTCCTTATACAGGATGAAACCAATATTTTACAACTTTGGAAAAATTTTGAGTTTTTTGGTGAAAAGGGAGACCCCTGGGGGGATTTGAACGCTCCTGAGGCCACTTCGGACAGAAGATTCCTTTCCCTTCTGTCAGACCTGCTAAAATAAAGTGAGCATATTAGAATAAAAAATTCCCAAAATCACTTTAAGAGTACCTTTGGATCAGCCTACCTTATCTCACAAAAAATGAAGTTAAAACTAGCTAAACAAGCATAAAAGGAACCAAGGAAAGCAAGCTTTCCTTGGGATCTTGGATTGCTGTTTGTGCAGCCAACAAAAATTCACTGATATTTCAGAATATTGAATTTTATAACAGCGAAAGGCAATCTAATGCATGCGATCTAAAAGTTTCATTTAAATTTTCATGCAAAAAAGACGATTTCCCTACAGCTAGATCTAGAATGCTTATGAAACCTTTTTAAGTGCAAGATCTAGGTTATGAGCTATCAAAATATCAGATCTATGTATATTTTACTTTGATGAAACAGATCCAAATGAAATCACAGCTATGAACTCAACCAAGTAACCGGGTAAAGTGTTGATTTTGAGGGAGGAAGAAGAGGAGAAAAGTGCTGGTTTCCTTGAAGATCTGCAGTAGAGCTTTCAGGTGGAATGTTGAGGGACTATGCCTTTGAAATGTTTTGAGGAGAATGAAGAAGCAAACTAGATCAGCATCCTCTCCAAAGTATGAACCTGTAACTCAGCTGAAATCAAAGAACTTGCCAAGAAACTTGTGAGATCCGATTAGTACATACAAAGAGATTCAAGATAACATGCATATAAGATTATAGGACATGCTAAATCTAGATCTCTAAACATGCATCCAAGGAGAGTGACAGTCAATAAAATTATTGAACAACACCTTTCCTATCAAGATTTTAATAAGCTAATTACCAATCTTAACCACAGATCTACAAGAAATTAGCAAAAAATGACCACAGATACAGGTTACCTCAGTAAAACAATGGCAATAATCATCCACACATGTAATGGCACGACACCGTATTGCCTCCAAAGATTTTCTTTATTTCAAATGAAGAATTACAGAGTTACAATAGCAGCAGCACCTCAATCCCAGTTCTAACTAGCTTGGAAGAGGAGGTTGTGCCTGGATATATACAAAAACAAGGAGATCCAACCCAGGGGGAGTGCAAATCCCAAGGATATAGAACAAATATGCTGATGGAGAGTCCATCAATGCCTGATCTATGTCTAATTGAGCCAGATCTGAGTCTCACTGAGTGCAATTGTCAATCGAAGAGCTGATCTGATTGACACCTCAACCTGTTGACTGAAGCATCCACCAAAACTCATCCATATGAGCCAAAACGTGTTAAGGAGAGAGGGAGGGCGAAATTCCCCATAAAGGATGCTAAAGATCAACTCTGGATCTGATTTGATCACCTCCTTCAGTCAAGGATTTGTCAAATCCAGTCAATCTACTTCAGATCTGACTGATTTCAATCAAATCGGCTGAAAATACACTAATCTATGATTTTGGATTTGCTCCATTATTCATCAATTTATTAATTAAAATAATCAATAATTGATTTTTGGGGCTTTCTAACCTGAGTGATGGAAAATCACTCAAAAATAGGAAATAGTGGGTCCATGGATTTACATGGTGCTCTTAGCTTGAAAATGAGCACCTACATGACTGAAACCGATTATTTGACCCACTTTTATTACAAAATCAAATTTTCCAATTAAACTATTAAAAAATAGCCTAAGTTTTGGAAAAATTAAATTTTAATAAAAAACACTGAAAAAACTAAAAAAATGAAAAATTGAAAAACACCTAGGGGGACTTAGACATGTTCATATGACTCAAAAAATATGTCTAGCATGTTTATACATTGACACATAGACTCTAATAACCTCAATATTCCCAAATGCCAAGCCGACCACCCCAACTTTGGAGGTATGGAGTGGAAAACTCAGAAATTATTAGTCGTTTGTTCAACAACCAATAATAACCAAGGGAAAAAACACCCTGGGCTGATTGGATTGACAAATGAAGTCTAAGAGATCAATTCTTTTACAGACACTATCATGCTAGAACATTTATTACAATTCCCCCATGGGGTATGAACATGTGATATAGTACAACAAGCACTTCCCAGAAGTACTTCCACAGGTCTTCTGAAGTCCAAACAAGTTATCCTTGTCCAGTTCACCAGGATCACTTGATAAAAAACCACTAAGTACAACTTAGGTGGTAACACGCACCTTAAGCAGATCTATGGACCATTGTACAGAAAACGAATTATTTCTCTTACATGTATTTGGCATATAACTACCTCCAGACTTGCACTCACATCACATGTAGTTAAGTCCATCCACCACAATTCACACACAGCTCTCCTAACCTCTGTCCAAGAGCCACCTTAGTTTTCGTGCCTCTGCCGCATCGACTCGCGGGCCTCTTCCATGATCTATCACGTGCATGTATTTATATGTTTGAGAGCCACCTGCTCCATCAACACCGCGTAGATGACCTTTGGACCACTTTCCATTGTCACGACATGGGGCTCCGCTTGTGCCACCACGATCAGTTGACCATAGTAGAGTTTCCTTTAAGATCTTTTCTGACTCCTAAAAGAATGAAAATATTGCCGAGCACAGTTGCTTCCTTTTCCGCTCGTTAAAGGATAGGAAAGGGCATCTACATCGTCTCGTTTACCTCCTTTTGCAGACTATGTGGACCATCAAATGAAAAGGACCACCTTGTCATATTCAAGCCAAGACCGTTCCCCTCTGCATACTTTTATGCTTTCTCAGGAAGAGGGGCCGCACTTTACAAAAGAGCTCACTGTGGGCTGTCGTTAAGCTCTTTTCCAGCCTTCTCATCAAGAAAATATTGCCGAGCAAACTTGGTTTTGTTCATGCTCGTAAAAGTATCTGAATGACCGTCCAGTCAGTATAGGTTTAACCTTTTCTGGTATGATTGGACTTCCAACGGTAAAGAAGTCTCTCATTCCCTAAAGGATGGGCGAGCTCTCCTATTTATACTTTTATCCTTTTTCGGGCATAGGAGACTACCAATGAAAAAGAGCCCCCACTGGAGTCTTCTTCGTGTTTTCAGACTCTCTAAAATTGAAAGCACCATTGAGCATTTACTTTCTTAGGCTTGCCAAAAATCCATGAGATCGTACCACAATGGTGTCTCTAGACACCACCCCATAGAAAACAGTTTGGCAGCATTCCCACTTTGGGTCACCTTTGTTCAGAGTACTCTGCAATGTGTCTTCCTTAGATCCCATCAATATCAAAAGTGTTTACCTCCCCCAAGTATTTCCCATCTGTAGTGACATTCTCGGTATTACAACTATGATCCCATTCCCATGAGTTAGTTTCATTCGCTGCCTAGTCCTCCTTCCCGTCATACTTTGAACAAACTAAGTTTGAGTCTACTACACTCCCCCTACCCCTATTCAACTCTTTCCCTCCCCCCCCATTCAGTGGGTCAGTCCACAGATTGTCTCACATATTTCGGGTATCTCCCTCGTGCTTTTGGTCAAGGAAACACCATTGCCTTAACCTGGGGCAGGTCTCCCTCTGTCAACGACAACACACATATTCCATAGGATAGACCTATAGGTCCCTGTATCTTGGCTTAATTAACCTCATTGATGAGTACCTTGGACCACTTGAGAGGAGTCCTTAGTGCCTCTCGGGATGGTTGTTTCTCATGTGCTCGGCTCCAACTACATCATCACATCATTGAGATTTGTACAGGGTATAGGTCAGTGCAGTATTTGGTCGAAGACCCCAGATGTCACCTAACACTAGCACATTGATGATTCTATTTGAGGGACCTAAATAGGTTTATGTCCCTTGTGATTTCTGGGTTATGTTGGAGACAGTGTTCAGAATCCCAAGCAGCGCTTCTATAGAGATTTATGATTGATGCAACATACTTATACCACAAAGATGCTGACTCTCCATCAATGAGTCCATACAACTATGTACCATCCTAGATCCAGCAGGCTATCAGTCATGAAGATATAGCATTCCATGAGAATGCCATGGGTCCAATATAGGATTTCTTCAGATCAGTATTGTATTCAGCCTCGCATTGAAGCAACCACTATGTATCATCAGTTGTATATGATTAGCTCTTGTATATTAGAGAATAGATCACATTATTCTTTTGACATTGTTACGAGCATGGAAATGCCCGCCTCGTCCATATACATGTCACACATTATTTACATCTCACCCATTGATGGGAACCATATTAATACAAAAACCAAAAGCCACCATGCCCCAGCCTAAGAAGCACCACCTCTCCATAAAAAATCCTATGACGTCCGTCGACCATACAATGAGATCCTGCCCTCACACATCAAGGGGCAATCTATTAACCTGAAAAAACCCTTACTTAGCTCTACATGGCCTACACCACTCAAGGACACCCATGTACGACCCTCATTTCACCCCATTGGACCCCCAAACCCTAAAAAGGGATTAAGAATGAGCAAAAGGGCTTAAAAACCCCAAAAAAGAGCCTAAATAGTTCTCCTAGGGGCTAAAGCCTCCAAAAAGGGGCTAAAACCCCTCAAAGGAGCTAAAAACCCCAAAAGGAGCTAAAGATAGGGCAAAAGGGGCTAAAATCCCAAAAAAGGGGATAAATCCCCAACCAGGGGCTTAAAACCCTAAAAATCCCCCAAAAAGCTATAAATAGAGGGGTGGGGGTCACTCTCAAATCACTTCTCCCTTGCATACTGTTATGCTTCCCGAGTGGATGCCTTGAGACCCTTTGTCTCTCACGCCACCCACACTCCCTCTCCTCCATCTTCCATTGAGCCATAGCTCCCCTATCCAAGAGAGGTGCTTCTCCAAGCTAGGGCATGGTGGCCCATTCCATCAAGAGAAGGTATAGCTTGTTGTTTATGTTGTTTATTTGTTTTCTCTAATGCATAGTTTGTTTGCAGGTGTATTATCTAACATGTTTTTGTAGGTATTTTGATTCTAACAGTTGTATGCAGGTTGTTGAAGCTAAACCATAACATTGTTTGCAGAGGGGTTTCCAACCATTTCTTTTATTTCAGTTCTATTTTGCTTTCTATCCATTTTTCTTGCATTTCACCACCAAGAACCTACCCTTCCGTCCTATAGATGGAAGGTAGCCATTCCTGCCCTGTAGCAAGGGAGAAATCCCTGCTACAACTTCCTTTAAATATTTTATACACAAATTTATTGAATTCTACTTCAATGATTGAACAATATTTGGGCTCATAAAATACCATATAGATATCCTAAGAATGATGCTGGAACACTATCGCCAGTATCAAATTTCCATGAATTTGAAGAAATGTATGTTTTGCTCACCATTTGGAGCTCTGTTGGGTCATGTGGTCTGTCATGATAGAATTTTGGTTGACCTAGCAAAAATTGCGACTAAGACCTACTACCACCTACTACAATTAAACAGTTAAGACCGAAACTAGGACACACTAGATACTATAGGAAATTTATCAAAGGATATGCAGAGGTGACTGCTCCATTGGAAAAGCTATTGAAAAGATACTAAGTTTTAATAGACAATGGACTACCAAGAAATTCTAAATAAGCTAATGAGAAAGATGGATATTGTGCCAATACTTGTGTTTCTAGTCTAGGAAAAATATTTCCATGTTGATTTTTACGCATCATCCATTACACTTGGCATGGTACTATCACAGCATGGTGAAGGATATATTGATCATCCCATTTACTTTGTTGGCAGAAAACTATAAACTGTGGAGAATAATTATACCATGATGGAAAGGAAAGGGCTAGCGATGGTATATGCGCTATAGAAATTAACACACTATTTGTTGGGAGGACACTTCGATATGTACACTAACCATTTGACATTGAAATATCTGTTCAATAAGCTAGTGTTGAGGGGGGATATCTGCTGGTGGCTTCTCCTCTTCTAGGAATTTGATTTGAGATCATTGTTAAAACTGGTCGATTGATTATGAGGCCAAACCATCTTTCGAGGATTGAAAGTGGAAAAGAACCTACTAGTATGGAAGATAATATTCCTGATGCACAACTGTTTGAGATAACCATGATTGATGATTAGTACTGGGATATC
Organism: Pseudotsuga menziesii; assembly: GCA_001517045.1. Taxonomy (NCBI): domain Eukaryota; kingdom Viridiplantae; phylum Streptophyta; class Pinopsida; order Pinales; family Pinaceae; genus Pseudotsuga; species Pseudotsuga menziesii. Next base: position 357,435 of record LPNX011088932.1, read on the forward strand.
ATACAATTTTTAAGTACGGGTTATGCGCTAGCTAAATTGACCACTTTGCAAAAGAAGCAATTGGTTGTGAATGCTGCATTTTTCCAATTGATCATTGGACACTTGTATAAGATGGGTCCTGATGAGATTTTTCGGCGCTTCATTTTGGAGCACAGGCACCCGATGATATTAAATGAAGCACATGTTGGTGTCACAGAAGGCCACTATGCAAGGAAAGCTATGATGCATAATATTTTGCAAGCTGCAAGGTTATGGTGTCCCACCATGCATGTAGATGCTTGGGTTTATTGTCACAACTGTTATGCTTTCCAAAGGACTCAGAATCCTTACCAAAGAGATGAAATTCCAATTGTACCACAGATAACATTGCAAGCATTTGATAAATGGGTCGTTGATTTTGTAGGGCCTATAAGTCCGACAGGGAAGTGGGCAGGAACACGATATATTATCACTGTGACTGATTACTTAACCATATGGGTTGAAGGAGCACTTATAAAAATTGTACTACTAGACTGACACCAAGTTTCTATTTTAAAATGTTGTGAAAATATTTGGGTGCCCAAAGATTCTAATCAGTGATCAAGGTACGCATTTTGGTAAATAGTTGATTGAAGAACTAACGGAGGAATTTCATATCTAGCATAGAAGGACAAATCTATATCACCCATAAATGGAATGGTGGAGGCATTCAACAAAATTCTGGAAAACACATTGACAAAGGTTTGTGATTCCCGTAGAGATGACTGGGACTAGAATATTTTTGTAGTATTATGGGCATATAGCATGACATGTAAGAAGTTGACAGGTCATACTCCATTTCGATTGGTGCATGGGAAAGAAGTTTTCATGCCTATGGAGTACATTGTACCAAGTCTAAGAATTGTTTTGATCATAGAAATGACATATGTTGATGCTATCGAAGATAGGTTACTTCAACTAGTACAGTTTGAAGAATAACGTTTTGTCGCAGGGTTTCATAAAAAAATGGAAAGAAAAGATAGAAGGTATGGCATGATCGACACATTAAGAACAAGCAATTTCAAGTCAGAAGTCTTGTTCTTATGTATGATAGAAAATTATTTAAGCACCCAGGAAAGTTAAAAACACATTTCTTAGGACCGTACATTGTCAAAGAGATTACTGATGGAGGAGCAGTGAAACTACAAAAAATAGATGGGACAGAAGTTAGAGGACTCATCAGTGGGATTTGACTAAAAGCATATTACGAAAGATGCAACTTGGTCACATAAAAAAGGAGGAGGAAAGAAAACAAAAATAAAAGAGAGAAAGGAAAGAAAGATAAGCCATACGTTATGTTTGTTAAACTAGTAGCAACAAGGAAGGTCTTCCTGCATGCATGTGTTCTTGCATGTAGAAGACTTAAAATAGGAAACTGATTGTATTTAATTTACTTTTCCTAAGTTTACTTTGGAAAATAAATTAAAGTGATCTAAATTAACTTGAGTGAACCACTAGTTAAAGTGAAATTAGGGTTTTTGCTTTACCACTAGTTAAAGTGAAAGTGAAATTAGGGTTTTCGCTTTACCTAAAGTTATAAAACAGAGATCAATTGGTCGAGAGAAAACACACTTGTATTCTAACAGAGATAGGATACAGACAAGGAGAGAAAGTCAAACATAGGATTTAGCCAATAAGACAAAGGAGTGAGCAGTAGGATCATCGAGCTTCATACAGCTGGGTCATACACTCACACAGGAAGGTGTTGAGGTTTAGCTGGGATTTACCCAGTGATTCTGCCAGGTACTGCATTCTCTAGGTTTGGGTGACTTTGTAGTGATTTTAAAAGTTCCATATTTTCTTATAATAAAATCTATATCTGACTGCTGTACCGGTTTTCCCATCTTGGGTTTTTCCAGGGGTTTCCATACCCAAAATAATATTGTCAATATTGTGATGTGATGTTGTGATTTATTTCTTAGTTTTATATTCCATTGCATACTGTAAAAGATATTCATGTGTGGTTATCAGTTGATATTTTGCATGCATTGTTTATCCCTAGTTGAATATTAAAGGAAAATTTACATGGTATCAGAGCTCTAGTGAGCTAAATTTGAGATATTTGCAGCAGAAGTGATAGGTCGGGGGCAGATCTATAAGAAGGCACAAACCTAGACTTCTAGATCTAGGGTTTGACAGGTACACTTCACTATGGTCATGCAGTTGAGAGTTGAGGATAGAATCCAGGGTGCTTAGAACTTTCCTACATGGAAAGAAAGGATCACAAGGATCCTAGATGTCAGTGACGTAGAGGAGCATATTGACTCCACAAAGGTTGCACCCACAGATCCGATAGATATAGCAGCTTGGAAGAAGATTGATTCCAGAGCCATGTTGATTATCATGGATGGAGTGAAGGACCATATAGTCCCTCACCTTTCTGGTAGGAAGACTACATTAGAAATTTGGAAGGCTTTGGAGAGTCTGTACCAGAGCAAGAATGAGAACCAGAGGATGGTGTTGCAAGAGAGGATGTGCAGCACCAAGATGGCCAAGGGAGAAGGAGTGGTGCCTTATCTCATGAGGCTCACATAGATCAAGTATGACCTTGGAGCTGTTGGCTCTAAAACTGATGATGAGGAGCTAGTTCAGATAGCCATCAATGGCTTCTCTAAGCCATGAGACACCTTTGTCAAAGGTGTTGTGGCTAGGGAGAAGTTCCGTGATTGGCAGAGGCTATGGATGACTTTGTACAGGAGGAGATCCACATGGGTCAAGGATCAGGCTCATCCAGTAGTTCCCCATAGATTGTGGATGAGGAGGCTCTAGCTCTTATAGGGAAGAGCAAGGGGAAGGCAAAGACAAAGAAGGATGGTAAGAAGAACCTTGATGTGTCAAAAGTCAAGTGTTTTATCTGCCACAAGAAGGGACACTTTTCCTCCTAGTGCCCAAATAGGAAGAAGAAGAGTAACACTCAGATGGCTAGATCTACAGAGGTGGATGAGTTCAGCAGGAACTTCGATGAGGAGTTTTGTTTGATAGCTTGCATGGAAAGCACCATAGGGAGTAGCATATGGTACATTGATAGTGGAGCATCTATTCACATGACTGGACATAAGATATTCTTCAGATACTTGCAAGAGGGTGGAATAGGGATCCACGTTGAGCTTGGTGATGATGCACGGTATCAAGCGCATGGAGCTGGCACTATTTCATTTGAGAGGGAGTCTAACAAACCCCTCAGTTTTTTTGATGTGTTATATGTTCCAGGACTAACCAAGAACCTTATATCAGTCTCCACTTTGGAGGACAAGGGATATCAGGTGATGTTCCATGACCATAGAGTGTATATCAGGTCCAAGGGGTCAGATAGGATCTTGGATCGAGTGATTGGCAGAAGGAGTAGGAAAGTGTACAGATTACACTTTGAGCCTACAAAGGCTCTAGTCAGCAACAACAATCAAGGTGAGTTGTGGCATAAGAGGATGGCACACTTACACCATGGAGAACTAAAGCATTTGAGACAGGAATTCATTTGAGTTCCTTAGGTACAGGAGGAAAAGCATAACCACTGCAAGGGTTGTGCTGTGGGGAAGAGCACCAAGAAGCCTTTCCCATAGAGTGAGCACAAGTATAAGGAGCCCTTGGACTTGGTGCATTTGGATGTATGCGGACCTATGAGTGTCCATTCATTCAGTGGTTACAATTACTGCATAACCTTCATTGATGATTATTCCAAGAAAACCTGGATCTATTTTTTGAAGGCCAATTCAGAGGTTTTGAGAGGTTCTGAGAGTTCAAGACTCTTGTGGAGAACCAAACATGAAAGAAGATTCGAGTGTTGAGGACAGACAACAGGTGTGAGTACACTTCCAATGAGTTCATGGAGTATTGTTCAGATGATGGGGTCAAGAAGGAGCACATTGTTCCCCATACCCCATAGTAGAATGGAGTTGTAGAGCGTAAGAAAAGGACTATGGTTGGAGCAGCCAAGGCCATACTATTTGATCAGGGATTACCACTATTCCTTTGGGCCAAGGCATATAGGACTGTAGTATACATTCAAAACAGGTGTCCCCACACAACCTTTGGGAAGAAGACACTGGAGGAGGTCTTCATAGGCACTAGGCCAGATGTGATTCACATTCACATATTCGGCAGCATCTGCTATTTTCATGTTCATGCTGACAATAGGAAGAAGTTGGATCCTTCTGGAGAGAAGGGATTACTTGTTGGTTACAACAAGATTTTGAAGGCATATAGAGTTTACATTCCTACTCGCAGGAGGATCATTATGAGTAGGGATGTCCAATCCGATGAGGACAAGGCCTTGCGGAGATCTCTAGACTTACCAGTAGAGAAGCAGCCAGCACAGGAGTTGGGAGTCAAGTTGGAGGAGTGAGATGTACAGGTACAGGTACAGACATAGAGCATATGTTCTAGTGGTTAGAGGGAGTTAGGTGGACAGGATCCTTCATTCATTGACTTGAAGGATGAGCTGCAGTAGGAGATGGATATCCAGCAATGGCAGCAGCTTGACACCAGGCCAAGGCCTAAGTGGTTTAGATCCATAGTGTAGGATTCTAGGTAGGTAGATCCTCCACAGACATATTTTACATGGAGTATACCACCAGAGAGGCTTAGTTATATGGCACTGATGACATAGTTGATTAAATCTGAACCTTCCAGGTTCGGGGAGGATGCACAACATGATGTGTGGTAGGAAGCTATGGTTGAGGAGTATGACTCCGTTATGAAAAACTAGGTATGGGAGGTTGTGCCGAGGCCACAAGGGAAAAATTTGGTGGGATCTAGATGAATCTACAAGGTGAAGCATGTAGCAGATGGAATCATGGATAAGTACAACGCGTGCTTCATGGAAAAGGGGTTTTCACAGAAAGAGGGAATTAATTATGAGGGGACCTTCGCCCCTGTTTCCATGTATTCTTCCATTCAGACCATTATCTCACTAGAAACTGAGATGGGTTGGTGTGTCCATCAAATGGACATCAAGACTGTCTTCCTCAATGGATTTATAGAGGAGGATGTGTATATTGAGAATCCAAAGGGGTTTGATGTGGAGAACAAGGAGATGCATGTATGCAGACTGCATCGAGCTCTTTATGGGATCAAGCAGGCACCTCGAGCATGGTACTCGAGGATTGATATATATCTATGGGAGATGTGATTTCAGTGGAGTGAGGTTGACCACAAGCTATACTTCTTGACAGGTGAGGTGCCTTTCATATTGGTGTTATATGTGGATGATCTCTTTTTGACACTGGATGAGAGCTTGATTGGAGACTGTAAGTCCAACCTTGCAGTAGAGTTTGAGATGAAAGACCTTGTGATGATGAATTACTTTTTGGGATTGGAAGTTTGGCAAAGAGATGGATGCTTCCTCATTAGATAGGGGAAGTATGCAATAGAGATTTTGAAGAGATTCAGGATGGAGGACTGCAAGCCTATGGCCATACCTCTAGTTTCCAACTAGAGGAATATTGATGCATCAGGGTTAGATGGATTTGATCCTAGCTTGTATCGTCGGCTTATCAGATCACTTATGTATCTGGTCAACACTCAACCAGACATTAGCTTTGCAGTCAACTCTTTGAGTCAGTTCATGGTGGACCCTCATAGAGTGCATTGGACAGTTGCGAAGCACATACTTTGCTACATCATAGGTATAGTGGAGTATGGATTGGTTTATGAGTGCAGGTGGACTTTACAGTTAGTAGGTTTCATAGATGTTGATTGGGTAGGATGTGTAGAGGACCGGAAGATTACTTCAGGTTGTTGTTTCAGCATCGGAACAGGGGTTGTCTCTTGGTTCAACAAGAAGCAAAGGTTAGTTGCATTGAGCTCGGCAGAGGCTGAGTACATGGTAGCCAGTATGGCTTCTTATGATGGTATGTGGCTGAGGAAGTTACTTGCAGGGTTGTTTGAGTGTGAGCTAGAGGATATAGTAGTTCACTGTGACAATCAGAGTGGCATAAGGGTATCTGAGAATCCAGTGTTCCATGACTAGAGAAAACACATAGACATCAGATACCACTTCTTGAGAGATCTGGTTTAGATGGGAACCATTCGGTTGGAGTACATATAGACAAATGAACAGGTGGCAGAAATTTTCACGAAGGAACTTTGTAGATAGAGTTTTGTGAAGTTTAGGGAGAAGTTGAGGTTGCTACCGAATCCCTTCCTCATTGAGAGGGAGTGTTAAACTAGTAGCAACAAGGTATTCCTGTATGAATGTGTTCTTGCATGTAGAAGACTTAAAATAGGAAACTAGTTGTATTTAATTTAATTTTCCTAAGTTTACTTTGGAAAATAAATTAAAGTGATCTAAATTAACTTTAGTGAACCACTAGTTAAAGTGAAATTAGGGTTTTTGATTTACCACTAGTTAAAGTGAAAGTGAAATTAGGGTTTTCGCTTTACCTAAAGTTATAAAAGAGAGATCAATTGGTGGAGAGAACACACACTTCTATTCTAACAGAGATATGATATAGACAAGGAGAGAAAGTCAGACAGAGGATTTAGCCAAGAAGATGGAGGAGCGAGCAGCAGGATCATTGAGCTTCATACAACTGGGTCGTACACTCCACAGGAGGGTGTTGAGGTTTAGCTGGGATTTTCCAAGTTATTCTACTGGGTACTGTGCCAGGTTTGGGTGAATTTGTAGTGATTGTAAAAGTTCCATATTTTCTCATAATAAAATCTATATCTGACTACTGCACCGATTTTCCCATCTTGGGTTTTTCCGGGGGTTTCCATACCCAAAATAATATTGTCAATATTGTGATGTGATGTTCTGAGTTATTTTTTAGTTTTATATTCCACTACATACTGTAAAAGATATTCATGTGTGGTTATCAGTTGATATTTTGCATGCACTACTTAGCCCTAGTTGAATATTAAAGGAAAATTTACGCAGAGTGTTGGTCTGCTGCAGCAAGAAGTGAAGTCTCACAGACTTGGCATTTGATGAAGGTAAAAATGTTGAGCGAAGACACTTGGTTTGTCACAAGAAATGGATCCAGTTGAAGGTATAAATTAGTTGCAAGGAATGCGCCATTGTTGTAAGATAGGTGTTTCAGCAAAGAATAAACAGGTCACAAGGAGTGTGACATTGTTGGGAGGAAAGGAGATCTAGTGCAAAGAATAAAACATGTCACAATGACTGCGAATCTATCACAGGAAATATGGATGGTGTAAATATGGAAGATAGATGTAATTCATTTCCGATAGGACAATTCAAGTGCATCAAGTTGAAGAAGTCACAAGAATATGGAGGTGTAATTTTAAGTCACTTCGCTCATAATTATAATTTTAAGTTATCGTATGATGATTCAAAAAGGTGATCCATGTGATGGATCATGTTTCCACTATTCCAGTTGATGGTTATGCATGTGAAAATTTGATATACTGAATGAGTATATATTTCCTGCATTCTCCTTCACTTTCAACCAAGTCTAATGCAATGCACTGAGGAATTGCTCTTTGCAAATATCCAGGGCTAAAGTAAGTTGTTATAGAAGTATGGTTACTATGATTCTTAGCAGCATTGAACTCATAGGCTCCGCGATTGAAGGCATGATACCTATGTTGGTCAAGAAAAATTATTTCGGATATGTTCCACCATAAGCAGGGATGGGATTGGAATCTGAGGTCATTCCAGTCCTCCCTCGGATAAGTATATGCATAGACCTACCAATTTCACCAATGAGGAAGTGTTCTGGTTTCCACAAGAGTTAATTATCTCATAATTGCTGATGAAGAATGAAGAAGGAGCAATTAGAATTCGAGTGCCGAATGACATCCCACTGAATCCGTCGAATAGACTTATGGAACAATTCACCTGAGTGCACAGTATCCATTATTAGATCCCACTGGTCCGAACGAGTTTTTGGATAACAAAAAACAGAGAAAAATAGCACCATAATCTCCACAAGAAGCTCAAGACATAATCGATGATGTTGTTTCAAAGAAGAACATGAAATGGCATATTTCGATGACAAAATATAAGACGTCAATGAAATGAAAAATTTCATCGTCGAAGAAGCAGAAGACATCGATGAAATGACATATTTCATCATTGAAGAAGAAAAATACGTCGATGAGATGGATGATTTCATCATCGAAGAGGTATAATATGTCAACAATATGGAATAGTTTACTAGCAGTAGAACATAAAATACGATTAGATACTGAGTTGCATGGTCAATGAAGAAGAAGTTGAGGAACATGGTTGTTATCAGTCCAAATGGTACTTCTCCATCCGAGTGCCGACATTCTTTATGTTGGTACACAAAAGGACAAATTACCCAACAAAAGGACAAATTAGGATCGAAGTTGCCAAAACACTATAAATGGGCATGACCTGGGATGCATTACCCTCAAACCAGCTTTATATCTATTTTTTCTAAGTGTTAAGTTGCATTGCAACCTGTGCACACTTGCGTATGTGGATTTCCTTCAAGCAACTCGCATGTCATACGTGGGTTTCCTATATTAATAGTCACGTACACCTTGTTTCAACTTTAAAAAATATAAAACGATATTAGTTAATATTAGTTGGGTCCTAATCCATAACTATCCCAACTATATCAACCATCCCAACCTTCGAAACTTCTATATTTCCCAAAGTATAAATAGAGGCCTTGGGGTGGGGACTAATCAATCAATTTTGGGAGAGCAAAGTTATGCTGGTGGTATATCTTTAGAATCTTGGAGCAGCAGAACTCAGAGTCCTTTGGTTGCAGAGGATTCCTTGTCTCAGAAGCTGGGTTGTACTCTTATCTCATTCATCGATTGTTAATAAAGATAATTCTTCTTCCAATCTTGTGTTGAGTCCATTTCATGTATTTTGGTTAATGAATATTGTTGGAGCAAGGCCCACAGCTACAGGAAAAGATGCTATATGGGGACAAGAAAGTCAAAAGAAACAGTACCTGAAGCGGCTGAGAAGAGAGAGCTCAACCACTGCACTTAAGGAAGCGGCAAAGACATGAGGGATGAGCTACCCTCATAAAGGAAAAGGAGCAATGGGATGAGGTATTGAAGACAAAGGACAGAAGGGGAGCAACTGAGGAAGCGGCGCCCATACCCACGATCAGTGCCGGGAAGCGTGGAAGACTGCAGAGAGATGCAGTATGACTAGTAAGTGGCAGTTCAAAGTACAGATGCATCGACTGTCACAGTTAGGGTTTTTGGGTTACTGTTGGGATAGGCCCAGAGTTTTGTATCAGGGTGAGACCTTCGGGCCACCTATCTAAGCATGTATTTTGTATTGTAAAAAGTTAGACAGTTAGACAGTGGAGAGAAATATAGCTAGTCCTTTAGTCATTTGTATGGTAAGATATTGAGAAAGAGTCAAGCTCTGGTTCTGTATTCAGTCTGTATTATCTTACTGTAACTAGTAGCCGACTCCTTGAGTATGAATGTAACAATCTGCAGGGATTGAGAGAGAGAGAGAGAGAGAGAAAGAATAGAGTGTAAGAAGAAAGCATAATAGAAAGAGAAGAGATCTAAGAGAGAAGGGATCCAGCTGATAAGGCGGAGTTTCCCAGAAGATCTCGAGCTACATAATAGGTTGCAGCAGAACTGTGTTTAATCTCTCAAGATATAATATAAAAACCAGTTCCTGTGGATGTAGCTTCCTCATTGGAAGTGAACCACGTAAAATCAATGTGTTGTGTGACTGTTTCATGTGATTGTGTTTACGTATTTGCTATATGTTACCTGTTACATGAGCTTAGCTAACAGTTAATGAATGTGTGTATGCTATCCTTCAGTTTACAGTAATGTAGAAGGCTAAATGTGAGTTGGATGTGTTAAGTATTCTGCATATAAGTTTATCAGTGTTTGATTCAGACCGTAATAGTTACAGTGTCAAGTGATTCCTGTATATTCAGTTCAGCAAGTTGAGCGCAATAGATGTTGAGCATATTAGACTGTAGAAGCTAAGTGAAGTTGTCTAACACCCTTGTGAATGTTAGCTGAGCTAGTATAAGAAAGAAAGGAAAGTCATTGGACCATGAGAGTTGGAGAGTCCTATTGAGTCTTACCATAGAAGCCATCGTAGTGCAGAAAGGCGATATCGCACAGCCGGAGGAGCCGCGGTGTGGGATATCATAGGTAAAGAGTTAAGTAGAAGAGAAGGTTTGCGCATCACCGGAGAAGCCCCGATGTGATAAGAGTCAGTCTCATAGCAGAGTCTTCTCAGAAGAGAGATACAACGTTATAAAGAGAAATCCCACTGGTTAACCAGAGTCAAGAGAAACCTAGGATGCTACAGAACCTGGTTGAGGACACGTGAGTCTTCAGCCACCCCATCTAGGATCACTTCGGGTGAGACTTCAGGCCGTTTTGCTGTATGTCGCCGAAAGGGCCAGTGAGCTAGGGGTTTTGTTGGTACATTACAGTAAACTCCGGTCTGCCCATAGATAACCACCAAATATATTTGATTATATGTTAGATATACTATTCATCTAACCTCTGATATATATATATATATATATATATATGCATGAGATATTACTTGAAGGATTTACCCTTTGCAGGTGAAGAGGTGCATCCCTGGAAGCTTTAGAGAGAAGAGGAGTGGGAGAAGATCAAGCTTGGATCAACCGTCGGTAATCAGGTTAGTCAAGACTTTATTGCTATTCCCTTTCCATTGTCTGGTAAAGCTGATTATCTACAAGTTAGTAGTAAGTTGGTAACCCCAGAACCTAGGTTACAAGGGTGCTTTATCCTGAAAAACAGAACTAGCGACTCCACTGAGGAGTCCAACCTGTGGTGGGTTACTCCTATAGATACTTTCCCAGTATTTGCTCTGATTCTATGTGTGTTTGTCTATCTTACCTTTGATTTGTAGTAGTGCATCCAAAGACCTTTATTATTTTTTATTTTATGAATTTTTTTTTGTTGCGTACGCGGGTTGTTGTGCTACCCAGTCGCGTATAGCAACTTGTATACGTGGGTTGCTCTATAAGACAGTCGCGTACATTACGTGGGTTTCCCTATAAGACAGTCGCCTACATCCTATAGCAGCACACAATTTTAGGGAGGGTTGCTTGTCCCTGTCTTGTTTGGATTTTTGTCTTCTTGAAGGTCTTCTGTTGCTGGCATCTTCCTGTAAGTTTGAAAGTCTTGTACACCATGCTTTGTGCTTTTTTCTAAGCCTTTGAGTTTTATTGTTTGAATCTTTTTTCACTTAGCAATTTGAGGTAGGTTCTCCTATTTGGGTGATAGGTTCAGTGCTGTGTATCTGAGTCAGTGATCAATATTTTGGATACCTTGTACTCTGTACTGCTTTTGAGTAGTATCTATTTGTCAGTTGTCCTTTAGTGATTTCAGTGGATTTTATTCATTGATTTCTTCCCAAGTTAGGTGTTTACCAAGTCTCCTCCTTAAGTGGTTTAATGTGGTTCTTGCAAGTCTGCTATACTTCATATTGATTTCTTTATGGTCTGATTATTCAAACATACTCAAAAAAATTTGTATTTAGGTGCATGATCATTTTTGAAGAATTTAGAAAGTGAAGAAAAACATTTGATAATTTTCCATTTAATTGCATATAGTAGTTTTATTTTCACTATTTTCAAATAAAATTTCAAAAATTATAAAAAAAAGTCTTAGTCTTCTCATACTTAGTTGTAATCTCATTAGCTCATATTTACAAAAAAGAAAAGAAGCTTGATTTAAGTAGTTGTAATTTGTTTTGGAATTCGTTTTATATGCCTTTTTTACTTTTCTTATTGAGTCTATAATATCACAGTCATTCACACCACTTACCTTCTGACTAAGAATAGCTCTTAAAATGAATGATATAATTAAAAATTTATTAGTAATTTTTGTTTTATAGGGTCATACACCTACTAGATTAGGATAGACTTGTGGGATAGGAAGTGTAAACTCTCCACAAGTGTTTAAATTCAGACGTACTTGGCCAATCGATAGGTAAATCCTTTTCTATGTTGGTAGTATTTGGGAAGCTCCTCTCAAATGGGAGTTAAGCACAAGGCCGCGTGGAGGCTTGGACTAAGGAGATAACCCTTTGATTCCTTCTCAAAACGTAGACTAGGGTTTTTGTGCATCTGGGGATTATGTCCTAGACAAAGTTTCAGGATTTGCTACCCTACCCATGCATAAAAAACAGGATTGCAATTGTCCCCGCGGACTATTGATATAGTTAAGGTAGCCTTTAGTCTCTTTGACATCTAGGGTTTATACACAGGTAAACTGGAAGGATATTTCTGGTTGACCTTGGACAGGCTTGGAAGGTAACCCTTGTTGAAAGTGTAGGAGGGCGGTGGGTGATTCCTCCGCTTATTCCTAAGAACCTCTTCAAGGACACCAAGAAACTGTCTCTTAGATTTCTTCAGGAAATCATATCTTACACCCCTTGTGATTGTTGAGACTTTAGGAAATTTTGTAGTGATTTCTCTATGGTTTGTCTATGTTTTAGCTGACCTTAGGTTGCGAAGAGTCAAATTTACAATCATGGAGGACCAATCTCTTAGAAGGTCATGAAGGTTGTAAAACATTCCTCCACTTATTACATTGGAACCTCCACCTCCCCCTCAAAGGCGGATATTAGACACGGACAGTTCTTTCGAACCGATAGGAGTTAGTGAAGTTTTGGGTGAACCAGAACTTAGGACAAACCAGTTTGATTTAACTACAGTAGAGATAGAATAATTGTAGTCTAATGAGTTTGCAAGGAACTTTAATTCACCTCTAACTGACCTAAACGATCCTGTGATCGTCCAGGTTCGTTCTTTCAATTTGCCCGTGATTGGTGTCCCTCTGGGCAGACTAATGTCTACTGTAGGAGAAATTTATTCTAAATCCACCTCAGCTGCTCTGGATAAAGGGGTTCCACCTCCCCTGGCTATTTAGAAATTCATGCCAGCAATAGATTAATTTTACCCACAACAATTATCATTTGATCATGCAAAATTGCTAACAATGGAGACTGAATATGGAGCCGTAACACAAAATTATATTAACTGAGTGTACAATATCCAACCTTGTAATAACATAGGTTGATGAATATATAGAATACATCAAGAGGTCGAATGCATAAGGAGGCATCCAAAACTAGCATAAAGCAGGCTTACTCAAAATAGGCAAATCCCCCATAGGTGTAAAAAGCTGATCCCAAATCTGTCATGGAGCTCATGAATTGGAAAGGGCACATGGGAAAGCTAAAGAGTAGTGGAATGGAAGCTCATACATGCTTTTGCATGGAGAAAAGAGTGGAGGATGAAGAGGACAAAAAACTAGTTCACCTCACCTAGTCTTGCTTTCCTATGTGCCTTAAAACATTGAAAACGCAGGCAATAAAGCAGAAAAAGCAGAAGGGTGCCTAGGAGGCCAGGAATAAAGTAGATTTGATTCCTAAGTCTTTCCCAAGTGCTACATGAGTCAAATATGGAAATATTGACCTCTATGGATAGGCAATTAGCAACTTGCATAAGGTGGGACACATGAACTAGGCAAATAAGACAAAAATAAATGAATTAATGTCTAAGTGGGTAAACTATGGGTTGATTATTCTAACACCCCCTCTTAAGCCTGAATTTATGAGTAATAAATCAAAAATATATAGGGCCTAGCAACAAGGCTTAGTCACCCTTTACATACTGCATGTCCAAATAAACAAGGAATGAGGCAAAACCAACTTGGGAAAATCCTCCCTTAAACATGGACTGTAAAACAAAATTGTAGAATCTTGTCTCCACTCATGCCTTTACAACATGATCAACAATCCCCAGCAGTGATTTGATATTGCTGAAGGTCTTCTCACAAAATACTTTGGTGAAGATATCAGCTACTTGTTCTGAAGATGAACAGAAGAGTAGGTGAATGGTGCCATCATACACAAGCTCTCTGATGTAGTGCATGTGAATCTCAATGTGTCTGGTTCTCTGCTTCTGAACTGGATCTTTATAGATTCGAATGGTACTCTGGTTATCACAGTATATGGTAGTTGAGTACTCAGGTTCGAAACCACACTCTCCAAGTAAACCCTGCAACCATAAACATTGAGTTGATGCATTAACAACTCCTCTGTACTCAGCTTCTGTAGATGAGAGTGCAATGGCACTCTGTTTCTTGCTTGACTAGCTGATTGGCCCTTCTGTAAGCATGAACACATAACCTGAAGTGGAATTTCTGTCTGTGTTATCACCTGCCCAATCACTGTCAGTAAATCCAATCAAATCAAGATCAGATTTTGCCTTATAGAGGATTCCATGTGTCCTTGTTCCCTGAACAAAGTTAAGGATCCTTTTGCCTACTTTCCAATGGATCTCATGAGGCTGATCCATGAATATAGAAGCCACACTTACTGCATAACAAATATCAGGTCGAGTATGTGTCAAATACAATAAACATCCAATCAATTGTCTATACAGTGTATTGTTTACCATCGGTGGAGAATCATCTTCCTCCAGCTTCACTCCTGAAAGGAAAGGAGTTTTGCTTGCTTTGCAGTCTTTCATTCTGAATTTGATCAGAAAATCCAAGGCATACTTGGACTGGTGCACCTTTATTCCAGATTTGGTCTGAGCAATCTCAAGCCCCAGAAATTGACTTAAGAGCCCCAAATCTGTCATGGAGAAGGCTTGGTTCATAGCTCCTTTTAAGGAAGCAATCTCAGCCTGTGAGCTTCCTGTAATGAGGAGGTCATCAACATATAACACAATGATCATTAATGAACCATTAACAGACTTCAAATATACATTTGGATCTGATTTGCACCGAACAAAATTTAGGGATAGCAAGAAGCTATCTATCTTGGCATACCAAGCCCTGGGGGCTTGCTTTAGCCCATACAATGACTTTCTCAACCTGCAAACAAGAGAAGGGTTAGTAGCAAAAACTTGAGGCTGCTTCATATATGTCTCCTCAGTGATATCTCCATTCATAAAGGCACACTTTACATCCATGTGATGTACCTCCCATTGCCTTGAGGCTGCAATGGCTAGAGCTAGCCTGATGGAGTCCATTTTTGCCACTGGGGAAAAGGTCTCATTGTAATCGATGCCATGAACCTATGAGTAGCCTTTAGCTACCAATATAGCCTTGTAATTTAGTGGTGAACCATCAGCATAAAATTTGGTCTTATAGACCCACTTACACTGTACTAGTTTTCTCCTTGGAGGAAGATCCACTAGCTCCCATGTGTTGCTCTTCTGGAGTGAGCTGAACTCCTCCTTCATGGCAGCTTGCCATCTTGGATCTCCTGCTGCTTCTTCATATGTTTGAGGATCAGACTCCAAAATAAAATAGAATTTTTCAGCAAACATAGGATCCTTCATGCACAGACCACTCTCAAATTGAGATCTAGTCCTCCTTGGGTCATTGGGATTCCCAGCTAGCTCACCTGCTGCATGTAGTGTCTTGGATTCCCATTTTGGCCTTGTGGGGCTGTTAGTGTATGCAATAAACTCATCTCCATCAGACAAATCAGAATCATCATGTTCAACAAACTCTTTACTTACTTCTTGAGGTTCAGGTGGTGAAGAGGCTTCACCAATTTCCACTTCTGCAAGGGGTTCTTCTTCAAACTGAACACACCTTTCAATGAAGGATTTGTTTGTGCTCAAATTTATCAACTTGTACCCTTTTGAATCTTCAGAGTATCCAACAAAAAGACACTCTTGGCTTTGGGGCTGCAAAGCCTTCCTCTTCTCTGTTGGAATCCTAGCCCAAGCCTTTGAGCCAAAAATCCTGAAATGGGTCACATCTGGCTTGTGCCCACTCCATGCTTCGAAGGGAGTCATGCCATCAAGCTGTTTGTGAGGCAGCATATTCTGAATATAGGATGCATAGTTGATAGCTTCAGCCCAGTACTTTGGTGGCAAATTTTTGGCCTCCATCATGCATGTTGCCATCTCCTTCAGTGATCTGTTCTTCCTCTCTGCAACACCATTTTGTTGTGGTGTGTAAGGGATAGAATGCTGCATCTGAATACCTGCATCTGCACAATAGTTAATAAAATTAGACTTGAAATACTCACCACCATTGTCATATATGAGGACCTTGAGTTACCTTCCACACTGGTTTTCAACCAAAGCCTTAAATACTTTGAATAGACCAAAAACTTCAGACTTGTGTTTCATGAAGTGAACCCAACAATACCTGGAAAAATCATCAATAAAGGTCAATGCATATTTGGCATAACTCATGGACATATGAGGGAATGGGCCAGCAACATCACTGTGAATCAGCTCGAGGGGTGCAGAGGTTCTCTCATGACTAGCTTTCTCAAACTTATGCTCTGGGTGTTTTCCTAGGATACAGCCTTGGTAGACTCCTTTGGAAAATTTTATCTTGGGAAGCCCTATGACCATTTATTTCTCACTAAGATCAGATAGATACTTGTAATTTAGATGGCCAAATATTTCATGCCATAGCTTGCTAGCTTCATTAGCATGGATAAGAAGAGCAGAGGGGTTTGAGTAAGGTAGGAAGTGTGAAAACATGTATACCTTTTGAGCATGATTCGCTACTCCTTTTGCAATGAATCTACCACTTGATATTTCTGTGATCTCAACTTCATCAGGGGAGAATATGACTTTCTTAGGAGACGCAGTGTGGGTCATCTGGTACACTGACAGGAGGTTGGAGGAGAGACCAGGGACATATAGCACATTGTTGAACTGACCATGATCAAGATCTATCCTTCCTTTGCCTTTACTTTCAGTGAGAGAGTCATCTCCTAGTACAATAGATGGTCCTTTCGACATATCCAGTGAGGAGAAGGCCTCCTTAGTCGAAACCATGTGTCTTGAAGCTCCAGAATCTATGATAAAACTGGGTGAGCTTGATGTGCCAGCAACTAGAGCATGAACTCTCTCTCTGTCATCTGAACTTGATCCTCCTTCTCTCTTCTTTGAGCTTTCTAGAAGGGAGATGCCATTCTTCTCCAGGAGATTGGTCAGCATATCAATCTGCTTTTTCATACAAGAGTTTTCAGTGTGATTGCCCTTCGAACAATATGAGCACTTGTTCATTTCACCTTTGTTTTTCTTCTTCTGGGTATTTTTCTTGGGACCTTGTTGATCCTCTGGAGACTGCTTCTTGTCTCTCCTTTCCTCAGGTGGCTTTTTAGCTTTCTTTTTTCTTTTTGAATCCACCCTCGAATCTCCAGCAATCAAAGCTTGATATTTGGATGGTTTGATGGTGCCCATCATCACCAGCTTGTCTTGTTCTTGTGTGAGAGATTCCATGAAATCTGCAAGGCTAGGCATATTCCAGGTTCGAGCTGTGAGTTTTGTGGCATAGAAGGTCGAAACAAAGACTGAGTAGTTAGGTCCTAGCTTTGAGAGGATGGCCAATACGAGCTGATCATCTTTCTTTTCGATACCACACTGCTTCAGCTGCAAAACTAGTGATTTGAACTTGGAGAAATATAGCTGCAGGGATTCAAAGCTATTGGGACTCAGAGAAATCAGCTCATTTTCGATCTGATGTCCCCTCATCTCATCTGTATTTCCAAAAAGGTCAGAAATTTTCTCCCATACTTGATCCGGTGAAGTTAATCCGTCGAGATGGAAAAGGAGGTCTCAGGAAATACTGAGACATAGGAGGCCATAGGCCTCATCTCTTCGATTGTGCCATTTGATCTTCTTTGCAGCTGCATTGGGCTCTGCTTCTGTTGCCATATTCACCCTGTAGAGGCATTTCTCTCTCAACAAGATCTCCATCTCTGCTTTCCATTCAAAATAGTTGAAGGGAGTCAAGATAGTTTTCTGTGAATCCATAGCTTTAGAAAATCTATCCCGGCTGTCAGTAGAAGGCTCCCAGTCTTGATGTCGAACCTGCAAAACAATTTTTGAAGGAGAGTAACAACCTATAATGGCTCTTATACCATGTATAAATTCAGGCCATCAATAGATTAATTTTACCCACAACAATTATCAATTGATCATGCAAAATTGCTAACAATGGAGACTGAATATGGAGCTGTAACACAAAATTATATTAACTGAGTGTAAAATAGCCAACCTTGTAATAACATAGGTTGTTGAATATATAGAATACATCAAGAGGTCGAATGCATAAGGAGGCATCCAAAACTAGCATAAAGCAGGATTACTCAAAATAGGCAAATCCCCCATAGGTGTAAAAAGCTGATCCCAAATCTGTCATGGAGCTCATGAATTGGCAAGGGTGCATGGGAAATATAAAGAGTAGTGGAATGGAAGCTCATACATGCTTTTTCATGGAGAAAAGAGTGGAGTATGAAGAGGACAAAAAACTAGTTCACCTCACCTAGTCTTGCTTTCCTATGTGCCTTAAAACACTGAAAAAGCAGGCAATAAAGCAGAAAAAGAAGAAGGGTGCCTAGGAGGCTAGGAATAAAGCATATTTGATTCCTAAGGCTTTCCCAAGTTCTACATGAGTCAAATATGGCAAGTTTGACCTCTATGGATAGGCAATTAGCAACTTGCACAAGGTGGGACACATGAACTAGGCAAATAAGACAAAAATAAATGAATTAATGTCTAAGTGGGTAAACTATGGGTTGATTATTCTAACAGGATGGTGCCCCTAGGAAAAGTATACCTACTACACCTTTAACTCCATAGCCTAGTGTTACGGAGAGAAATTCCTATGGCTTGGGGTACCACAACAGACAGCTAGACTCCAGAAATAAATCTTCTCCAATATGCAATAGAAATAAACAATCTAA
>LPNX011088932.1:376391-520420 GCA_001517045.1 Pseudotsuga menziesii
CTCTTCAAAGGGATACTGAAGGGTCAAATCCGAGCGATCTCAAGGTATATGGAAGGCCAAGAGTCATATGAGTCGGATCCAAGTCAAGGAATGCTCCAAAAGGATTTGGATTAATGCACACATCCCGATGTACGCGACTATCGAGGGAATATCCGCGTATGTACGCGGTTATCGGGGAAAAAGCCGCGTATATCAATATTATAATGTTTTTTGGGGATGATCAAGGTAACATCAAAATATATAAAGTGGTCCAAAGGGGCTAATGAGTCTGCATCGGGACAAGGGAAGGCCATACAATGTGTGATTCACCTAGTGGGGTGAAAATTCCTATAACAGATGCCCCCTAATGTATGAGATCAGAGGGGTTATACGATGGCCGAAATACATTATAAAGTCCATCCCAGAAATGAAGTGATGAAGGTACCCAAATGGAAGCCCAGCCACTCAATCATCATAATACCATAATACAACTCTGCATATAATCTGCATATACATCTAGCAGTCCCGGATACATAAGAGTACAATGGCCATGAATAGGCATGATACATGATAGAACATATGTGGTCATCGCCACGTACAATATACATAGATCAGAACCTCCATGATGAGGATATACAAAGGACCATGGTCTCCACAAGGCTGAAGATATACAATAGATCAAGATCTCCATAGTGGCTGGAAATGTCTGACATATACTGGAACAAGTCACGAGAGCTGAAATCTCATGAACACTGGCATGATCAAGGAGGTAGCATATAAGAGATGCCACCCATCTGGAAGGTATTCTACACAAACCGCTACGAGTACATGTCCTACTATGCGAATAGAGGTGTCGAGGTCGAACATAGTAGTCCATCGTCTGATTACCGGTCATTGATGTATACCGTTAACAGACGCGAGATCACCCACCGATAATGAAAATGGGAATCAAGGTACTAGAGTGCAAACTAACAAGTGTGAATAAATGTGTTGAGGTCGAACACTTGAGAGGATCCATCGATCAGGGGACATTGATGTATTCCCAAAACTTTCGATGGCAAGAGAACCTGCCACTGATGACTGCAAGTCTCAAGGCACTCAAATATGACTCTAGACTCTAATCCCAGAATAAATGATCTGAATTCGATGGGATGAAATCCGCTGGAAGGAGGGCATTAAGGCATCCCCCATCATCCAACATGAGGTACTCAGCAAAGCTGTATGATGTGGAAGGACTCGATCATAAGGTGCACGAACCAGTAACTGTATCGGGAATGGCCGACATGCAAAGTCAAGATAACTGAGGAATGGCCGACTCAGGTTTCAACTTCCTTCGAACAAGAGCATAACGGCGTATGGTGACTGAATGAAGGCAGCATAGACTCGATATACAAACTGGGACATCTCTATGACGCAGGAGGCATCAATAGAGGCTCCATATGGACTGGAAGCATAACCAGTCGGCGGAGATAAACTCAGATAAACGAGTACAGCTTCCTAAAGTCAAGCTATAACCCAACCAATGGATGTGATATACAGTGCTCTGTTCGAAGGCGACACGACTTGACAGCTGCCAAAGATAATATCTTTTCCCATCCGGCTTTTTGGTTTTTTAATTTTTTTTGGTCTTTTTCAGGTATTTGAAAAGATTGAAAAAAGAATAAACTAGCTTTATAGTTACAAACTAGGAGGAGACGAGTGTCATCAGGGCAAAAAAACTAGTTCCAAGCAGTGGAACATACCTATGCTCAATGCAAGGAAACATGTGTAGGATATCGACACTCGGGGGAAGATCCCCTCCCGGTAAAAGGGTAAGTCAAGTTGCAAAGGATATACGAAATGGCTCTGCATGGCTAGACATGAGACAAGCTCGGGCTATAAGGCTGAAACGCAATGTTAGGGGAGCCGGCATAAAGCTCAATAAGACAGGAAAAGCTCATGAAAATGCATTTACAACTTGATACAAGGGGAGTCCGGCGGGGAACATGGCCAGCATAAGATCAAGAGGAGTATGAGGCTCTTGCTAAATGTCATGGTAATACTATACAACGGCCTCCCACACCCTAAAAACGGAGAAACATCGGCATGGGCACCAAATGCAAATAAGGCGCTAACTAGGGTACCCATGTAAGGTAAGGCTCTACCACTCATATCATGCCACTTCTATAGCAGCAAGAAGGTTCCGTGACATAATAGAGTGGGTTCGTACCTAAGGCGAGAGTGACATGGTCATAAGGTCATGCAAAATGCAAACGGAGGTGATCCTAACCTATATGCCAGTATAAACATTATACCTGTGAGCGGCACGAACGGTTTTTGGTCACAAAAGAGGCATCCAACAGACAACTTCCGACCCAAGGAAGACCCAACCACACTCACAACCCACCCAGCAACTTCCCACAACATCAAAATCACCAAAAGGGAGGATGCACGCTACTGTATAAAAAACAGCTGCGTATGTACGCGAATTTTAACCAAAAATACGCATACACAGAGAAGGCAGTGGTAAAAAGTAGGTCAAGGCCAAACCAATAAATGGGAGTGTCAATGGACAAACATACTATAAAATGCAACCCAGAAACAAGGAGAAACAAAGGGCAAGTCAATAATATCCAAAACAGACCCAGGCAGTGCCAAAGGAGACTCAGCAACTAACAGCATTCACCCAGCAACCCACTATCTTCCAAAACAAGGTAAAAACCAAGGTATACGCGACTGTTCACAGTAAACCCGCGTGTATACGCGGAAATCCTAGAGAAACCCGCGTGTACCTGTTACGGAGTCGCCAATTCTGTTACGGAGAGAAATTCCTATGGCTTGGGGTACCACAACAGACAGCTAGACTCCAGAAATAAATCTTCTCCAATATGCAATAGAAATAAACAATCTAACACTAAAGGATCGAACCTCGTACCTTATTCCGGATGGTTGAAGTAGATCCCCGTTGAGATTTCCAATCTTCAGCTTGAATTGTTATAGCACGTCCTCAACAACAATTAAACAATACAAGCATACTATATTTCATGGTGTTAGATCTATTCTAGCATATAAAGCATTTGACATATTCCAATGGAAACAATATTCATTCAAATACACATTATTGGACAGGAAAAGATATTTTTATTAATCAGAATCAGAGATTACAAGTGACAACCTCTGACGGCACGTCTGCGAACCGGAGAAACTGAATCCCCCACTTGGGCCTCCACCACCTCAATCCTCCATCACTTCGATAGCAAGCTTACTAACAATGGGCAAGCTTGGGAAGAACACAACATTTCTCCAAGGGACAAAGGGATGCAGACTCAAGCATAAAGTTCTGGCAACAATGGACTATAGTTTCGATGCTCTCAACTTTCTCTTATATCTTCCCCCCTCTTCAATGCACCAAAGGGTTCCTTATATAGCTCTTCAAAGGGATACTGAAGGGTCGAATCCGAGCGATCTCAAGGTATATGGAAGGACAAGAGTCATATGAGTCAGATCCAAGTCAAGGAATGCTCCAAAAGGATTTGGATTAATGCACACATCCCGATGTACGCGACTATCGAGGGAATATCCGCGTATGTACGCGGTTATCGGGGAAAAATCCGCGTATATCAATATTATAATGTTTTTTGGGGATGATCAAGGTAACATCAAAATATATAAAGTGGTCCAAAGGGGATAATGAGTCTGCAGCGGGACAAGGGAAGGCCATACAATGTGTGATTCACCTAGTGGGGTGAAAATTGCTATAACACCTAGTGGTTCAACCACTGGCTTCCACAAATTTATCAGGAACTTCTGGTGGACTAGTCACTGGGATTCCTAGTGTACCTTCTACTTCTACTTCCTTCGCACACACTGCTCAGAGTGGTCCTATAGGATCCTTGTAATTTGTCTAGGGTTTTCCTTGGAATGGGGGGCACATTCCCCCATCCACTTCATATGTAGGTCCAACACCCATGTATGTAGGGGCACAGTTCAAAAACCCTAATCCTTATGGCCAAGGTTCTCAAACTCCAGTTTCAGCTCCTTTCACGAGCTCTCCTTTCTTGATTTTTAGTGGAGGGATACCTGCTCCTATGTTCCAAACCCTAGTTTTGACTAGGGCATCTCGAACCTCATACATTGTACCACACGTGAACAATCCACTAGCTTATGGGTGGAATCCTTTCCAAAGCGGCCTGACCACTTTGCAACCAGCAGCAGGGGGAAACCCTGCCTTCACATATGGGAACATGGGGGAAAGTCCCTCTAATGCCCAAGATGGTACTTTTCATGCTCCGGTTAGGCCCAAGCTCCCTTTCCTGGAAACTTTAAACTTTCCAGACTTATCGAAGCTAATGAATGACCCAGTGAGACATAACTCCTCCTGGCCACCCTTTCCTACCAAGCTGCCCTCAGATATCCCAAAATTTGAAGGCAAAGTTGGTGATGACCCAGGAGCTCACATCACCACTTTTCACTTATGGTTCTCTTCCAACTCACTAAACAATGACACATTTGATTTGAGATTGTTCCAAAGAACTCTGACTAGTACCATAGAAAAATGGTACATTGAACTGCCCTCTGTTGCGTTTGATAGTTTTTGGGACTTGGATAATGTATTCCTTAATCACTTCCAACTTCATGTCTAGTATGATGTTGGGATAGACTTGTTGTCTACCTTTTTGCAGGACAAGGCCACTCATATTTTGAATCACATCCAAGAGTGGAGAAGACGGAAGAGCCTTATTAAGGACACTATTCCTCCCAAGTTTTTACTAGAATGGTTCCTCAAATACCTATTTCCATATATATCTAAGGATGTATCTACTTTGGGAGTGACCAATGAGGAAGAGGCTATCCTTAGGGCCCATCATCTAGATTTGATATATTCTCACTCTGGGATTTTATATGAAATCATCCTTGATGCACTGAGGCCAATGCATAATGTAGAGAAACCTAAGCCTGGACCCCATGTCGATGGTGTGGTTGGTTCTATGAAATCTCCCACTGTAGAATCTTTGTCTAAATAGCTCCATAAGGTTCCTGTCAAACATTCTATGGTGGAGGAGGCAAAGTATGCCCCCTCAGCTCATAATGCAAATGTTTTTGCACAATCCTCTCGAAAGGGAAATCAACAGCCCGGTGGGAAAAAGAAGAAAGGGAAGAAAGGTCAGGGAAACCAAAACAAGCCAAAAACCACAAACAATGCTAATGGGGGGGGAAAAGAAAAGAAGAAGGTGAAATTCCCATGTAAGGTGTTCCAAGGAGATCACCTGGCCCATCAATGTCCCCTTATTGACCAAGCTCAGAAGCAGTGAAAAGGCCAACAACCGGCTGTCCTGAAGGATCCTTTTCCCCAAGGACAAAATTCAGATTCAGCTTCAAATGTAGCAAGGGGCACCCCAAATGCTCCTGAAACAAATTATATCAACATGGTAAGATCCCAGACTTTAATCCATACTAGGAACAAGCACTATAAGACAGAGGATTCGGAGAAGGGTAAGTCTACAACTGAAACTTCCAACCCTCTCACAATTGAAAAACCTGTCGAAACTATGCCCAAGATACCGAAAGGTGTCTTCAAGAAAACCTTGCACAATCCTAATGCTAGGGTCATAGCCAACTACTCTGTAGTTGAATATTTGTCCCAGACCCCTTGTGCAATGTCAGCTTTAGAGGTGTTATAGAGTTGTCCTGCCCATCGATATGCACTCTTAGCAGCCTTAGGTAGTATGGATTCATCGAGCCTCATGGAGAATTTTAATTTGTCAGATGTCAAAATTTTCCTACCTTATCACGTGGCCTTATCGATAAATGTTATCCATGGCAGAAAAAACCATTGGAATGGTAGTTGTCGATGAGGGCACTTCCACATGTGTCATGTCCTTGTCTTGTTAGAAAGCTCTTGGATCTCCAAAGCTAGTTCCACCGAACACCCTACTTACTGCTTTTGACGGAAGGTCATTTCGTCCACATGGTATCCTACTGGATTTCGAAATAAAGTTGGCAGGGAAGGAAGTGTCTATTGAGGTAGAGGTGATTAATGCACCTTTGGATTATAACTTGCTTTTGGGGGGAAGTTGGACTTATGCCATGTCTGCTATTGCATCGGTTGTACTTCGGGTAGTTGTGTTTCCACATGAAGGGAAGTTGGTTACTGTAGACCAAATCAGTTTTACTCGAAAGGGTCGCATGGAAACTAACGAGTCCATTGTGACATTGGTTGATCAGGTTAAACCTACTTCAGAGAGATTAGGGGCTAGAATGTATGCATAATTGATGGGTACATTCAATTTTCCATCTCCAATTAATTATTTAGGTTCTACTAGTGTAGGAAAGTCTATTGCAATGGTTGTTGATCGAACAGATCCTTGGGTTCTTCCTTCCCACCATGAACTTGAAGTGCCCTTATCAACAGTAGAAGTAGCTTATCAAGCTATTGTTCATACCGCTGTTGATCCCATTCTAGTCCCTCTCACAAACTCAGAGGAGCCGGAAGAAGCCTATCTTCCTACTTGGGCAAAGAACTCTTTGCATTCTAGAGACTACTTGGAAGCTATGTGCAGACGAGATAAGATCTGTGAAGTTCTTCACCATCAATCCTATTTTCTTCCAAAGTTAAGCAGGATTGAGAACCAAGAGTTCCATATGATACTAGAAAGTGATGTTGATACACCTATTAATCCCTTACCAAGGGAAGGAATCTTTGCTGAGGGGAATATGGAAAACATTTTTGCTACTATTCCTATCAACATCTCTGCAAACCCAAACGTGGTGGAAAATGTACACACCAGTGCAAACTACTCTCCAGAGGAGATTGCGATCTATACAGCCTTGTTTAAGTAATTCTGCAATATGTTTTCCTAGTCATATGAGGAGATGATAGGAATAGATCCATCAATAGTCGAGCATGAAATCTGAACATATCCTGATGCCAAACTGGTTCAAGAAAAACTTAGACCTGACAATCTGTGTAAAGTGACAACTGTTAAGGATGAAGTTGAAAAACTGCTAAAAGCCAGTTTCATTTACCCAATAGCTTTGGTATAATTGGTATCCAACCTCATTCCTGTTGATAAAAAGCAAGGGACAATACATGTTTGTACTAACTTTCACGATCTAAACAAAGCATGCCCTAAGGATAACTACCCCACACCATTTATAGATCAAATCATTGATGCCTGTGTAGGGAGTGAAGTCTTTTCATTTATGGATGGTTTCTCCGGGTATAATCAAATTCAAATTAAATCGGAAGACCAACATAAAACAACTTTCATCTGTCCTTGGGGTACATTTTCGTACAAGAAAATGCCTTTTGGATTGAAAAATGTAGGGGCTACCTTTCAAGGGGAATGAATTTTTCCTTTCATGACATTAAATCTATTGTCGAACCCTACCTTGATGATATGCCAACACATTCTTGTAAGAGGATCAATCACCCAGATCACTTGTGTTTAATATTAGAAGGATGCACATACTACAAAATTCGTTTGAATCCCCACAAGTGTGTTTTTTTGTGTTGATTCAGTGAGACTGCTCGAATTCATTATTTCCAACAAAGGTGTTCAGGTGGATCCTTTGAAAGTTGAGGCTATAGTAAATATTCCTCCTCCTCGTTCCATCAGGAAGCTTCAAATCCTGCAAGGGAAGACCAACTTCCTTCGACGTTTTATCGTAAATTATGCGAAGATCACTAAAGGTTTCATGCGGCTGTTGAAGTAGGACACCCCATTTGTATGGGATGAAATCGCACAACTTGCATTTGAGGCATTAGAGAAATCTTTGTTATTGGCACCATTACTGCGACTGCCAAATTACTCTTGTGATTTTATATTGTATCTGGTCACATTCGAGTCGACCATAGGGGTAGTACTAGTCTAGGAGGATGATAAGCTCCAAGAGGATGTCGTCTACTATCTTACCCATCCTTTAGCTGGCCTTGAACTTAGGTATTACCACATTGAGAATTTAGCATTAGCAGCTATGTATGTTGTTCAGAGGTTGTGTCACTACATCTTACTGAGGACCACGACGGTAGTGGTGGATGTTAATCCTTTCCAATATGTTTTATCTCGACGGATTGTTGGAGGAAAATTAAACAAATGGATAGTCTTTCTTTATGAGTTTGAATTAGATTTACAATCCTTCAAATCCAAAAAATCCTTAGTTTTTGCTGAGCTCATCACAGAATTTCTAGTTGAGGAATATGTAGCCATTGAAGAAGACTCATTCCCAGATGAGCACATCTTTTTGATTTCCACCTCTAACCCTTGGTACGGAGATATAATTGTCTATATCTAGAATTTGAAGTACCCTGCAGCCTTCTCACGGGAAGAACGGTGCAAACTATGCTTACATGCAAAAAACTACCTCATTATTGGAGATACTTTATATTGTAGGGGGGTAGATTCTATTTTGTGTTGATGTCTTACCCACGAAGAAGCAGAGATTGTCCTAAATGATTCCCATAGTGGAGCATGTGGGGGTCATTTATCTGGGTTAGAAACGGCCTAGAATATATTACGTGGCAGTTATTTCTGGCCCACGATCTTTAAAGATTATGTGGAAGCCATGAAGCGATGTCATCCTTGTCAGCTTTACACCAGAAATATGTGGTTGCATCCTCCTCCATTATTTCCCACCATCTCAATGGGCCCCTTCACGAAGTGGGGATATATTACATGACGTGCAACCCAGTCTCGGTTGGGGGGGGCAAAAAAATATCATTGTCACTGTAAATTATTTCATGAAGTCAGTAGAGGCAATGGCCACCTATAAAGCTAATGGGGAAACTATAGCTTTTTTCATTTTCAACCAAATTATCGCATGGTTCGGTATTCCTAAAGAGATTGTCACTGACCATGGCAGTCACTTCCAAAATAGTATGATGACTGAATTGACCACTATTCTAGGGTTTAAACAAGAAAATTCGTCTTCTTTCTACCCTCAAGAAAATGGTAAAGTCGAGGTTGTAAATAAAACCTTGAAGACTATTCTCAACCGCACTATTAATTCAGCCCGTTCCAGTTGGCACATCATGCTATATCCTGCACTTTGGGCTTATCAGACCAATGTGAAAACTGCTACAGGGTTCTCTCCTTTCCAACTCATTCACGGGATGGAAGCAATAACCCTGGTTGAATGCGAAATCCCATCCTTAAAGATTGATATTCATGTGTTACCTTATACGACTGAGATTGAAGAATGTTTGTTACACTTAGAACATCTAGATGAGCAGCGTAGAGATGCACTGATAGCAAATGAGGCTCATAAAAATAGGGTTAAAAATAAATATGATAAATTGGTCAAACCTTGGATTTTTTCTGAAGGGGATCTTGTCTTTCTCTTGGATCAAGACAAAGAACCCCTAGGGGCAGGGAAATTCAAGTCTATGTGGTTAGGACCTTATGTTGTGTCAAACATTTTGAAGAAATGAACATATGAATTAAATGATTTTGAGGGGAATAAGCTTCCTGAGCCTAGAAATGGGCTCTACTTGAAAAAGTTGTTGGTCCTCTGGGCAGACCCAGGTTTCCTTTAATGTACCAACAAAAACCCTAGCTCACTGGCCCTTTGGCGACAGACCGCAGAGCAGCCTGAAGTCTCACCCAAAGTGATCTTGGATGGGTTGGATGAAGACTCAGGTGCCTTCAACTAGGTTCTATAGCATCCTATTGGTTCGTGACTCTTCTTCACCAGCGGGGTCTCTCTGTGATAGCAATCCTACCTTCTAGCTGGCACTGGTAGGAAGCAGACTCTTATCGCATCGCTGCTTCTAGCAGGATGCACAAACTATCTCCTCTGCTCAGCTCTTATCCTGTGATATCTCACACCGCAGTTCCTCCAACAGTGCGATATTTCCTTTCTATACTTGTGATATCCTTTACAGTAAGACGTCAATATGACTCTCACAGCCCAAAGGCTTCCTCCCTTAGTATAATAGTTAAGCTAAATAGCCTCACTTAGACTCCTACATTCTTATATGCTTAACATCAACTACGTTGAACTCATGAAACTCATATACCGGAGTCGCTTAAAATTGTGTCTGTCAAACTGTTATGAACTAAACACTGGTAAACTCATATACAGTCTACTTGATACCTTCAACTTGTGTTTAACCCTCTATGTGCTATAAACTGAAGCATAAAATACATACTTCCATCAACTGATAAGAAACATTCATGTAACAGATAACATATAATACATAAGTAAAGCACAAACACATGAAATAGTCGCACAACACACGGATTTTACGTGGTTCACCTCCAGAGGGGAAGCTACGTCCACAGGAACTGGTTTTTATATTATATCTTGAGAGGATAAACACAGTTCCGCTGCAATCTGATATGCAGCTCAAGATCTTCTGCGAAACTCCGCACACACAACCGGGAGCCCTTCTCTCTTAGATCTCTTCTTATATTGCCTTCTCTTACAATATACTCTTCCTCTCTCTCTCTCTCTCAATCCCTGCGGATTGTTCAATCCCTGTGGATTGTTACATACATGCTCAAGGAGCTAGCTACTGGTTACAGTAAGATAATACAAATGGATTAATAGGACCAAAGCTTGACTCTTACAATACTGCTCTCTAGAGACACTTGGCTAGCTAAATGACTCAGCGGCTACCCCCCGTCTGACTGTCTAAGCAGCTACCCAATTGTCTAACTATCTAACAAACTGTCTAACTATCTAACCAAGTGTCTAACCTTTTACAATACAAAATACATGCTTATATAGGCATCCCGAAGGTGTCACCATTACAAAACTGTGGGCCTTTCCCAATAGTAACCCAAAAACCCTAACTGTGACAGTCAACGCATCTGTACTGTGGGTTGCTGCTTACCGTCACACCACAGCTTTTTGCAGTCTTCCACGCTTCCCAGCACTAATCGTGGGTATGGGCGCCGCTTCCTCGGTTGCTCTGCTTCTGTCCTTCATCTTCAATGCCTCAGCCCATTTCTCCCTTTCTTTTATGAGGGTAGCTGAGCCCTCCTGTCTTCACCGCTACCTTAAGTGCAGTGGTTGAGCTCTCTCTTCTCGGCCGCTCAGGTACTATCGTCTTTTACTTTCCTATCCTGATGTAGTAGCTTTTCCTGTAGCTGCAAGACCCTGCTCCAATATTCCCCTAACACTTACTTGTGGCTCGTCCCTGAGCCACTAATAGCTAGCTTCTCCTACTGTAGCTTCTCCTTGGATTCCTGTGAAGTCCTTGTGAATTTCTCTCGAAGTCCTACGACTTCGTTGTTCATAGCTTCGACACACTCTTGTCTCGTTTCAAGCATAGCTTGACTAATGTTGGAGTCTTCTGTAAACTTAGTTCGTAGGTATATCTTACCTTTCCTTCCCTTATTGTCATGCTCTCGCTCTCGTCACTTGCAAGACCTGCCATCCATTTCTTCACCATAAGGATTCAAATCCCTAGTATCACGAGAACTCCTCCCTATCTAGGTTAGAACTCGTATCCCAATTAAAATATAAATTTGTATCTTCCAGTATTCTTAAACATTTCACTCCGTCTGGATCCTTTCATATGAAAACTATACAAACCATGAATTCCATTCTGAGAGCAAGCCTTTGTCTGCATTCTGAAGTTTTACTTGTTTGTTTTGCTTGCCCCTTTTACTTTTCTTCTCAGCAAATCGCTTCAGGTATTCATGCTACCTAGATTTTCATATTTTCATTTCTTTGCCTCGGCAATCTCTTGTTCTTCTCTTAGGTGATGAGATAGGTCATCTTCCTTTTCCCATTGCCTTCTTTTTCTCATTTTTACTTTCTTCCTGGCTGTAGATTTCTTCTCATCGTTCTTTGGCTCTGTTTTCTTATCTTCAGTGATCTAGTCATCTTTCTGCTTCTCTGCAGCAAAGAATTTGATGACATCTTCTACATCCTACGCTTGACTCCTCATCCTTGGCGGTTGTCTGACCTGTGATGTACCTAATTTCACAACCTTGGGCGGCGTCGTCATAGCGGACGCAAGGCCACCACGCTGGAATCTCTACACAATGTCCTCTAAAGGCTCTGTCTTGGACAGAAACCACTTGGTGCAATACTCTGGACATGCAATGGCTGTGAAATTGGGGAAACTAACACTCTGTAAGTGAAGTATCTCTTCACAGGAAAACTCTCCAAATTGCCCTGTACTCTCAGAAATCGCAAAAGTAACCCTTCTGTATGAATGATCTCTGAATTTATAACGAAAGCGATAATCTCTGAAGCAACAGTCATCTAGGATGGAACCGTCGGTGGTATTAATTGCATGGACAAGAAAATACCTATCATTTCGATCCTCATTAATTGCTGAAATCCGATGAAATTTCCCTCGAAACTTGTGTTCAGGCGCTGGTCTCGACCAAGATTTAGCAAATATGGAATAATCATTATACTGTTGCCAAATCTAGGGTAACGTATATCGGTCATCTCTGTATTAACTGCTTGTCAGAAGGCGAAGTGACTGGCCCTCTGTCTCTTTTCAAACTTGTCTACATGGCACGGGGAGCATCGCATTGCTGCGATGTCACACCGCATCGTCTCAAATCAAAGTGTCAGCATGAACTCCGCAAGTCGTCCTATGACTTGCGCAACATAACTTTTCTGATGCGATTCCTCATACTTGTATTTTTTATTTTTATTTTTTTAAGTGTAGACTCATTCCCGGTGCGATGCCTCCTTTCAACTACACTGGACATCTGCACTTACAAAGATGTCTGAGTTAGGGCTAGGAGGTGGAGTGGCTGTCACTATAAAGCTTAAGTCTACTGTCATTAATCAACGTAAGAAGAAGCTCCCCGTTCAGTTTGCTGAGCTGAACGGAACCTCCTTCTGTAACATACTGAATCTGATATGGCCCCAACCAATGTGTCTTGAACTTCCCTTGAAACTTAACAAACTTATTGTCATATAGGAGCACTAGGTCTCCTATCTGAAAACTCTTGCTCTTAATGTGCCTGTCATTCCAAGGTTTTTCTCGTTCCTTCTACACTTTCTGATGGAATCCTGCGATGGATCTGTCTTCCTCTAAGGAAAGCAGCTATGCTAGCCTTTCATTCATCGTATTTGTATCAGCTATCTTGGTAATTTGAGCAACTCTTAAACTGATAATAATATATTCCATAGGCATAACAGCCTCTTGTCCATACACCAAGCTGAAAGGTGTGTGTCCTGTAAGTTTCTTACATGTAGTCCTATACACCCATAATACAACATTAACCCTCAGGTGTTGGCTATTATGGGAAGACTTGGGTTTACTGTTTTTAACCAACAACACCCCTATATCACTGGCCCTTTCAGCGATAGACCGCGAAGCGGCCTGAAGTCTCACCTGAAGTGATTCTAATGGGTTGGCCAAAAACTCAAGTGTCTTGGACCGGGTTCTGTGGCATCCTACTTGCGATTCGCAGCTCTGCTAGCCACGTGGTATCTTTCTTTGTGCGTCACGTGATCCTCTTCTTGCATCGCACAATCTCCTCGCCTCGCAGCTCTTCTAGCCGCGAGATCTCTCTCTTCCCATCGCACGGTTCCCTTTCCATGTCGCGCAACTTCCACCAACTCACGATGACTCGAGCCTTATCGCACCTCCGCGCACCAGGCAACACGTAACTTCTCCCGAAGGCTAAGTACTTAACCTATGATATCGCACACCGCAACTCCTCTGCCGATGCTATATCGCCTCCCTGTGATATCCTACTCCTGCAGCTCAGCACACTTAGCGTTGTTCATGTCAACTTGCAGGACTCAACATGACAGGATGTTTAACACTGCGACTAGTGACTGTTTCAAGCAAAGCATAAATGAACCCGAATACAACATTCCAAATACTTCAACTTATATCTATCCTTCTATATTACTGCGAACTGAATAACACATTCATACATTAAATTGTAAGCAAGGTCTGATATACTAACTGTTAGATGCAACAAGTAAACACAATGCATAACTCAATCACATAACACTCGATTTTAATTTGGTTCACCTCCAGGATGGAAGTTACGCCCAGAACTATGTTTCTATTAGAGCTCAGGGGAAGGTAAACATAGTTCTTCTGCACCACATATGCAGCTTGAGATCTTCTCTCTTAGATATCTTTTCTATCTCTATATTGTCTCTCTTACAATATACTCTTCCCTCTCTATCGATCCCTGTGGATTGTTACATGCATGCTCTATGAGCCAGCTACTGGTTACAGTAAGATACTACAGCTAATAATAGAACCAGAGCTCAACTCTATTACAATACAATGTAGCTGTGAGCTAACAGACTCAATGGCTAACTAGCTAGCTGGATGGCTAAAATGCTCAAAATGCCAACCCGCCAACCTTTTACAATACAAAATACATCCCCTTATAGGAAACCTGAAGGTCTCACCATTACAACACTGTGGGCCTGTCCCAACAGTAACCCAAAACCCTAACTAGTGACAGTCGGCATATATGTACTTTGAGGTAGCCACTATCCATCACACCATAGCTCTTTGCGGTCTTCCATGCTTCCTGGCACTGATCATGGGTACTATGCACCGCTTCCCTTCACCACAGCTTCCTGCAGTCTTCCATGCTTCCCAGCACTGACCATGGGTACCGGCGCTACTTCCCTGACTGTCCTTTGTCTTCAATGCCTCAGCCTCGTTGCTCCTTTTCCTTTATGAGGGTAGTTGAGCCCTCCTGTCTTCCACTGCCTTCAATGCAGTGGGTGAGCTCTCTCGTCTCAGCCGCTCAAGTACCGTCGTATTCCTTGACTTCTCTATCTTAAAAGTCATGGTTTCCAGCTCTGCTCTGCAGCTGGAAACCTGCTACGGCGTCGTAGCTCTATCTTGTCTATCTGCCAAAATTGTCTGTCCGCTAAACTAGAAGCTTCTTCTGTAGCTGCAGGACCCTGCTCCAACAGTCCCCTAACACTTACTTGTGGCTCGTCCCTGAGCCACTACCAGCGGGCTTCTCCTGCTGTAGCTTCTCCTTGGCCTCCTGCGAAGTCCGTTGCAACCTATCGCGAAGTCCTGCGACTTCCTTCTGCATCACTTCGACACACCCTCGTGTCGAGTCAAACAAAGATTGACTAATACTGGTGTCTTCTATTAACTTAGTTCTTAGGTCTCTCTTACCTTTCCTTATTGTTATGCTCGCAATCTTGCCACTGCAAGACCTGCTGTCGCTGTGCCCACCATAAGGATTGAAATCCCTGGTATCACGAGAACTCCTCTCTATCTGGGTTAGAGCTCGTGCTTATAAGGAAGATATAAATCTGTATCTTCCAGGCTTCTCAAAACATGCCGCTCGGCCTGGAGCCCTCTATATGAAAGTGATACAAACCATGAATTCCGTTCCGAGAAAAATCCTTTGTCTACATGCTGGAATTCTACCATTTGCTGGGTTTGCTATCCTCTTCCATTTTCCTTCTTAGCAAGTCACTCCAGGTATTCATGCTGCCTCTGATCGCCAGAGTTTTTCTTCTTTGCCTCTGCAATCTCTTGTTCTTCTCTTAGCTGATCAGATAGGTCGGCTTCCTTCTCCCGTTGCCATCTTTTCTTCATTTTTACTTTCTTCCTCGCAGGAGATTTCTTCTTGTCGTTCTTCTGCTCTGATTTCTTATCTTCAGTGATCGGCTCGGATTTCTTCTTCTCCTTAGCAGAGACTTTGATGACATCTTCTACATCCTACGCTTGATTCCTCAGTCTTGGAAATTGTCTTACCTGTGATGTTCCTAATTTCACAACCTTGGGCGGCGGCGTCACAGCAGACATACGGCCACCAGGTTCGAAATGTCTCAGCATTTCTTCTAAAGGTTCCTCCTCGGGCAGAACCCACTTGGTGGAATGTCTTGGGCATGTAATGGCTTCAAACTCTAGGAATCACAGCACTCTGTAACTGGGTGAACTCTGCACAGGAAACTCTGAACAGCTTACTCTATAGCTCTCAGGTTTTTGCAAGTGTAACCCTCTCGAATGAACACTTTCTGCTTTTATGCCGAAGGCAACAATCCCGGATGCAACGGTCATCTTGACTGGACCCGTCGGTCATAATAATTGCATGGATGAGACCACACTCATCATCCGATCCGCAATAAATGGTGAAATCTGATCACACTTCCCTCAAACCGTGTGTATACAGGCGCTGGTCTCGTCGAAGATTTTCCAAATATAGAAACTTAATTATACTGCAGCCAAATCTACGATAAGGGATACCGGTCATTTCCTCATTAACATCCTGTGAGAGGGCGACGTGACGGGCCCTCTGTCGGTTGCAAAACTGGATAGTAGCATGGGGAAACATCGCACTGCTGCGCTGCGACACCGCATCACCTGCGTAAATAAACAAGCGTTGTTTCCCCCCCCCCCCCAAGCCACTCATGACTTGTGCAAAATGAACCGGCCTTATGGGATTCCTCATACTTATGATAGCTACTGGTGTAGACTATTTCCCAGTGCGATGCCTCCTTTCAACTACACTGGACATCTGCACCACCATAAACTGGCTAAGCTAGGGCTGAGAGGTGGGGTGGCTATCACTATAGAGCTTAAGCCTACTTCCATTAAT
Organism: Pseudotsuga menziesii; assembly: GCA_001517045.1. Lineage (NCBI taxonomy): Eukaryota > Viridiplantae > Streptophyta > Pinopsida > Pinales > Pinaceae > Pseudotsuga > Pseudotsuga menziesii. Next base: position 392,870 of record LPNX011088932.1, read on the forward strand.
CAATGTGGGAAGAAGCTCCCCATTCAGCTGGATGAGCTGAACGACACCTCCCTCTGTAACTTGATGTACCTGATATGGCCCCAGCCAATGCGTCTTGAAATTCCCTGGAAACTTAATGAATTTACTGTCATAGAGGAGTACTAGGTCTCTGATCTGGAAAGTCTTACTCTTAATGTGTCTGTCATGCCAAGATTTTTCTCGTGCCTTCTGCACTTTCTGATGGAATCCTGCAATGAATCTGTCTTCCTTTAAGGCGAGCAGCTGCGCTAGCCTTTCCTCCACTGTGTCTGTATCATTCATCCCGGTGATCTGAGCGATTCATAAGCTAGGAAGAGTATACTCCATAGGCATAACATTCTCCTATCCATACACCAAGATGAAAGGTGTGTGTCCTGTAAGTTTCTTGCATGTGGTCCTATACGCCCATAATACAGTGTTAACTCTGAGGTCCCAATCATTCCTTTGGCTGTTGGAGATCTTAGTAAGAGCATTTTCTAAAATCTTGTTAAAGGCCTCCACCGTACCGTTAGCCTGTGGGTGGTAGGGAGTGCTCTTATGGTGCTGAATATGGAATTCTTCTATCAGGGCCTCAATGGTGCGGTTCAAGAAGTGTGTGCCTTGATCACTCATCAAAATTACTGGGCATCCAAATCTACTTATGATGTTCTCAAAAAGGAACTGTGCGGTTGTAGCAGCATCACAATTTCTTACTGCTTTGGCCTCTACCCATCTGGTGAGGTAGTCTGTTTCGGTGATAATATATCTCGCGCTAGTGCGCTTTCCTAGTGGGTTGATAGGACCCACAAAGTCTATAGACCACTTGTCAAATGCGCGCAGTGTAACCTGCGGTCACAGCAGCATTTCATCACGTCGCGAGGGTTTTCCTAACCTTTGGCAGATATCACAGCATCTGCAAAAGTCCTTGGTATCCTTATGCAATGTAGGCCACCATAATCCTGCGGCTAGGATTTTCTGCGCAGTCAGCTTTCCTGCGAAATGACCTCCTGTGGTTCCTGAATGTGCCTCTCTGATAATAGCGTCTTTTTCATGCGGCATCACACATCTGCACAAAACTTCATCTGGTCCTAACTTGTATAGGCATCCTGCGATCAGGGTGAAGTCTGCTGCTTCAACAACCAACTGCTTCTTTTGCTGCTTAGTGAACTCATCAGGTGCTAATCCTATAGTGAGAAAGTGAATAATATCAGCGTAGTAGTCGTCTGCAATATGGATAGAAAACAACTGCGCATCTGGAAAATTTTCCTCTAGGTTACTTGGCTCTTCTCCTGAGTCTATCCGCGACAGATGATCAGGTCCAGCGTTCAATCTTCCTGGTTTAACAATGATTTCAAAATCATACTCCTGAAAGAGCAGTAACCATCTACAGATTCTCCCCCCTAACACTGGCTTATTGACCAGATACTTCAATGCGGAATGGTCAGTAAACATCTTGAACGAGGCACCCAATAGGTAGTGCCTGAACTTCTGCAGTGCATACACCATAGATAGGCCTTCTCTTTCCGTTGTGGTGTAGTTCTTTTCTGCCGTCGACAGCTTTCTATTGGAATATGTGATAGGATGATCAATATCCCCTTCTCCTGGTTGCGTTAAAACAACCCCTAGTGCGATGCCAGATGCATCCACATGTACATGAAATGGCTTAGTCCAATCTAGAAATACTAGGATGGGCGCTGTAACCATCTTCTCTTTAAGTGTGTCTAGGCTCTGCTGACATTCCTCATTCCATAGGAATTTTACATCTTTCTTTAGCAATTTCTCCGTTGGTGCTGTAATCTTTGCATAGCCCTTGATGAACTTTCTGTAATACCTGGTATGACCAAGTACTGTCCTCAGTTGCTTGACTGAGTTTGGCGCTGGAAGATTTACAATGATGGCAATCTTTGCGGGATCTACCATCAAGCCTTGTCTGCAAACAATGTGACCCAACAAAATACCAAATGGTGCACAAAATATACATTTCTTCAAGTTTAGAGAAATCTGGTACTGCCTACATTTCTCTAACATCAGTCTTAAATCTCCTATATGCTTGTCAATTAGTCCAAATACAGTCCAATCATCAAAATATACTTCTAGGAATTTATGGATTTATTCTTTAAATACAGCAACTACTACTCTAGAAAATATAGCTGGTGCATTCTTAAGACCAAAGGGAATTACCGTATACTGGAAGGAGCCCCATTCTGTTGCAAAGGTGGTCTTGGATCGATCTTCTGGATGTATTCTGATTTGATGGTAGCCTGAGAAGCCATCAGTGAAGGAGTAGACCTCCTGTCCTCCCACGTTGTCTAATACCTCATCAGTGAACGGTGTTGAAAATGGATCGTAAAGTGATGCATCGTTGAGCTTGTGTAGATCGACACAGATCCTGATGTCTCCTTTGGTTTTCTTCTCTTACACGACCATGGGGCTAACCCATTCACTTTCTTCTACCGGCTCAATGATGCTTGCTACTAACATCTTATCGATCTCATCCTTCACTTTTTCTTTGTAGCGCGGATTTAATCTATATGGACGCTGCTTGACTGGTCTAGCATCCTCCTTCAATGGTATCCTCATGACTCCCAAGTCTCCAACTATTCCCTTCATCTCTGTGAAATTGGTGGGAAATAGGTCCTGATAGTCATGTAACAATTCTGCAATCTATCCGACTGTTTCATCGTTCCAATAGTCTCCAATAGAGGCAAACTTAGGTTCTATGTCTGTGCCAATATTGATTTTTTTATCTTGATGGGATCTATAATTGCTGGAATTTCTAATTGTGGTCCCACAACATCGCGAGTCCCTTCTGACTCCGGAATGTTGGTGTTGCGAGGATCCTCATCCTCCTCTTCTGGTTCAGATGCAAAATTATAACACTCTAACGCCTCTTTTAGCTGGATAGACCACTCAGGTTGAGCTGACATTGATGTGGTACAGTCCTCAAATATATTACTCTTTATTATATCCAGGGCCTGATCAACACTTGGATACTCAGATTCAAAAGCGAAGGTGAGTAGGAAGCTGTCTATCATTAGTGGCCATGTAGTTGTTCCTTTGCGCAGTTCAGTCTCTGTATACCAGTTCCTTGGAACTATATCCAAAGTATGAATGAATTGGTGAACCCATTCATTCTCAGGAATGTCCGACCAGCTCTGTTCGCATGTCTGAATATGTGTCCTGGGGTCACTCTCTCCTGTGTATTTCTGCTGGACATACTCCCTGTCAACAGAAAATATGATCACCATCAATATTTTAATATCATCCCATGATGTGATGTTCTATTTATGTGCATACCACCATCTTGCAGGTGTGGTTCATACTGCAAGGTCCATAGCTGCGATCCTCTGCTCATGAGGAATCTGTTGTTCAAACTGCTCAAGGAAGTCTTGGATATCTGTTAGACCATGGAATGATGGAATCTCATTAATCTCTGCACCAATCCATTGCAATGACTTAGTCAATTACGCGCATCTGTACGCTGAGACTTCATGAAGCCTGTTCTTCCAGTTCTCTAGAACAACATCTGAATCCAATGTGCATGAGCTATCACATCACCAACTAATGTTCCCTTCTTCAGTCGGATTGATGTAGTCACTCTGGTTTGTGGTCATCTGATAGAGACTTTCCATGTTACGTGCCTCTTCCTCTGCTCGGATAGGTTCAATATATCTAGGACCCTGAAAGGGATCCAATGGCGCGATGACCCGGTTCTGCGCGTCCTCAAAGGTCATTTATCTTCTCTTTAGGTCGATAACAGCCATGTTACCGATCGCCCAATCAATTCCTAGTAGTGCTGGATATGGTCTACTATCACCGATGATTTCTATAACTTCAAAGTATGCAAAGCTTCCAACTCCGTCAATGTCAACTGGCACCTGCGGTAACCGACCCAGGGGTGATACTCGCTGCTGATTAGCTAATCCCAGATGGATAGGCGATCTGATTAACTTAGGGCTACCCATCTGTTCCCATGTCTGCTTAGTCAGAACATTCACGTCCGATCCTAGATCTAGGATCACTTCATCCATTTCAAACTCTCCAACCTTCACTATGAGTCGCATCTCTCTTCCTGTTCTTGTATGTCATGTAATATTATGAATGGCACGCAGTGTACTGCTCATGGAAGAAGATGGATGAAACTGATCTATGATGCGCTGAAGTTCTGTGATAGATTGCTCATTTCTTACAAGTTTTAAACAACTCCGTAGGAAGGAATGTACACTTCCTGTCATCTCATCCTCATCACATCTTTCTGATGTGGTAGCCTGCGATGTCTGTACAAGGCTATCGCCACAAGGTGCTTGCTGCGGTACGCCCCTAGACGGCGGTACCTGTGATTCTGATTGCGTAGGTTCATCAAAGAAAGCCTTAGCTTACTGAAATGTCTGTTTTTTCTTCTGCAGGTCGAGTGGTGTTGCTTTACTAGGAGCTCTACGTACCCAATCCTAACCGGTGTTCTTTTCCATCTCCTGCGATGTCCCACTGGTAGAAACACTGCTACGAGTCACAATATTGACTCTTGGTTCTGGCTCTTTCTGCTCAGCAGCAATAAGCTGGATGTTCTGGTGTACTGTTGGCTTAGGTTCTCTGATCTTTGCTATCAAGGTAGGACACTCCTCTATAGTATGATCATAAGATTTGCAGTAGTTACAAGTGGTAGTGGGGCTCTGACAATCCCTAGCATAGTGTCCTACGACTCCGTAGTTATAACAAGTAACTAGTCCACGACCACAGCCAAAACCTTCTCCTCATGCAAAGCCTCCTCCACAGCCTCGTCCTCTGAATCCTCCTCCACGGCCACCATAAGCCGGATTAGGCTGTGGTCCTGCTGCTGGACCCTGTGTCTCTGACTAGACTCTGTACAAGTCTTGCTTTGCTCCAACCATGAGATCATAGGCTCTGCAATCTTGTTCATCATGGCCTACAGACTTGCATAAGACGCAGTATAGGTTCTTAGGTGTCTGCGTGTACTTCTGAAGTAAGGGGCACTGGTGAGGTAGATGTCCTCATGTTTTGCATATTTCACACCACGGTCTGTGGGTCTATGGTAAGGGGTTAGGAGCCCCTGTTGCTATATATTCTACAAAGACCAGACAATTGTCTTTACTATGGCCTTATGCTTTACATTTTATGCACCATATGTCTTGCGCAACTTCTTTCCCTTTCTTAAGTTCATGCAATTGTAATGTGAGATTAGCCAACTGATTTTGTAAAGTTGCCATGCCTATACTGTTCTCAGCTAGAGGTGAAGCCTCTAGTTTCATCGCCATCTCCAACGTGTCATCCTGCGTCTAGAGTTTCTGCTGCATTAACGACAGTCTAATGTGAGGGAGCAGCGCTGCAATAAACCATTCCTTATGCTGCTCCGGCGCGAACTCAAAACTGACTTGGTCGATAAGGGCTTTGAATTTCTGATCAAATTCCCACACCGACTCTGTAGGTAGTTGCTTGATGTCTTTGAGTTCTGTAATACACTGTGACTCAGACTTAGGTTTCTTAAACTCTTTAATCATGGTGGTCTTGACCTGGGCAAGTGTCCTGGGTACTGTGGTATACTTTATGTACCATGTTAGTGCTCGATCTCTTAGTGTGGTGACCAACTATACAAGTTTAAGGTTATCGTCATTGATTGTTTTAATGGCCCACATGGATTCACATAGAAACCAATGCCGCTATGGGTCTTCTGCCCCTGTTCCCTTAAATATAGGTAGCTTCATATCATCCCCCATTCTATTTCTACGTGGTGGATGTTGATTCACTGTGTTACTACCACTCGGTGGTGTAGGTGGAGGTGATGTAGCGGTGGTAGGTACTTCCTGTGACCTACTAGATGGAGTTCCTATGGGATTGTTCTGAGTCTCGGTCTATTTCTGTGGAGTGTAAGGGTGGTAAGGTATACCCCCCTCTGTTCCTTCTGTGGTACTATGACTCTGCTGTCTAGTACTATCTGAACTGTCTTCAAATATTGGAGATCTGAAATCTACTTTATACTTCTTTCCACTTCGTGTTCTTCCAATGTCATCAAAATCACTTTCAAATTCTTGTGACATTACTATTTCTACTTATTCATCTGAAACTAGATCCATTGTTCCTTTTTCATGTAATAGCATCTTAATGGACAAGTTAAAGATCTTAGGTACTTACCACGATATCCTTTGAAGAAGTAGCGCTCAGCCTCACTGAAGATTTTCGTCTGGTCAACTGCAAACTCTGTGACGAAGCCTCCTAGCACACTTGCAAGCCAAAAGTTTACTGCTCTTGTGAGGGGATTATCAAGGTTCTCCACGGTCTGAATCAGCTTCGGTGTCCAGACAATGTCTCTTTTCTTTTTGAATATACCTGTATCGGTCAACTTTGATAACCAGTCGTAAAGCTCGTTTCCGAAGGTCGTAAAAAATATCGCATGGATGTCTGTAAGGACATGTTTCTGTAACCAGGCCTCTGTGTTTAGCTTAGGACTCCTGTTCTCTCGTTCGGCAAACTCTTTCAGGTTAGACCAAACCCACTTGTTGAGTTCGTCTCTAGTAGGGCACCACTAGAACATCAGTGCTCAGTTTGTTCAAAACCGGCAATGGAACCATTTGTTGGCTATTATGGGCAGACCTGGGTTTACTATGTTTAACCAACAACACCCCTAGCTCACTGGCCCTTTCAGCGAAAGACCGCGAAGCGGACTGAAGTCTCACCCAAAGTGATTCTAATGGGTTGGCCAAGGACTCAAGTGTCTTGGACCGGGTTCTGTGGCATCCTACTTGCGACTCGCAGCTCTGCTAGCCATGTGGTCTCTTTCTTTGTGCGTCACGCGATCCTCCACTTGCGTCGCACAGTCTCCTCGCCTTGCAGCTCTTCTAGCCACGAGATCTCTCTCTTCCCATCGCACGGTTCCCTTTCCACATCGCGCAACTTCCACCAACTCGTGATGACTCGAGCCTTATCGCACCTCCGCGCACCAGGAAACATGTAACTTCTCCCCAACGCTAAGTCCTTAACCTACGGTATCGCGCACCGCAGCTCCTCTGCCAATGCGGTATCACCTCCCTACGATATCCTACTCCCGCGGCTCAGCGCACTTAGCGTTGTTCGCGTCGACTTGTAGGACTCAACATGACAGGCTGTTTAACACTGCGACTAGTGACTGTTTCAAGCAAAGCATAAATGAAGCCGCATACAACATGCCAAAGACTTCAACTTATATCTATCCTTCTATATTACTACGAATTGAATAACGCATTCATACATTAAATTGTAAGAAAGGTCTGATATACTAACTGTTAGATGCAACAAGTAAACACAACACATAACTCAATCACATAACACTCGATTTTAACATGGTTCACCTCCAGGATGGAAGTTATGCCCACAAAACTGTGTTTCTATTATAGCTCAGAGGAAGGTAAACACAGTTCTGCTGCACCGCATATGCAGCTTGAGATCTTCTCTCTTAGATATCTTTTCTATCTCTATATTGTCTCTCTTACAATATACTCTTCCCTCTCTGTCGATCCCTGCAGATCGTTACATGCATGCTCTATGAGCCAGCTACTGGTTACAGTAAGATACTACAGCTAATAACAGAACCAGAGCTCAACTCTATTACAATACAAGGTAGCTGTGAGCTAACAGACTCAATGGATAACTAGCTAGTTGGATGGCTAAAATGCTCAAAATGCCAACCCGCCAACCTTTTACAATACAAAATACATCCCCTTATAGGCGGCCTGAAGGTCTCGCCATTACAACACTGTGGGACTGTCCCAACAGTAACCCAAAACCCTAACTAGTGACAGTCGGCGTATCTGTACTTTGAGGTAGCCGCTATCCATCACACCATAGCTCTCTGCGGTCTTCCATGCTTCCCGGCGCTGATCATGGGTACTATGCACCACTTCCCTTCACCAAAGCTTCCTGCAGTATTCCATGCTTCCCAGCGCTGACCATGGGTACCGGCGCTGCTTCCCTGACTGTCCTTTGTCTTCAATGCCTCAGCCTCATTGCTCCTTTTCCTTTATGAGGGTAGCTAAGCCCTCCTGTCTTTCGCTGCTGCCTTCAATGCAGTGGGTGAGCTCTCTCGTCTCGGCCACTCAAGTACCGTCATCTTCCTTGACTTCTCTATCTTAAAAGTCATGGTTTTCGACTCTGCTCTACAGCTGGAAATTTGCTACAGCGTCGTAGCTCTATCTTGTCTATCCGCCAAAACTGTCTGTCCGCTAAACAGGCAGCTTCTTATGTAGCTGCGGGACCCTGCTCCAACATGAGGTCCCAATCATTTCTTTGGCTGTCACAGATCTTAGTAAGGGCATTTTCTAGAATCTTGTTAAAATCCTCCATCGTACCATTAGCTTGTGGGTGGTAGGGAGTGCTCTTATGGTGTTGGATCTGGAATTCCTTCGTCAGGGCCTCAATAGTGTGGTTCAGAAAATGTGTGCCTTGATCACTCATCAAAATGACTGGACATCCAAATCTACTTATGATGTTTTCAAAGATGAACTGTGCAGCTATAGAAGCATCACAATTCCTTACTGGTTTTGTCTCTGCCCACCTGGTGAGGTATTTTGTTCCTGTGATGATGTATCTCGCACCAGTTCATTTCCCTGGTGGGTTGATAGGACCCACAAAATCTATAGCCCATTTTTCAAATTCCCACAGCGTAATCTGTGGTCGCAGCGGCATTTCATCTCTCCACGAAGGTTTTCCTACCCTTTGGCAGATATCGCAACATCTGCAAAATTCCTTAGTGTCTTTGTGAAAAGTAGGCCACCATAATCCTGCAGTCAAGATTTTTTGAGCAGTCAGCTTTCCTGCGAAATGACCTCCTGCAGTACCTGAGTGTGCTTCTCTGATAATGGTCTCTTTCTCATGCAGCATCACGCATCTGCGCAGGACTTCATCTGGACCTAACTTATATAGATGTCCTGCGATCAAAGTGAAGTCTGCTGCTCTCACAACTAATTGTTTCTTTTGCTACTTAGTGAAGTCAATCGGTGCCCACCCTGTAGTGAGAAAGTAAATAATATCCTCATAGTACTCATCTGTGATCTGGATAGAAAATAATTGTGCATCTGGCAAATTATCCTCTAAATTACTTGGTTCTTCTCCTGAATCTATTCACGATAGATGATCAGTTCTGGCATTTAATCTTCCTAGTTTTACAATGATTTCAAAATCATACTCCTGAAATAGAAGTAACCATCTATAGATCCTTCCTCCCAATACTGGTTTATTGACCAAATACTTTAAAGTGGAATGGTCAGTAAACATCTTGAATGGGGCATCCAACAGGTAGTGCCTGAACTTCTGTAGAGCATACACCATGGCTAATCCTTCTTGTTCTGTAGCGGTGTAGTTATTTTCTACTATAGATAGCTTTCTTCTTGAGTACGCGATAGGGTGATTGATACCCCCTTCTCCTGGCTGTGTTAAGACGATCCCCAGTGTGATGCCAGATGCATCCACATGGACATGAAATGGCTTGTTCCAATCTGGAAATACTAAGATGGGTGCTGCGACCATCTTCTCTTTAAGTGTGTCTAAACTTTGCTAGCATTCCTCATTCCATAGGAATGTCGCGTCTTTCTTTAACAGCTTTTCCATAGGCACTGTGATCTTTGCATAACCTTTGATAAATTTTCTATAGTACCCAGTATGACCAAGTACTGTCCTCAACTGCTTGACTGAGTTGGGTGCTGGGAGATGTACAATGATGGAAATCTTTGCAGGATCTACCATCAAGCCCTGTCTGCAAACAATATGACCCAACAAAATACCAAATGGTGCATAGAATATACATTTCTTCAAGTTAAGAGAAATCTGATATTGCCTACATTTCTCTAACATGAGCCTTAAATCTCCTATATGCTTGTCGATTAATCCAAATACAGTCCAATCATCAAAATAGACTTCTAAGAATTTATGAATGTATTCCTTGAATACAGCAACTACTACTCTAGAAAAGATAGCTGGTGCATTTTTAATACCAAAGGGCATTACCGTATACTGGAATGAGCCCCATTCTGTCACAAAGGTGGTCTTATGTCGATCCTCTGGATGGATTCTGATCTAGTGATAGCCTAAAAAGCCATCAGTGAAGGAGTAGACCTCCTGTCCTCCCACATTGTCTAAAACCTCATCAGTAAACGGTGTCGGAAATGGATCATGAAGTGATGCATCATTGAGTTTGTGCAAATCGACACAAATCCTGATGTCTCCTTTAGTTTTCTTTTCCTTCACAACCATGGGACTAACCCATTCGCTTTCTTCTACTGGCTCAATGATGCCTGCTGCTAGCATCTTATCGATCTCATCCTTAACTTTTTCTTTATAGTGGTGATTCAATCTATATGGATGCTGCTTAACTGGCCTAGCATCCTCTTTCAATGGTATGCGCATGACTCCCAAATCTCCTACTATTCCCTTCATCTCTGTGAACTTAGTGGGAAATAGGTCCTGATAGTCATGTAAGAGATCTGCGATGTGTCCTACTATTTCGTCATCCCAATAGTCTCCTATAGAGGCAAACTTTGGTTCTGTTGCTATGCCAATATTGATCTTTTTAATCTTGATATTTTCTGTGATAGCTGGAATCTCGAGTCTTGGTCCATCAACATCGCGAGTCCCTTCTGAATCTGGAATGTTGATGCTGTGAGGATTCTCATCCTCATCATCTGGATCTACTGCAAAGTTGTAAAACTCAAGCACATCTTCTAACTGGATAGCCCAATTAGACTGAACAGACACTGATTGGGTACAGTCATCAAATATCTTGGTTTTTATAACACCTAGGGCCTGATCAATGCTTGGATACTTAGATCCAAAAGTGAAAGTGAGTATAAAGCTGTCTATCATAAGTGGCCATGTGATGGTTCCTCTACGCAATTCTGTCTCCGTGTACCAATTCCTTCGCACTGTGTCTAAAGTGTGAATGAATAGGTGAACCCATTCATCCCCTGGAATTGCTGACCAACTCTGTTCGAAAATCTGAATATGTGACCTGGGGTCACTCTCTCTTGTGTATTTCTGTTGTAAGGGCTCCTTGTCATTAGAAAATATGATCACCATCAGTCTCTTAATATCATCCCATGATGCGATACGTTCTTTATGTGCGTGCCACCATCTTGCAGGTGTGGCTTTTACTGCAAGGTCCATAGTTGTCATCCTCTGCTCTTGAGGAATTTCTTATTCATACTGCTGTAAAAATTCATTGACATCCGCTAGGCCATGAAACGATGGAATCTCAATACTCTCGGTGCCAATCCGACGCAGTGACTTAGTCATTAACGCACATCTGCAAGCTGAGACTTCGTAAAGTCTATTCTGCCAATTTTCTAAACCAACCTCCGAATCTGATGTGCATGAGTTGTCGCATCGCCAACTGATATTTCCTTCTGTGGTAGGGTTGATGTAATCACTCTGATTAGCAGTCATTTGATAAAGGCTTTCCATGTTACGTGCCTCTTCCTCTGCTCAGATATGTTCAATATACCTAGGACCCTGAAAAGGATCCAACGGTGCGATGACCCGGATCTGACTATCCTCAAAGGTCATTTGTCTTTTCTTTAAATCGATAACAACCATGTTATCGATTGCCCAATCAATACCTAGTAGAGATGGATATGGTCTACTATCGCCAATGATCTCTATAACTTCAAAGTCTGCAAAGCTATGGACTCCGTCAATATCAACTGGTACCTGCGGTAATCGACCCAGTGGTGATACCCGTTGCTGATTGGCTAATCGCAGATGGATAGGCGATCTGGCTAACTTAGGGCTACCCATATGTTCCCATGTTTGCATAGTCAGAACATTTACCTCTGATCCTAAATCTAGGATTACCTCATCCATTTCAAATTCTCCAACTTGTGCTGTGAGTCTCATCTCTCTTCCTGTTCTGGTATGGCCCATAATATTATGAACAGCACGCTACGCACTGCTCACGGAAGAATATGGCTGACACTGATCTATGATGCGTTGAAGCTCTTCGAGAGATTTCTCATTTCTAACGAGTTTCAAGCAACTCCACAGGAAGGATTGTACACTTCTTGTTGACTCATCCTCTTCGCACCTTCCCGATGTGGTACCCTACGATATTTGTATAGGACTAACGCCACAAGGTGTTTGCTGCTGTGGTATGCCCCTGCATGGTAGTACCTGCGATCTTGATGCTGTAGGTTCAGTAAAGAAGGTTTGAGCTTTCTGAAACGTTTCTTTGTTCTTCTGCAGGTCGAGTGGTGTTAATTTAGTAGTGGCTTTGCGCACCCACTCCGGACCTGTGTTCTTTTCTGCATCCTGCGATGTCGGACTAGTAGAAGCACCACTGCAAGTCACAATGTTGACTCTTGGTTCTGGCTCTTTCTACTCAACAGAAATAAGCTGAATGTTCTGGTTTACTGCTGGCTTAGGGTCTCTAATATTGGCTATCAAGATCGGACACTCTTCTATAGGGTGATCATAGGACTTGCAATACTTACATGTCATACTAGGGTTCTGACAGTACCTAGCATAATGTCCTACAATTCCACAATTGTAACAAGTAATAGGTCCACGGCCACAACCAAAGCCTTCTCCATGGCCTCGTCCTCTGAATCCTCCTCCATGGCCATCACGAGCCGGTTCATGCTGTGGCCCTGCTGCTGAACCAGGTGATTCTGATTGGACTATGTACAAGTCATGCTTTCTCTCTATCATAAGATCATAATCTCAGCAATTATGTTCATCATGACCTACTGACTTATAGAAGTTACAATATAATTTCTTAGGGGTTTGTACATACTTCTGAAGTAAAGGGCATTTCCGTGGTCGATGTCCTCTTGTTCTGTAGAGTTCACACCACGGCCCTTGAGTCTGTAATAAGGGGTTAGGAGTCCCACTTGCTAAATACTCCACAAATACTGGACAATTATCCTTAGTATGGCCCTGTCCTTTACACTTTATACACCATAGCTCTTGTGCAATCTCTTTTCCTTTCTTAATCTCATGCATCTGTAATGCGAGATTGGCTAACTGGTTCTGTAGGTTTGTCATTCCTGTACTGGTCTCAGCTAGAGGTGAGGCCTCTAGTTTCATTGCCATCTCCAACGCTTCAGCTTGCATACGGAGTCTCTGTTGCATTAATGGAAGTCTGATGTGAGGGAGCAGTGCTGCGATGAACCATTCTTTATGCTGCTCCGGCGCAAACTCAAAGCTGACTTGGTCTGTAAGGGCTTTGAACTTCTGATCAAAGTCCCATACTGACTATGTAGGTAGTTGTTTGATGTCTTTAAGCTCTGTGATACACTGTGACTCAGACTTAGGTTTCTTAAATTATTTAATCATTGCGGTCTTGACCTGTGCAAGCGTTCTGGCCGGTGCTGTTGTATATTTCATATACCATGTTAAGGCTCTGTCTCTAAGTGTAGTGACCAACTGGACAAGTTTAATATTATCATCTTGGATCCCTTTAATGGTCCATATGGCTTCACATAAGAACCAATGTTGTTCCGGGTCTTCTGCCCCTATACCCTTGAAGGTAGGTAGTTTCATGTCATCCCCCATTCTGTTTATATGTGGTGGATGCTGGTTTGCTGTATTACTACCACTCGGAGATGTAGGTGTAGGTGATGTAGCAGTAGTATGCACTGTATGTGAACTACTGGATGTATTTCCGACGGGATTACTCTGAGTCCTAGTTGTTTTCTGTGGGGTATAAGGGATACCTCCTACTGGTCTCTCTGTATTACTGTGACTCTTTTCTCTAGTGTTATCTGTACTATTTTCAAAGAGAGAAGATATGAAATCTACTTTATATTTCTTACCACTACGTGTACATACAATTTCATCAAAGTCACTCTCAAACTCTTGTGACATTACACTGACTTACCTTATTCATCTGAGGATAAATCCATTACTCCTTTTTCATGCAATAACATCTTAATGAACAAGTTTAAAGAGCTTATGTACTTACTGTGATATCCTTTGAAGAAGTACCTCTCTGCTTCACTGAAGCTCTTTCTTTGATCGACTGCAAACTCTGTAACGAAGCCTTCCAACAAACTCGGAAGCCAGAAGTCTACTGCCTGTGAAATGGGATTATCAACGTTCTTCACGGTCTGGATCAACTCTATTGTCCAGACTATGTTTCTTTTATTCTTGAATATATTCTTATCAGTCAACTTTGATAACCAGTCGTACAACTCATTTGCATAGGTTGCAAAAAATATCTCATGCAGGTCTGTGAAGATATGTTTTTGTAACCAGTCCTCTGTACTCAGTCTAGGACTCTTGTTTTCTGTCGCAGTGAATTCTTTTTCCTCAGACCCAACCCACTGGTTGAGTTCTTCTTTAGTAGGATGCCAACAGAACATTAGCTCATCAGTTTGTTCAAAACCGACAACAGAACCATTTGTTGGTCCTCTAGGCAGACTCAGGTTTCCTTTAATGTACAATCAAAATCCCTAGCTCACTAGCCCTTTAGGTGACAGACCGCAGAGCAGCCTGAAGTCTCACCCAAAGTGATCTTGGATGGGTCGGCTGAAGACTCATGTGTCTTCAATCGGGTTCTGTAGAATCCTATTGGTTCACGACTCTTCTTCACCAGTGGGGTCTCTCTACGATAGCGATCTCGCCTTCTAGCTGGCACTGGTAGGAAGCAGACTCTTATCGTATAGCTGCTTCTAGCGCGATGCGCAAACTATCTCCTCTGCTCAGCTCTTATCCTGTGATATCTCACACCGCAGTTCCTCTGACAGTGCGATATCTCCTTTCTATATTTGTGATATCCTTTACTGTAAGACGTCAATATGACTCTCACGACCCAAAGGCTTCCTCCCTTAGTATAATAGTTAAGCTAAATAGCCTCACTTAGACTCCTACAGTCTTATATGCTTAACATCAACTACGCTAAACTCATGGAACTCATATACCGGAGTCGATTAACACTGTGTCTGTCAAACTGTTATGAACTAAACACTGGTAAACTCATATACAGGCTACTTGATACCTTCAACTTGCATTTAACCCTCTATGTGCTATAAACTGAAGCATAACATACATACATCCATCAACTGATAAGCAACATTCATGTAACAGATAACAGATAATACATAAGTAAAGCACAAACACATGAAATAGTCACACAACACACGGATTTTACGTGGTTCACCTCCAGAGGGGAAGCTACGTCCACGGGAACTAGTTTTTATATTATATCTTGAGAGCATAAACATAGTTCCGCTACAATCTGATATGTAGCTCGAGATCTTCTGGGAAACTCTGCACACACAACTGGGAGCCCTTCTCTCTTAGATCCCTTCTTATATTTCCTTCTCTTACAATATACTCTTCCTCTCTCTCTCTCTCTCTCTCAATCCCTGCATATTGTTCAATCCCTGCAGATTTTTCAATCCCTGTGGATTGTTACATACATGCTCAAGGAGCCAGCTACTGGTTACAGTAAGATAATACAGATGGATTAACAGGACCAGAGCTCGACTCTTACAATACTACTCTCTAGAGACACTTGGCTAACTAAATGACTCAATGGCTACCCCCCGTCTGACTATCTAAGCAGCTACCCAATTGTCTAACTATCTAACCAACTATCTACCCTTTTACAATACAAAATACATGCTTATATAGGCGTCCCGAAGGTCTCGCCATTACAAAACTGTGGGCCTTTCCCAACAGTAACCCAAAAACCCTAACTATCACAGTCGGCGCATCTGTACTGTGGGCTTCTGCTTACCGTCCAACCACAGCTTTCTGCAGTCTTCCATGCTTCCCAGCACTTATCGTGGGTATGGGCACTGCTTCCTCGGTCACTCTGCTTTTGTCCTTCGTCTTCAATGCCTCAGCTTGTTTCTCCCTTTCCTTTATGAGGGTAGCTGAGCCCTCCTGTCTTCACCACTGCCTTAAGTGTAGTGGTTGAGCTCTCTCTTCTCGGCCGCTTAGGTACTGTCTTCTTTGACTTTCTTGTCTCGATGTAGCAGCTTTTCCTGTAGCTGCGGGACCCTGCTCCAACAAAAGTACTATGCTTAGGCTTAGCATTTTTTCCTATAATTTTATTGTATGTAACTTTATGTACAATAGTTCATCGGTTTTTTTTCTTGTACCATCTTTTGGTTGTTACAGATGTCTTTCAAGCAGTTTGTAGGTTTCGTAGTTGGCACTAGTTGCCACACTTGTAACATGGCTTCAGCCGCATGGGTTATTATTCACCCTCAAGACAACTAGTTGCCTCTGGAGGTGTTTTCCTAGGTCTTGCTACCAATAATGTGTCCGAATATAGGGCTATCATTGAGCTTTTATGTGATGCTTTGTCACGTGGCATCACCCAGCTGGAAGTCAGACTTGACTCTCAACTGGTGGCTTCCCAGCTCAATCGAGCTTATCAGGTGTGGAACCCTATTTTACTACGTCAGTTTATGGAAGTTAGGTTATTGGAAAGAAATTTTGAGTTTATTACATTCAATCATATTCCAATAAATCAAAATTCATTAACTAATGCATATGCTAATTATATCTTGGACTGGCACTTAACACATTTTTCATAAAAATATACAATAGATACATTACAAAACACATGTAAATAAAACCGGCAATATATATATATATATATGTGTGTGTGTGTGTGTGAATATCTGTCCATATATATAGGTCAAGTTTTGATCCTCATATCCAGTCATAACTGTATAATATAAAAAAAAATATACAAAAAATGGATCGAAGTCCATAAAATGGTCCTAGGTCTAAGCTTGACCACCCTGGACCCCCTGATCATCCTGCTCTCGGGATTCTTCAACTTCCTCAGCTGCAGCAGCCTCAACTACATCTATGTACACAAGAACTGCTCTATCTACCTACCTCATAAGGCGTATCTAGATAGGTGGTATACCAACCACTAGCTCTTACATAATGACAGGGATCTGCTCAATGCGTAAAGGAGGTACTCTTTGGGTAAGCCTGGCCAGCTTCCCCTCAAGAGCCCTAATCAAGCCATGATATTCTCCTGCCACAGGACACACATACATACGTGGATGCCCAACAGGTCGAACTGGTCCAATATCTGCATTTTAACATTTTATAGGATTAAAAACTGTTATACATATGTATATATCTTTATGATTAAAAATTCTTAAAATTTTAAAAAACTTGAAAACAAAAATACCTGACGCTCCCCATGCTCCTCCAGGAGGGAGGACAAGGTCGTTGTCACCTTAGAAATCTATCCCCGCATATGGAAATTGCTCCAGTGCTGGTAGGTGTTGCTCCCACCATAAGTAGAAGTCATCATCATATACACTCTGAACCGATCCACCGCCTCCCTGGCGGAGGAAGATTTCCCCCCACCTACTCAGTCTAGGATGATGGGGAGAAGAAACTGGTAGAGGTACTGCAGGACTCAGACTGGGCACCCTCTCAAAGAAGAAGGCCACCAATATACTAGAATAACCAAATTTTTTTCATTGGCCTCTTTTGCAGTCAAAGAGTTGCTTCTTCATTATCGGGATTACTCCTGAACACTAGTCAAATAGGGCTCCCTGTAGACATTCCACTGCAAGTCTCATTTGTTTTTGAGTTGCAAGATGAACTGATGATAACCCTACAACCCTGACTATACTGCTTCCCAACACTTGTAATGGAAAGCTGCGAATATGAACAATAGGGATGCAACTACCCCTCTTTTGAGTACCAGGCACACAGTATGTGTCAATGTGGTTCTGCACACTTAGAAGTTCACTGCCTCTATCGGTACCTTCCAAGTTGAGTAGAGCTCCTCATTGTGACAAACCAAAGATGAAATAGATGTCTTCCAAGGTAATCTCTAGAAACTCACCTTGTAGGTCAAATGCACCAAGATCATGATCCTAGTAGTTTATCAAAAACTCTAGTAAGCGGACATTGGATCGCATAGGTGAGGTACAAAAGAATTTAAGCAACCCACTTTGCCGCAAAGCATTTCTCGTGGGGGAAATTCGAAGAGCATCTTGGTCCATGTCTTCATGCTCCCTCTCCCTCCACTCCAACACCATGTTTCAACCTGTTAACAATCCCATTATGAAACATTAAATTCATATGAATTTTTTTTATTTTGGCCCTACATAGCTTTTTTATATCTCATGCAGTGTACGCGACTGTCCTTCGGACATGTTGCATATCATACACGACTTGCTTTCGAGCAACCCGCATATAAAATGCATGTACGCTCCTGTTTACATATCATACCTGTGTACACAGCATAAGTGCCTTTAAAACAGTTGAATACATCAAATTTTTGCCTAAAATTAAAATTTGCTTGGATAAAATGAAAGAGCATGGAGAGTAGATTTACCTGGCACTTGCGGTTTTGAGAATTGTCCACCGAGTTTTTCACACTGAGCAATTGAAGGAAGAGGTAAAAATTGTCTATATTGGGTAAAAATGTCAAATGGTGAGTTTTTATTTATATTTTGAACTATTTATAGAAATATTATTTCAAAAGTGGGTTTTAACCTATAGTTCTTATTTTTTATAAAAATCATACTAATACCATGTATTTTTTCTTCAATGAGACAGGTCTAAGGTCACTTGAAGTTGTTTTTCACTCATATAGGGTAGGATTTTGGTCATTCATATGCATTTATACCTAATCCATCTTAACCCTAGAATTACTACTTTGACCATGGACTATGGTATTTCAACCATTAGCACCTTGTTTATGCCATTTTTCTTCCATGGATAGGGCTTTCCTCACATGACTACCCTAGATTAGAACACATTTATTGTCTTTTGGTACACATGCCACATTTGTCATAGGTTTAGGGGAGTCTCCTTAGATATTTTTCATGCCAAATTGAGCCTCATTTTGGTCTCTTTTTATAATCTATCCTTTTGAAAGACTCCCCGCCCTTATGGAGTTTCTTTAGGCCCAGGTCTAACTCCTCAAAATAGACTTGACTGCCGAGTAAACTTGTCCATTCAAGCTCATTAAGAATATTTGAATGGGCATCCACATTGGTGGTAGGTTATCTCTTTCTCAGACCATGTGGAATAATACGAGAAATGATCACTCTCTTTTCTACAGAATCGAGAAGAGCATTCTTAGGCATAGGTTTATCACTTTTCCGAACCTGAGGGACTAAATTTACAAAAAAGGAACTCCCGGTATGAGCTTAGTTTTCTCTTTTTCATGCTCTGGACCTAAACATGAAAAATATTTTGAGTGTACTTTATGTCTTTGTCATGCTCGTTAAACACTAAGAACAATGCATCAAGTTTACTGTTGTAAGCCCCATTCCTCTTACTCAAATGGATCTTTTCGAGTGATATTGCTTTCCTTCACACTCGTAAAACTCAAGCTATATGCTTCTCTTTAAGGAGCGTTGGGTAGGTGGTAATTTAACCTTTTTTGGACCTCCTTGACTAAGTACAAAAAGGTTCACCTTTTCTTCTACGGAAGTTAAGAGAGTTCTTCTGTGGTATGTTTTATACTTTTTCGGCCTCAGGAGACTAAATTGGATGAAAAAGGANAGTTTTTAGGCTCTCTAAACATGAAAACACCAAGTGAGCATGTACTAGTTTAGGCTCATAAAATCCACGAATCAGTAGCATTATCAAGCATTATTCCCTCTTCTCTTCAAGCTTGTAAAAAATGATGAGAGACTCGAGTTGACCTTCGTGGACTCATTAAAATTTAACAGGAAAGATAAAGAAGAATTTTTCTTTTGATTCTCAGTCGGTGGCAGCATGTCATCCTTGAACATAGCACTCTCTGTACTTTTCGATACTCATGTTTCAGTGTTCACTTTCGGTTCATCTATCACTTCGAGTTTCTTACTCCTCCACTTATCCGTTATACCTGGGGAATCTGATCATGTCTTCTACATGAAAGATAAGTCTAGTTGTATTATCTGTAAAGTTAAAAGCTTCCTTTGTTCATCTCTGTGTCGTGCTCACTATTCAAGGATGTATCCTTGCATCTGATTTTTATCCTGATCCCATCATTGTCCTATCTGATATTACTTGTGTCTACCTTGATTTATCCAGTTCCTAGTCACTCTTGTGGTCCGTTGGAGGATCTATTGCCTTCCTCATCACAGTATGGTCTCTCATCAGCACTTTCTGATGATGAAGACCTAGAGTTTCGACGCTGGTAACTCAGGATTCACTTTCACTATTGGTGAATTCCTTTGCTTCAGTTGTCAATTATCATCTATTGGTTGACCATTTGTTGAATCCTATCCATGTTCAAATTCGACACATCTATTCACATGGCCTGGATTGTACTAGCTATTTTGGATTTTTGACAAAGACCTTAGGTTCATATATATAACCTAAGGTGTGTAAGACTATGTTGTGTTCACTTACATAGTTCCCAGAATTTTGAAGACTCATCATTATTGTATATTGTGGATTCGATCCACCTTTGTAATATTGTATATTATGGATTCTATCCACCTTTGGAGGAATGAATATATTCTAAATGTATGATGTACAGAATTTAATTAATGTGTATTTCAAGTCTCATGTTCAGTACATAAGCATCAGAAGCCATTTTACTCATTTTTATTGCATTGGAAGAAGATTTGGTGCATTTTTCCCAAGGGTCGAAATTGTAACTTGGGAGTTGTTTTGTAAAGAGGCATAACAGACTGTATAAACTGAACCATGATGCATATGAGACTTTGAAAATTTCGCTTACACATCCCCAGCCTCTGTTCAGAAATTCAAGTGACTTTGGGATCATTTGTGAAGCCATTTCCAACAATTACCCAAGGGGAATTGGAGCCCCAATTTGCTAGTAAAGAATAATACTTTGAATAGAACATTAAAAAAGTTTGTAGAAGTAATTTGGGGGTCCTTAAAGATATTTGAACATCATATTTAATTTCTAATATCATTCATGTACCTTCATAGAAACTTTGGGAGCATTTGGGCCAATTTGTAGGTCCAGACATCAAAACTAATTAAGGTCAAAATTGGGGAAAAAGTGAAAAAATTGGTCATTTAATAAAATTCCAAAAAGGGAAATTACATCAATTCCCCTACCATTTCCGCCACCTTGAAAATATTCTCTCACTTTTTCTATACCCCTTTCAACCACCAAAGATTCAACTTTTGTCATGGTTCTCCAATACCTTATATATCATCATCCCTAATATCAATTCCCCCTATTTTGGCACCCCCCACATTGACCATACTAGTTTCAAATCCATTGACCTTGTCGTTCTCAACCTTACCTCTATTTTCCTTGTCATTGTCGACCTTACCTTAGTCGACTTTATCTCAATTGACCACACCACCTTTGACTATGATAGTTTCTAGTCCACTTGTATCAACTATATTGTCATCGAACATAACTATATCAATCACACTGTAGACAACCACAACCTCTAACAAAAGTCAAAATTAGTTTTAAAAAAAGAGGTAAGAAGAAAAATTCTAAAAGTGATCCTCTAATTACTTTTCCATTATAGCAAGGAGCAAATTCTTCATCAAAAACTATTTTCTTGATACCATCCAAAGCATCAGATTAGGAAATTGATGAATTTATCAAAGTATCCACCAAAGAGTACACAAAAATATGGATAGAATATTCCAAAAGACTTAAAACAATGAAAGCAAAACATGACAATGTTTGGGCATTATGTTCATCTAGGGAAGAATAGATTATTGGGATGTTACTAAAAACTCAACCAAAAAAGACTATTTATAAGTTGCAAAGTCTAGTTGGATTTGTCCTTGATAGTTATGAAAAAGTCCAAGACTAGCTAGCATAGAAACAACAAGAAGAAATTGGCCTCCTCAATGCTGAGCAGTTCAGAGCATTTGAAGAATGTGATAAAGGATGAAAGAATATGAATTGCAGGAAATGAAAGAAACAATTTTTATCAATAGTTGGTATTCATATTATGGAAATATTTGTGTGGAAATACAGAACCTATAAGGTATCCTATTAGACATTTATAAATAGAAACAATCTGTTGGGCCTAGGGAAAGGTAAGCAGAATTCCCTTAGAATTATGCATAAGTATGAAAAGAGCTAAGGAAAAAGAAGAGAAAGGAGTTGCGACAAAGGAAAGGAGAGAAAGAAGGAAGGAAGAAAAGATGAAGGAAAAGAAGGAGAATGAGTTGTGATAAAGGAAGATAGAGAGAAGCCACAACATAAGAGAAGTCATGACAGAGGAAGATGCCGTAACACAAGAAAAGCCATGATATAAGGAAAGGACGTGATCGAGAAATAACGAGACATAGTGGAGCCATGTCAGAGGGCGTGCAATGACGCAATGGTTAGAAAGAAACCTACCAGAAATATCATGGGTACGAGGTCGGCTAGAGTCGTTGAAATCCACATGTATGAAGGTATCTTTGTAGGTCAGGTCGTTAGTTCCTACTAATATGTGTCGATAGAATAGGAAAGACAACATGTTTGCTAAGTGTAGGAAGTCGACTGAGAGAGTGACATGTAAAGAGTCTGTAAAGAGTATATAAAAGGAGGAACCCAAGATGTATGTGGGTTAGCCTCTCTAGCCCCATGAGCCTCTTGATTGTCATTAGATTAGCATCTAGTTGTCGTTGTAATATATTTTAGTTTTTCTTAGTGCATTGAGTTGAGAATCTGCAGCTGAGTGCGCAGAAGTGTAGAATAGACTGAGTCGATCCAGGATATGTGCGGATCAGTAGTAGAGCTAAGTAGAGGAAGATCAATGACAGAATATAAGAGATCATGTGAGTAGAAAGAAGTCTGTATAGATAAAAAAGGAAGATCTATAATAGAGTCTGCAGCTTAGTGCACAGACCAAATGTGCTATATATTTCTCATGCCAAATGAAGAGAACATTTGTGGTTTTTTTTTCGGATGGGTTTCCACGTTAGATTATGTGTTATATGTATAAATGTTGAATCTATTTAAGTCACATGTGTATATGTTTCTATGAATGACTATTGATGTAAATGATTATGAATGAGTTTAAATATATTAATCACACTGTCATAATTTGAATGCACCTATGTGGCATTGTGGTTATTTTTATATTATATACAAAGAAATAAGTGTGTCACTGTCTATATGTGCATATTAGGAATACATAATCCATCCACATGCTTCAGTCGATCACCTTGGAAGAAGGCCAAGGGACATGGAATACCCCACCCAACTACGAAAACCTAGTTTTGTCAGTTACCCATAGAAATATATCTTGGGTGAGACTGCATCTGCATCACAGGTGTTGTCGACTAGGATTTTCTTTGTCGAGCCGATATATTGGGATTTCTTGTGTGAAAGAGAATAGGGTACTTAACCTAGGTCTAAGAGACACCAAAATTCCAACTGTAACATCCCCCAGCAAAAACAAACATTTTTTGTAATTACTATTTTATTTTTGTGAAA
The DNA here is from genome assembly GCA_001517045.1 of Pseudotsuga menziesii. Lineage (NCBI taxonomy): Eukaryota > Viridiplantae > Streptophyta > Pinopsida > Pinales > Pinaceae > Pseudotsuga > Pseudotsuga menziesii. The sequence goes on from LPNX011088932.1 coordinate 416,208, forward strand.
TAAGATTGGATAGATCTAGAATCCAACAATACGTCCTTGGAGGATAGATGTAATTGAAAAAATAATTGATTTTAATAAATAGAAAAATGAATGATGGGGGTAGCCACGTTGAATGAGGAAACTATGCATGCAAGAGTGGGGGACGAGGAAGAGAAACCTCAAGGAGGTCACACCAGGTGTCAACATGTCGTTATGGCACTAGACATGCCCTATAAAATTAGGGGACATTGTGGGTTGCCGGATTTCCACGAGGAATTGGAAAGATAATTGGAAAAAGACCTAGGAAAAACAAAAACTATAAAAAGAAGCATATGGGAGGAGGCAAGATGCTTCTTAGTATGATGGAAAAGTTTGTTGTAGGAGGATTCTTTGGTAGGAAAGATGAAAGAGATACTTAATGTGTGAGCACTCTGTGCTAGAAAAGTATTTTCTTATTGGGAAACTGGACCCGAGGTAGGTTATCCTCACTCTTGGCATGCATAGTTTAGATCGGGGGTGATTGAGGACATAAATCAAGACTGGTCCAAATATATGGTTGGGTAGAACGTGGATGTTCCTTTTTCATTCGGCTTGCTGTACAACCAGGTTCCTTTAAATGTTTAAATCCTTGCATACTATTGAGATCAAAGTATAATTGTTTATGTGCATAAAATGTGGTTTAATTATTTATTTCTACCTATGTTAAGATCTGAATGATGTAAAATGTGTTTAATGATTTATGGTTTCTACAAAGTGTACTTGGATGCTTGATAAATTCACTGTTAATACCTAGATGCAAGGAATCCCCTATAGGGTTGTCAAATTCCCGTGTGTACTAGCTCAGTTAAGTCCTTGCACTTTGATTTTTATCCTTGACTAATTAATGGCTTGCGGAAGGTTAAATTCTCCAGAAAGATAAGTACTTCCACAATCCACAATCTGCATTGTGGAAGAGGAAATGGGGAAGGAAATTAAGTAGAAAGATAACTACTTCTGCAATCCACAATCCACATTGTGGAAGTGGAAACGCGAAAGGAATTTAAGTTAAAAGTTAAGTACTTCCTCAATCTGCAACCTATATTGCGGAAGAAGAAATGCGAAAGGAAATTATGTAAAAATTTAAGTACTTCCACAATCCGCAATATGCATTGAAGAAGCAGAAATGCGGAGGGAAATAATGTAAATAAATCTATGTTCCTTCTGCAATCAACAATCAACATTGCTGATGCGGGATTTCAAAAGGGAAAGTTGTAAAGATAATTAAGTACTTTTAGTAATCCGCAATCTGCATCATGGAAGGGAAAGATGTAAAGAAAATTAAGTACTTTCCGCAATCCACATTGCAGAAGAGGGATCATAGAAGGGAAAGTTGTAGAGAAAATTATTTATATCCCAAAATCCATAATCCACCTTGCGAAAGGGAAGTTTCCGAAGGAATCTTGTGGAAAATTTGTTGCAGAAGACCTGTTACGAAAAATTCCATGGAGGAAGACAGGTTGCAGAAAATCCGTTGTGGAATACCTGTTGTGGAAAAGTTTTAAACTTAATATTTTTAGATTCAACCAATTAAGGAGTTAGGATAAACCTTGAAGGCTATTTCAAAGAGTCTTTCGTATTTTTGTTGTGTTGAATGTGTGATAGAGAATGAGTAAATTGGTCTATGAATTATGTGTGTGTGTGTGTATATATATTGTAAAAAAATTTTTATTATGAAATTTTCAGGTGGTTATATGGGTATTTTACATATGGCATCAGAGCCACAGGTTAAACCATGTTACCTATGGAAACATCTAGTTTCCGCTGTAGCACACTGAAATGATACAATAACGACAATAATGTTGCATTTGTTGTGTGAATGTATAAATTGTACAACTAGGACTGAATGATGGTGTTTCCCAACGAGAATGATAATCACCCAAAAGAAAATAATCATGCATTACCTACCATACAACCAGAAGCAGAACATTATGAAGGAAACCAAGTGCTAGAAACGATGATACATTTAATTGGGTAAATACAAAATTTTAAGGCAAAAAATGAACAACTGAAGAAGGCCCAGGAAAGGAAATAGGAAGTCAACGAGATTTGCTACAAGGACTACATGAGAAAAACAATGGAAAAGATCAATGAACAGAGAAGAACCAGGTATATGGAGGGGATGATGAAGGAGATGGTGTTGTACGGAATAATACACCTAATAACCGAAGGTCGGGGTTACCAACATACTCAATCACTTGCATACAATTGACTCTTGAAGTACAGAATAGGAAATAGGAGGGTTAGAAGGAATTACTTGTTAAATGAAGTTCGATCCTTGTTATTCTCTTCCTCTCTATTCCACTTCTAGAATCTTCAGGATTGCTCCTCTTTCACCTGTCAAGAAACACACTTCCAGATACAAGATGATTCATGTACATATAAGCAGATTAGATAAAACATATATCATACTGAAATATAAACATTCATCTAATCACAAGACATGAAACACATATGGAAGAAGTAATCTCTTTATTATCAATAATGGAAAGAGTTAAAGTTACAACTCAGCGTCTGAGACAAGGACTCCTCTGCAACCAAAGGATTCTGAGTTCAGCTACTCCATAGACTTCTGTATAAACTCCACCAGCATAACCTTTCTCTCCAAGTGTAAGTAACCCACACCCTCCCCAAGGCCTGTATTTATATGGGTGAAATAAGGTAGTTCTCGAAGGTTGGGGAAGTTGTGGTAGTTGAGGAAATTAAGTTAAATGACTTAACTAATCTCCAATCAATGAAAATTTTTATGTTTTAATGTTTAAGACATATACGCGGGTATGCAGTAGAGAAACCCGTAAGTGATTCGCGGCTTAGTATAAGAGCAACCCGCGAATACAAGGATGCACGACTTGTAACAACCGAGACTCTCGAATGATGCGCGGGTTGTATAATAGGAAAGTCGCGAATACATCTCAACATGGTTAAATGACAAAGTAACTAGGTGGATGGTGAGAGAATGTATTTCATGATAAACCAAGCTATAGTGTTTTGGGAAAACCTCTATCCATAAGTGTCCTTTTGTGTGCCAACATGGAGGATGTCGACACTTGGACGGAGAGGTGCCACTCAGGTGTATAACAGATGCCCCCTAATGTGTGAAGTCAGAGGGAAGCGATGGCCGAAATACATTATAATAGTTGGCGTTGAAGAACTCAGAAATCCAATGGAGCAGAGAGAGTACCTGAAACAAATACATAATAATGTCATATACAAAGTTACATCTGAGGATGCTATGTTCAATTTACAGGAACACTAGCTCCTTTACAATATTTGAGTACATCATATGATACGGGTATAAAACCACATATATTACAAAGGTGGATCGAAGCCACAATATACAATAATGATGAGTCTTCAAAGATCTGGCAGCTGTGTATATTGATAAAACATAATCTTGCGCAACTTAGTCCATAAGTGTGAACTAAGGTCTTCATAAAGGATCCCAAAGAACCAGTACAATCCAAGCCATGTGAATAAGGGTAAGTTGAAGTCGAACATGGAGAGGATTCAACAGTTTGTCAACCAATAGATGATAATTGACAACTGAAGCAAAGGAGTTCACCAATAATGAAAGTGAATCCTGAGGTACAATCGTCAAAAATCTAGGTCTTCGCCATCAGGAAGTACTGAAAATGGAACCATGCTGTGATAGGGAAGGCAATAGATCCTCCAACGGATCACAAGAGTGACTAGGAACTGGGCAAAAGAAGGGAGACACAAATAGATACAGATATAACAATGATGGTATTAGGCTATAGATCAGACATTGAGTATAGTCCTTGAACAGTGAGCACAACACAGAGATGACCCAAGGCAGCAGACAATGGATAGATAGAACAACTAGACTTATCTATCATGTAGGAAACATGATCAGATTCCCCAGGTATAATGGACAAGAGGAGGAGTAAGAAACTCAAAGTGATAGTTGAACATAAGTGTATACTGAAACATGGATATCGGAAAGCAAAGAGTGCTATGTTCAAGGATGACATGCTTCCATTACTGAAAACAAGAGAAAACCTCTTCCTTACCTTCCCTGTTAAATTTTAACGAGTCCAGGAAAGTAAACTCGGTTCCCTCTTCATTTTTTAACAAGCTTGAAGAGATGGGAAAATAATGCTTGATACACTGATTCGTGGATTTAATGAGCCCGAACTAGTACATGCTCAGCCGGTATTTTCACATTTAGAGAGTCTGAAAATGCCAAAGAAGACTCCATGGGGGTCCTTTTTCGTCCAATTTAGTCTCCTGAGGCCGAAAAAGTATAAAACAAACCACAGAAGAACTCTCTTAACTTCCGAAGAAGAAAAGGTGAACCTTTTTCATACTTAGTCAGGGAGGTCCGAAAAAGGTTAAATTACCACCTACCCAACGCTCCTTCTAGAACAACATAGAATAGCTTGAGTTTTACGAGTGTGAAGGAAAGCAAGATCACTCGGAAAGATCCATTTGGTTACAAGAAATGGGGCTTACAACAATAAACTCGTTGCTTTGTTCTTTAGTGTTTAATGAGCATGACAAAGACACAAAGTACACTCGGAATCTTTTTCATGTTTGGGTCCAGAGCACGAAAAAGAGAAAACTAAACTCAAACCGGGTGTTCCTTTTCCGTAAATTTAGTCCCTCAGGTCCGAAAAAGTGATAAACCTATACCTGAGAATACTCTTCTCAATTCAAAAGAAAAGAGAGTGATCCTTTCTCGTATTATTCCACATGGTCCGAGAAAGAGATAACCTACCACCAATGCAGATGCCCGTTCACATATTCTTAACGTTCACATAAACCCTAAATCCATTCAAAATAATAATTTCAAAGTAGTGATTTTGTTAACTAATCCATAGCTCACAAAGTTTTTTCTTTAAAAAACATTTAATTTCATTGTTTCAGTAGCTTCTGGAATGTCACCATTCCAGTAGCTGTCAATTCTTTAAGTTTACCATATGAAATTCATCAAAAATAAATTACAATTTTATTTGATGAAATAATGTTTTTTAAAGGATGTTGGGTAGGGGCACAACAGATGGCGACTGACTGGGAGAAACAGTTATCTCTACGGAAACATGAAATCTGACTTGTGTATGTAGCAAGATAAGAAAAATTTTCTTCAACTCAGATTAGCATTTTCTGGAAGATAAAAGAACTATGCCTTGTGATAAGACTAGATTTCAAATTAATGCCAAATTCGATTCTTTGATCATTATCCAGATATTACCTTCAAAAATGACATGAATTTTAAGTTTTTCAGAAAACATAAGACTCCAAAAGAAATTAGTCCTGGGAAATACAACGCAATTTTGATATTTAACTAGTTTTTAAAGATATGATCCCAATACTACAGTCATGACCCTCCTACCAGCAGGCATCCATAGCCTCGAAAGGGTTGACTTTTAACCATACATCCTACCGTTCTAGTCCCAAGATAAGATAAAACACGAATATTTAGAACTTCTCAATTTATTAATGGGTAAGCTGCATTGGAACCTCTTCACGAGTATGGGATGACCTTGGATTCTTATAGATTTTTGTATATATAACAATTTATGATTTGGAATCCAAGTATGCCACAGACGAATCCCTCCTACCCGCAGGCGTCCATAGCCTCGAAAGGGTACGTCTTTTAACCCATTCTACCCAACGGCTTATATCCCAAGCTAATAAGTTTAAAGAAGATTTCATACTCAGCATTTAAGTGCTCATCTACAAGAGATTAGCATATTTATAATGGGGGAACGTAATAGAAAACTCTTTACGAGTAAGATAGCGTAAAAGATCTATAGATAACTGATTTTATGATTAAATTGCAACTGCTTTCCCAGAACTGATTTCTAAATAAGTAATAGAATTCTTAGTAATAGTGACTTCGATATTCATTAAATCCAACAATTTGAGGATAATGATAAAAGAAACGAAATAAAGTACAAGTTTTCATCTAGTAGTTTTATTTGCAACAGTTCAATTCATTTTTCTTTTATTTATGAGAAAAGAACATATTTCTAAAAGTCTTGCTTTCGTCATATTTTATATAACCAGATTCCAATTTTATGACATAAAAACATTGCCAGATCTGAATCATTTCTCCTGGTTTTGAAAAATCAAAAGAACAACAAAAATCAAAAGAAAAATAAAAATCAATTGAAAAGAAAACAACCAATACATACATGAGTTTTATTTGAGCAAATCACAAAAACGAAGGATTTCGAAGTCTACGAGAAAACTCTTAGTAAAGAAAATGAAATTTTAAAATAAATTATACACACATAACACATGAGTTAAATCAAGATCTCATCAAACGGAAAATGGGTTTAACAACCTATGACTAATACCAGCAAAAGAAAATGAGAGATAGATTAACAAGTTTTAAAGTTTTTTATCCCTATTTTGCTTTTAAATCTTTCAATTTAGTGGAAGTTGTTTTTTTAATAAGTGATGAGACATTAATCTAATGTGTTTTATTCAAAAATAAAAGTAACAAAATAAATCCTAATGAGTATGCAGCTATAAAAATATGAAAGGTTCTTTCTTTTAATGAGACGATTTAAGAAAACGAGAGAAAGTAAAGAACTACTTCCCTGATAATGATGTCGTCACAACTCCATATATCTGCATTTATTCAAATGTAAACAAACATAAATCATCCTAAATTATAAACCTAACCTAAACTAATAAAATAAAATATATACAAACTAAGTAAATGAAAATTTCCAATGAAGCCATTCGCGTAACTTGAAACCTGCCAAAGAAAACAATTCATGTATGAGCATTAGAAATTGGAATAATTCAAAATAAAGAAAAGAAACTAAATCAAATTTTGTATGTACAAAGCATAAAAGACGACACGGAAACCTTTTAATAAATGATTCTTCCCACCATGTATAAATCGGATCATAAAAATCAAGTCGGAAGGATATATAATTCTCATGAGAACCATGACTCAAAAGACACTTATCAAAAGTATGATTCAAAATTCGTGAAAAAGAATCAATAAAAAATGTATCTTTTAATGCAATATCATCATGACTAAATTCGAAAAGAGCAAAACGACGTTTGGGTATCATTTGGAGATCAAATACGTCATTGTGTCTTTTAATGTGAAGATTAAAATTGATGACATTATCTTCAGATATGATTATCATGCTGCACTGAGGAAAATTAATTTTCAATATACCAAAAATAAATTGTGCATCCCTTTCAATATCACAGATTGAATCATAATCCTTACTGACTAAAGATAAAAAGGATGGACACGCATGAGTCTGATAAGTAACGATAGTAGAAAAATTATGATCTTCTTCATGACAAATTTGAAATACATCAAAATGGATCTCAAAATATCCTTCATCTTCAAAAAATGTATTTCCTTGTATCCTATCAAAATCTGACCATAATGAAGTATTCCTTAGAAATTCATTAACATGTAAATGTAGTCTATGATCAGCAAAAACATCAGGATACAAAGAGTAGTAAGAATCAGAGTATAAAAAGGCAAATGCTTCTCTGTTGCTATAATTTGTTTCATTGACTGTTTTAATAGAAGCATCATTAACAAAACTCTGATCTAATGAATTTTGTGAAGAAATGAAAGGAACTAACTCATCATGAAAGGAAGATGATGAAATGATATCATCACTAGCCCATTCAGTTGAAGAATTAAGAATTTTTGGTTTATCTTCCATTGTCTTGTGAACAACAAGAGTTTCGAAATTATCGCTTAATTTAAAAGTCAAATCATCATCCCTTTTCTCTTGTTCTTGAAATTGCACGTCATCACATTCTATGATTTGTCCATTTTCAACAATTTCATTTTCAGCAATGGAATTAGGAAAAATAGATTCTATATCAACTTGAACGAATGAACTAACATGCATGCTATCTATTGCAAATTTTTCATTCTTTTCCAAATCATGAAAATCAGAGAGAGAGATAAGCCAAAGAAACCAATTCATTTTGTCCTTTTCGGAAAGCTGGTATTCTTCACGAAACCTGCAACATATTACCATAAATCTGGAAAAGAAATCATCAAGAGATTCATCTTTATGTCTACGAAGATTTCCTATCTCAAGTTCAAGTTTCTTATAGCTATAATCCTCATGATCATTAAGAAATAACTTTGTGAAATGTTCCCATGAATGAATGGATTTCCTTGGCAAGAACGTAAACCAAATCAGAATTCTTCCTGTGAAAGTAGCTGCAAAAAGTATGCATTTCTCAACCTCATCAAATAGATCTATGTAATCACAAAAAGAATTAAAATCTGAAAGATGATGAGAGGCGGACTTCTTACTTTCTCCATTGAAGCTCAATCTTCGCAATAAATTAGACATCTCTAGAGAAAAACTTTCACCAGATGTATGAAAGCTGAAAGCATAATCTGACATAATGATATCATCCATTTCATAAAAATAAATAAATAAAAATGAAATAAAAAATCGAACAACTCAAAATGGCCTTCTTGCTGATTAGGCCCTCCTTCTAGTGCCAATGTTGACGGGCATAGGTGACTATGTGCGTAACGGGGAAGACAACCCAGACCGAGATCCTTAGAACAGGTTCCAAGCTATTTGGGATGGTTGTTTCCGATAAGTTTAAAGGCTCTGTTAGCCTAAAAGTCTAACTAAACTAAGTCTAAAAGATAAAAATAGAGCTACTGCTTTGGTTAATTAAATCTAATAAATACCTACGAATGTACAAATTAAACTAGTTAATATGCTTACTAATGAATTAGTAATTTAATTAAATAGATTTTGTTAACCACAAGGTCGGAGGTTCAATCCCTCCTTCTAGCGCCAATGTTGACGGGCATAGGTGACTATGCGCGTAACGGGGAAGACAATGCAGACCGGGATCCTTAGAACAGGTTCCAAGCTGTTTGGGATGGTTGTTTCCGACAGGTTTAAAGGCTCTGTTAGCCTGAAAGTCTAACTAAACTAAGTCTAAAAGATAAAAATAGAGCTACTGCTTTGGTTAATTAAATCTAATAAATATTTACGAATGTACAAATTAAACTAGTTAATCTGCTTACTAATGAATTAGTAATTTAATTTAATTAATCTATGAACCAAATATATTTAATTAACTGACCTTATAAATAATCAAAAATTAATCGAACATGTTAAATGAGTTATAAAATTTGCATTATTAACAAATATACATTAATTACAAAAATCAGAAAAGAACCTGAATGTAATTCAATGGCTGTTTTCCATAAAATAATTTAAAAGAAACAGCATATTAATCTATTTTCGATCTTATCTTTATCAAGAGCGAAAAGAATATTAAACTGGAATCGAATTCTGCTGATAAAACTACTGCATGGGTATCCTTGATAATATTAAAAGAAATTCAAACATTAACAAAACCATACAGTAATTATAACATAACAGTTAAGCTATGATTTCAATCATCAACTTCACAATATGATCAATCAACAAAAATCGAAACATTAGAAAGTCGATAATCATACAAGACATATATTTGCAAAATTCTTTAAAGAATTTATGACAAACATAGATAATATAGAACAGGGATGACAAAACCAATAGATATCGTAAACCATATGCAAAGTATACAAACTGTAACATATGTTAAATATCACCAGTTCAACATATTATAGCTGCAGACAGGAAGCTGTCTCAAGTCACAAATAAATCGAACCACAGTCTTGTCCTCTCGTTCCTCCAACTATCGACCCCTTAGCAGCAGTGTTTTCTGAGCTTTCAAGAGAGAAATCTCTTAAGCTTTAGCAGCTCCCAGTCTGCTTTCCTCCTCCATTCACGTTCCAGAACAAGAAACAAATCTTATTCTGTTCAGTCGAACTCTTAGACTGCTCTCCCAATAATGAAAAAGAAAATTTTCAATTCTGATGAGCATTCCCGAAATTATTACTGGCAGCAACGTTTCAATCTGAAAGAGAAATATTTCAGTCTCCACCCCCCTTTTTCAATCAAATTCCCCTGGTTTAAATAGACAGAGATCAAAAGAAAATCCAGTTAGAGCTTTGCACTGGCAAATTTCTGGGAAGAACCGTTTCCTTGCCGGCCGCAACTGTAAAAATCGGGTTCAAAGGATCCCAGAAATCTCCTGGAATCCATCATTTTCTGGAAAAATCCCCTTGATTAAAGCTAAATGGGTCCGATCTGAAGAAAACCCATGTGGCGGATTTTTTAGATCTACCTCCATTTGCTCACAACGTGGCTTAGAAAATCGCATGTCATTTGATAACGCAATTTTGTAACAGGCAACAATCCCGGCAGTTTCTCTGTTTCTAGCTGAGAACGAAATCCATAGCACGCTTTACTCCAAAGAACCAACAGCCCTGCAATAAACAAATAAGAATTAAAAAATCTTCTTAATATCAATCAATGAAAATATTACACATGTAAATTAGAAAGGCAATCATAAATTTATCTGAAAAGATAGACAACAGATCTTCCCTTTCACGCTGGCGTATTTTGAGTAATCTCATCAATCCAGTAAAGATCGTGTGGTGTAAATTCAGAATGACCGTAACCATTTCCTTCATAGGCTGGTATGTTTAACTTCTTCATTATCTGCATTGCATCCAGATTATTAGCTCTTTTAACAAAATGAGATCCTTCATGAATTCGCGATATGTTTCTCGATTCTTGATCACAACTGTTCTTGTATTCCTGCAATTTCATCGCCCTAATCTATGGAAGCAACTGCTGATCTGGATATACATATCAATGCAGACTGTAAACCATTTATAACCGGCCAGATTTTATGATACATCGTGGCACTCTTTGTTTAACAGCTTGGCAATATAATAATAACTATTCTTTGGCATGATCCTCAACATGATCTTTACGCGCCATTTCCATGCAGTATAACGAAAACTACGTGATCTGTTATGAACCCGCATTTTGAATAATAGATTCTCTCTTTATGCTTTAAGCTCCTCGTGATGTGGCAATAATATGATGTCCATTCACTTATGGCGATTTATAAAGCAAGATATGGCATTAATTACAAAAGTGCTGAAAACATCATATTTTAATCCATGAAATAATTCTTTATTGATTAAAATACTCTTTTGGTTGTCGTTTCATATGGAGAATATCAATAATATTCATGGTTACTCTGTCTTTTCACCCATGTGGAGGAATGTCCACCAATATTACCAATACTGAGAATGCTCATATTTTTTGGACTCATGCATATTCCAAAATATAACTCTCAAAGACATCCAAGCATCCATCCTCGACCTTTTGAACAAAATGCATCCACATCTTACTGTATAATAGTTTTAACCTTCAGAAGTGAGAGACATGCTATACAAATCCCATAACCCGTATTATTAATCTTGACCTCTACATGCAATAAAGATGACATATGAGGACCATTATAAAGATAAGGTTGTGTTATTGAACAAAAGCCTTGAAAATATAATTTGAATAAACTTTGATAAGATGCCAAAAGTACAATAATCAACCTTAAACCTTATCAATATTTACGATAACAAAATCACATAATGAAAATCAATTTATAAATATTTGGATCATTACAAATTATTATCACTTAACCCTTGATTTTCAATGCAAATCCATTCAAAATAATAATTTCAAAGTAGTGATTTTGTTAACTAATCCATAGCTCACAAAGGTTTTTCTTTAAAAAACATTTAATTTCATTGTTTTAGTAGCTTCTGGAATGTCACCATTCCAGTAGCTATCAATTCTTTAAGTTTACCATATGAAATTCATCAAAAATAAAATACAATTTTATTTGATGAAATAATGTTTTTTAAAGGCTGTTGGGTAGGGGCACAACAGAACCATAAAGAGCAAGAATACCCTCTACCTTCGATCAATCGCCGAGGACAATTGGACCGTCAGAATCAGGAACCGTCACCTTCAGGTAACTCTACACCCGAAGCCCTTTAATTTGATCCAAGCAAATTTTAAAATTAATGGTGAATTCATTATTTATGAGCAGCCCAAAACTACCACAGTGCGCATTCGCGGGTTTCTGCATAGGAAAGTCACGAATGCGCGTTTCATTCGCGGGTTGTCCAAGTGGACAGTCACGAATGATTCGCGACTTGTCCAAAGGGACAGTAGCGAATGCTGTGCAAAAGGGCAAAGCTTTAAAAATGTACAAATTTTTTAAATTTTGATTGTGAAATACTGAATCCAAATTCTATGGTTTTTCCAGGAAACATGGTTCTGGAGTGGAGAGAGAGAGAACATGAAGCAATGGATCATGCGGCACTCCAAAGCTTGCCCACCATACAAGCATTGAGGACTTGTGGTTTGCTGAAGTTCTTTTGTACCTCGCCCATGCGGGCCGATGTCCGCATATTGGAATTCTTGGTCAATTACTGGGACCATGAGTTGGGTATGTTCAATCTTTAGGGTGAGACCTTAGAGCTTACCGTGGAAGATATCTACTTCATTACTAGGTTGTCACAACGGGGAGCACCTGTGAACTTGGAGGGCACTAGCAGGGGTGGGACCCCTTGAGTGTCCAAAACTATGTTGACATGTTCTGCATACCAGGTACTCAGAAGAAAGGGAGCAGTGTTCTCATTACAGACATCCAGGATTTCACTCTGCAGGTATTGGCTAGTACTATTGTGAGACTTGCAGGGTCATCAGGGTTACATATGGCCACCAGGAATCAAATGAGGGTGGCAGTTGATTGCTTTAGAGGCGCTCTCTATGACTGGTGCTCAGGAATTGCCCCCATCATGAAGAGGCAATTATCTGACTGTAAGAGAGGAAGACGCAAGAACTTCAGCTATGCGAGTATACTAGTAGCGTTCTTCTTCTTCGAGACTGCCAGCTATGAGCCCTGCTATACCACTACAGGTCATACATCCACGTCATCCGAGGCTGAGTCGGTGGAAAGACATCTTCCTCTGTCACGGAGGAGGAGACATAGTACAAAGTGTGTATGATGATGACTTTTACACATGGTGGGAACGACAGCTGTTGGAATTGGAGCAGTTTCCATACGCCGGGATGGACTTCCGAGGTGATCCTGATCTCAGTCTCCCTCCAGGAGGAATATGGGGTGATATGGGTAAATAATTTTTTAATTTTTTATCATTATCAAATTTTTATGAAATTTTTCAAATGATGGTGATATACATATGTAAAAGTCTTAATCCGATTTATGTGTCAAAATGCAGATATTGGACCAGTCTTCCTTGAAGGGCACCCCCGCATGTTCGTGCGTCCAGTTGTAGGAGGAGACCCAGGATTGATCAGGGTACTTGAGGGGAAGCTGTCTAGGCTAACCCAACGAGTTCCCACTATACGGATCGAGCATATCCCTGTGGCCATGCAAGAGTTTGTAGTTGGGGTTCCACCAGTATGGCTACGTCTTTTCAGATGAGTAGCTAGAGCAGTACTTGTATACAGAGATGTGGTCGAAGCTGCCGAAGCCGAGGAGGCCGAGGAAGCCAAGGTGCATAGAGATCATGGGGACCAAGGTGGTCCTAGTGGCCAGGGCGGCCATGCTTAGTTCTAGGGCATTTTGATGGATGATGATCCATATTTTTGTATATTTTGGGATCTACGGATCAGACTCGATCTATCTACAAACAGACTATTTGTACATATATATATATATATATATATATATAAATATATATATATGATGTTGGTTGTCGGCTTATTTACAAGTGTTTTTTATGTGTTTGCTGTAAATTTTTATGGAATGTGTGTGAGATGCCAATCCGAAATATAATTAGCATATGCATCAGTCAATGAATTTTGGTTTTGTGGAATATGATTGAAATTAATAACTTCAAAATGTCTTTCCAGTAAACGAATTCGCATAAACTGACGTAACAAGATAGGATTTTGTACCTGATAAGCTCTATTGAGTTGGTAAACTACCAACTGAGAATCCAAACGGACTTCAAGCTGGGTAATGCCACGTGACAAAGTATCCCATAGGAGCTCAATAACAGCCCTATACTCAGCAACATTATTAGAAGCAGGACCAAGACAAGCGCCACCCGTGGCAACAAGCTATCCTGTGGGAGAATAGAAAACCCATGCTGCTGAAGCTAGGTTACAAGTGTGACGACTGGTGCTATCAGTGAAACCTACATACATTTCAGAAGACATCTGCAACAACCAGCAGATAATAAAAAACAAAGCTAACAACCTAATGTACATAAAATACATACAGTAAAAAATACAAGAAAAAGTGCTAAGCCTAAGCATAGTACTTCTTCAGGTAGAGCCCATTTCTAGGCTCAGGCAGCTTATTCCCATCATAATCAATCAATTCATATGCGCCTTTACTTAATACCTTCGACACGACATAGGGTCCTAACCACATAGCCTTGAATTTTCCTGCCCCCAGAGGTTCTTTATCTTGGTCCCAAAGCAAGACAAGATCCCCTTCAGAGAAAACCCTAGGTTTGACTGTTTTATCATATTGAGTTTTAACCCTATTTTTATGAGCCTGGTTCACAGTCAACGCATCTCTACGTTGCTCATCAAGGTGTTCTAAATGTAATAGACGTTCCTCAAGCTCAGTCATATCAAGTAACACATGAATGGCTATTTTCAACGACGGGATTTCGCATTCAATCGGAGTGATTGCTTCCACCCCATGAACGAGTTGGAAAGGTGAAAAACCTGTGGCAGTCTTAACGTTAGTTTTGTAAGCCCAAAGAGTAGGATATAACATGATATGCCAATTAGAATGGGTTGCATCAATCGTCCGTTTAAGGATATTTTTTAAAGTCTTGTTTACAGCCTCGACCTGACCATTTGCTTGCGGATAATATGGAGAAGAATGTTCTTGTCTAAATCCGAGCATGGTGGTTAGTTCCATCATCATGTTATTTTTAAAATGACTGCCATGGTCAGTGACAATCACTTTGGGAATACCGAACCTTGCAATAATCTAATTGAAAACAAAGAAAGTTGATGTTTCCCCGTTGTCTTTGAAAGTAGGCATTGCCTCTGCCCATTTCGTAAAATAGTCAACAACGATAATGATGTATTTGTGCCCCCCAGCCGAGACTGGGTTGCAGGTCATGTAATCAATCCCCCATTTCATGAATGGGCCTACCGAGACAACAGGAAATAAGGGAGCAAGATGCGACCGCATCTTTCTGGTGTAAAGCTGACAAGTATGACAGCGCTTCACGGCTTCCACACAATCTTTAAAGATCATGGGCCAAAAATAACTGGCACGCAATATCTTCTGGTCCGTTGCTAACCCAGATAAATGACCCCCACATGCTCCACTATGAGAATCATTTAGGACAATCTCTTCTTCCTCATGAGTAAGGCAGCGACGCAAGACATAATCTACCCCCCGTCGATATAATGTATCTCCTATAATGAGGTAGTTTTTGGCATGAAGGCGTAACTTACGTTGTTCCTCCCTAGAGTAAGTGGCAGGATACTTCAAAGTCTAGAGATATATAAGAATATCCCCATACCAAGGATTAGAGGTGGATATCAGGAAGATGTGCTCATCTGGGAATGAGTCATAATCAACCACTACATTTTCTTCAGTGGGAAATTCTGCTATAAGCTCAGCAAAAACTAAGGACTTTTTAGACTTGGCGGAATGAAAATCCAGGTCAAACTCCTGAAGAATGACTATCCATTTATTAAAATTTCCCCCAACAATCCGTCGGGATAAAACATATTGGAAAGGATTTACATCCACCACTACTGTAGTGGTCCTCAGTAAAATGTAGTGCCATAACCTCTGTACAACATAAACAACTGCTAAGGCTAACTTCTCGACGTGGGAGTATCTAAGCTCAGGTCTGGCCAAAGCACGACTAAGATAATAAACGACATGCTCAACAAGCTTATTGTCCTCCTGAACTAGAACTACCCAAATGGTCAACTCCGACGCGGCTAGATACAATATAAAATCCCTAGAATAATCTGGTGGACATAATAAAGGAGCCGACAGCAAAGATTTTTTCAATGCCTCGAACACAAGTTGTGCAGTTTCATCCCATACAAATGGGGTGTCCTGCTTGAGCAAGCGCATGAAACCTTTAGTGATCTTGGCATAATTAATGATAAAACGTCGAAGGAAGTTAGACTTTCCTTGCAAGCTTTGAAGTTGCCTGAGAGAACGAGGAGGAGGCAGATTTACAATGGCCTCAACTTTTAAGGGATCCACTTGGATGCCTCTACTAGAGACAATGAATCTGAGTAATCTCCCTGACTCGATGCAGAAGACACACTTGTGGGGATTCAAGCGAATTTTATAATATCTGCATCGTTCAAAAATTAACCGTAAATGATCTGGATGTTGGATCCTCTTGCGAGAATGTGGGGGAAGATCATCTAGGTATGGTTCAACAATGGATTTTATGTCCTAAAAAGCAAAGTTCATGGCTCATTGAAAGGTAGCCCCAGCATTTTTCAATCCAAAGGGCATTTTCCTATACGCGAATGTACCCCAAGGGCAAATAAAAGCAGTTTTATGCTAGTCTTCCGATTTGATTTGGATTTGATTATAGCTGGAGAAACCATCCATAAACGAAAAAACCTCACTCCCTGCACATGCATCTATGATCTGGTCAATAAATGGTGTAGGTGTAGTTGTCCTTAGGACAGGCTTTATTTAGATCTCTAAAGTCCGTACAAACATGAATAGTCCCTTGCTTTTTGTCAACAGGAACAGGGTTGGACACCCATTCAGTCAAAGCTATGGGATATATAAAACCAGCTTTCAAGAGCTTTTCAACTTCATCCTTCACAGCTGCCGCTTTACGTGGGTTCACGGGTCTCAATTTCTGTCAAACCGGTTTAGCATCAGGATAGGTTCAGATTTCATGTTGAACAATAGATGGATCAATGCCTGGCATCTCCTCATATGACCAGGCAAAGATATCGTGGAATTCCTTGAAAAGGGCAGTGTAGATAGTAATCTCCTCCGGAGAGCAGTTTGCACCTATATAGATGTTTTCCATGACATCTAGATTCACAGAGATATTGATCGGTATAGTGGTGGAAATATTTTCCATATTCCCCTCAGCAAACACCCCTTCCCTAGGAAAAGGGTTGATAGGTACCTCAATATCATCTGACAGTCTCACTTTAAACTCTTGGTTTTCTATCTTGCTTAGATCTGGAAGAAAATAGGATTGATGATGAAGATCCTCACAAATCTTATCACGTCCACTCATGGCTTCCAGAATAGCTTCATCGGAAGGTAAAACTGTATCTAAGCAATCTATGGAATGAGAAGAGTTTTCTGCCCATGCAAGAAAATAGACCTCTTCCAGATCATCCGAGACTAATAAAGGATCTGGAATAGGATCAACAGTGGCTTGAGTGATGGCTTGATAGGCCACCTCCACTGCCGATAAGGGCACTTCAGGTTCATGGGGAGTTGGGAGGACCCAAGGATCACTCCTATCGACAACCGAAGCGATGGACTTCCCCACAGTAGTAGAACCAATGTAGTTAACCGGGGCTGGAAAATCGAATGTGCCCATCAATGATGTATACATTCTAGCCCCCAAGCTCTGTGCAGCAGGTTTTACCTGATCAACCAATGGCATAGTGGATTCCTTATACTTTAAATGGCCTTTTCAGGTAAAATCAAGTTGGTCAACAGTAACCAACTTGCCCTCATGTGGAAAAACCATGACACGAAGAACAGCCGATGCAACAACAGTCATTGCATAAGTCCAATTCCTTCCTAGAAGCAAATTGTAGTCCAAGGGAGCATCAATCACTTCAAATTCAACAGACACTACTTTCCCTTCCAACTTAAGCTTGAAAGCGGGCAGGATACCATGCGGACGGAAGGATCTTCCATCGAAAGCAGTAAGCAAAGTGTTTGATGGGACCAGCTCTGGGGATCCAAGAGCTTTCCAATAGGCCAGGGACATAACACATGTAGAGGCTCCCTCGTTAATAACTTCCCTTCCAATGGTCTTACCACCATGGATGACATCTATTGATAGGGCTACATGGTAAGGCAGGTGAATTTTGACATCAGACAGATTGAATTTTGCCATGAGACTCGAAGAATCCATGCTACCTAAAGCTGCTAAGAGAGCATCCCGCTGGGCAGGACAACTCTGAAGCACCTCTAAAGCTGACATTTCACAAGGGGTTTGAGCTAAGTCTTCAACCACAGAGTAGTTAGAAGCAGCCCTAGAATTTGGGTTATGCAAAGTCTTCTTAAAGACACCTTTGGGTATCTTTGGCATAATTTCGGCAGGTTTCTCTATAGTGAGAGGGTTGGAAGGTTCATCTACAGCTTTACCCTTCTCATCGGTCTCTTTCTCATAGTTTTTGTTCCTGGTTTGCAACAAAGTCGAGGATCGAACCATGTTGATATAATCAGGGTCAGGGGCAGTTTGAGTGCCCCCTGCTATGGTAGAAGCTGAAGTAGAATTCTGTCCTTGGGGAAAATGATCCTTTAGGACAACCGGTTGTTGACCTTTGAGCAGCTTCTAGGCTTGATCCATGAGGGGACAAAGGTGAGTAAGGTTGTCCTCTTGGCACAAATTACAAGGGAACTTGACCTTTTTCTTTTCTTTTTTTCCCCCATTAGCATTGTTTGCGGGCTTTGGCTTGTTTTGTTTTCCCTCTCCCTTTTTACCCTTCTTTTTCTTCCCGCCAGGCTACTGATTACCCTTCTGAGAGGTTTGAGCAAAAAAATTTTCATTTTTGGGAGAGGGGGCAGCCTTTGCTACCTCCATCATAGACTGTTGAATAGACAACAGGTGAAGTTGTTTAGTTAAAGACTCTACGGTGGGAGAGTTCACAGACCCAACCACACCATCGGCATGGGGTCCAGGCTTAGGCTTCTCCGCTTCATGCAAAGGCCTTGGTGCCTCAGGGATGATCTCATATAAGATCCCAGACTGTGAGTAAATCAAGTCTAACTGCTGGGCCCTGAGTATGGCTTCTTCTTCACTTGTTACTCCTGATGTGGAAACATCCTTAGATATGTATGGCAACAATGATTTAAGGAACCATTCTAATAGAAACTCAGGAGGAATGGTGGCTTTGATAAGGCTCTTTCACCTCCTCCACTCTTGGATATGATCCGAGATGTGGGTAGCCTTGTTTTGTCTAAAAGTAGACAACAAGTCCGTTCCGAAATCATATCGAACCAGAAGCTGAAAGTGGCTAAGGAAAGCACTAGCCAAATCCCAGAAACTACTAAAGGCAGCTGAAGGCAATTCAATATACCACTTGGCCGCCGTACCTGTCAAGGTCCTCTGGAATATCCTCAATCTAATTGAGTCCTCATTCAACGAATTGGAAGAACACCATAAGTGAAAAGTGGTGGCATGTGCCCCAGGATATTCACCAGTTTTACCTTCGAATTTAGGGATATCCGAGGGCAACTTGGTGGGAACAGGTGACCACAAGGGGTCATGCCTCACTGCGTCATTCATCAACTTTGATAAGTATAGCAAGTTTAAAGTTTCCAGGAAAGGAATTTTGGGCCTAACCGGTGCACTAGATGTTCCAACTTGGGGATTAGAGGGTCCTGCCCCCGAATGCCCATGGGTAAAAGTGGGGTTGCCCCCAGACACCGGTTGTGAAGTGGGAAGGTTGCTTTGAAACGGATTCCATCTGTAAGCCATAGGATTATGGGTGGGGGGTGCAGTGTAAGTGGTTCAGGCCATCCCCATAGAAGCAGGGGTCTGAAAGACTGGAGCAGGTATTCCTCCGCTAAACAACGAAAAGGGAGAGCTCGTGTATGGGACCAAAATAGGGGTTTGGAAGCTTTGCCCATAAGGGGTGTTGCTCCCAAAATACACTCTTACATATGAAGGAGATAGACCTACGTATGGACTGGATAGGGGAATGTGCCCCCCATTCCAAGGAAATCCTTGGACATAAGCCAAGGATCCTACTGGACCGCTCTGAGTAGTGTAAGTAAAGGAAGAAGGAATGGTAGGTATACTGGGGATCCCAGAAACCATGTTACCAAAAGTACCTCCTATGTTGGAGTGAACCGGTGGTTGAACCACCCGGCTCGCCGGAGTTAAAGGTGTAGAAGGAAAACTAGATCTAGGGGCACTAACCGGGGGAGGTAGTACCCCTTCAACCGGAAGGGTTGAGGTAAACACAAAAGAACTTTCTTCCGCAGAAAACATGACTCTACTCATAGGGACACCTAGCACTGCTGAATCAAATGGTCTAACCTGCACGATCACAGGATCGTTCAAATCAGTCAAGGGGGAGTTAAAATTTCTTGCAAACTCGTCAGTCTACAATTCTTCTATCTCGACTGTTTCTAGATTAAAGCGGTTAGCAATGAGTTCTGGTTCACTAAGAGTCTCACTTATTCCTACAGGTTCAAATGAACCCTCTGTGTCTAATCTCTGCCTTTGAGGTAAAGGTGGAGGCTCCAATGCAGTGATAGGAGGAAGGTTTCTCAACCTTCTTGACCTTCTAATAGGTTGGTCCTCCAGAATTAAAACTTGACTAATCACACCCTAAGGCCAACTAAACACAAGCAAATCCACAGAGCATACACAAAAAAAATTCCTAGAGTCTCAAGCAATCAAACCAGGGTAAAAGATATACTTTCCCGAAGAAAGCTGATGAACGATTACTTGGCGTCCTTGAGGTGGTTCTTAGGCACAAGTGGAGGAATCACCCACCGCCTTCCTACACTTTCCACAAGGGTTACCTTCCAAGCCCGTTCAAGGTGAACTAGAAATAACCTTCTGGTTTACCTAGGTATGAACCCTAAAAGACAATAGACTAAAGGCTACCTTGACAATACCAACAGTCTGGGGGGACAGTCGTCAGCCGAACTCATACGCATGGGCAGGGTAGCTGAGCCCGAAACTCTGTCTAGGACAGAATCCCCAGATGCGCAAAATTCCCGGGTTATGTTTTGACAAGGATTCAGAGGGCTATCTCCTCTGTCCAAGCCTCCACGCGGCCTAGTGCTTAAATCCCGTTTGAGAGGAGCTTCCCTGATACAGTGATAGAATCAAGGATTTACCTAATGAAAATTCCACTACGTCTGATTTTATAACTTGTGGGAAGTTTAAACTTCCTAGCCCACAAGTCTAGCCTAAGCTAGTAGGTGAAAGGCCCCTAAAAATAAAACTTACTAGTAAATTTTAATTTATGCGTTTATTTTAGAGGGTTGTTTCTTACTCAAGAGGAAATGGAAGTGATATACTGTATGATCTTTTGACTCAAACAAGAAATAAATGAAATTAAAGGTGCATTCAAAGAAAACTACTACTATAAAATAAACTTCTTTTCATTTTTCAAATATGTATTGATGAACTGAAAGCAATGATAAGAGAAACTAAGCCTATATTTTTGTATTTTTTGAGATAATATTTTTAAAATGAAACAAACACTACTTATGCAAAAATCACAATGCAAAAGATTAACTATGTTTTCTTTTCACATTTAAAAATGCTCAAAAAACTACTATGCATCTACAATGCACTCTACTTGAGTAAACTTGGAACTTATAAACTGTAAAGAAGCAACAAACTGAAGCAGCAGACAACCTATAAAGGAAGGCTAGGCAACCTATCTTGGGTGCAAACAATGACGAAAAATCACTGCAGACTTTAAAAAAGGACAAGTGATAACCAGCCACTATCAAATGACAGACTAGAAAGACAGAGTCCAAGACCCTGATCACTGATCTGGACCACGACACTTTAACCTAGTACCCAAACAGGCCAAAAAATTCAGAAAGCAAACAGTAAATAAACCAAGTAAAAGAGACTCAAGTGCTTTCGAAAAAGATATAAGTATGATCACCCAGGGTATTCAAACAAACTGCCCAGCACTCATAAAGAAAATCCACTCAGGAAATAGAGATCATAACAAGAAAAGAACAAGCAAACTTTACTTCAAAATATCAACTTCCAGGAGTATTCGTGACTGTCACTTGGCGCAACTCGCGAATGATTCACGGCTGTCTAGAAAGACAACCCGCGAATGCGCAGTAGTATTCACGACTGTTTATAAAGACAACCCACGAATGCGTGTGAAATTTTTCTCAAAAACAAAGAAAAAATCAAAGAACTTCCAAATACTGAGTCGAGTGAAAACCAGGATATAAAATCACACACAGACTTCCAAGCAAAGACTGGTCAGGGACAGAAAAACCTACAGCAGTCTAGGGCTTCCCCATCGGAGTAACCAATTCTGTTGTACGGAATAATACACCTAATAACCGAAGGTCAGGGTTACCAACATACTCAATCACTTGTAGACAATTGACTCTTGAAGTACAGAATAGGAAATAGGAGGGTTAGAAGGACTTACTTGTTAAATGAAGTTCGATCCTTGATATTCTCTTCCTCTCTGTTCCACTTCCAGAATCTTCAGGATTGCTCCTCTTTCACTTGTCAAGAAACACACTTCCAGATACAAGATGATTCATGTACATATAAGAAGATTAGATAAAACATATATCATATTGAAATATAAACATTCATCTAATCACAAGACATGAAACACATATGGAAGAAGTAATCTCTTTATTATCAATAATGGAAAGAGTTAAAGTTACAACCCAGCGTCTGAGACAAGGAATCCTCTGCAACCAAAGGATTCTGAGTTCAACTGCTCCACAGAATTCTATATAAACTCCACCAGCATAACCTTGCTCTCCAAGTGTAAGTAACCCACACCCTCCCCAAGGCCTGTATTTATATGGGTGAAATAAGGTAGTTCTTGAAGGTTGGGGAAGTTGTGGCAGTTGAGGAAATTAAGTTAAATGACTTAACTAATCTCCAATCAACGAAAGTTTTTATGTTTTAATGTTTAATACATATACGCGGGTATGCAGTAGAGAAACCCGCTAGTGATTTGTGGCTTAGTATAAGAGCAACCCGCGAATACAAGGATGCGCGACTTGTAACAACCAAGACTCACGAATGATGTGCGGGTTGTACAATAGGAAAGTCGCGAATACATCTCAACATGGTTAAATGACAAAGTAACTAGGTGGATGGTGAGATAATGTATTTCATGATAAACCAAGCTATAGTGTTTTGGGCAAACCTCTATCCATAAGTGTCCTTTTGTGTGCCAACATGGAGGATGTCGACACTCGGACGGAGAGGTGCCACTCAGGTGTATAACATATGGTAGTTCCTTGAATGATACACAAAGGACTAAGTTATATCAACTTGCCAAAAAAAGGAAGGTCGACGTTCTGAAGGAAACC
The DNA here is from genome assembly GCA_001517045.1 of Pseudotsuga menziesii. Lineage (NCBI taxonomy): Eukaryota > Viridiplantae > Streptophyta > Pinopsida > Pinales > Pinaceae > Pseudotsuga > Pseudotsuga menziesii. The sequence goes on from LPNX011088932.1 coordinate 439,374, forward strand.
AAGTGCTAGAAGCAATGATACATTTAATTAGGGAAATACAAAATTTTAAGGCTAAAAATGAACAACTGAAGAAGGCCCAGGAAAGGAAACAGGAAGTCAACGAGATTTGCTACAAGGCCTACATGAGAAAAACAATGGAAAAGATCAACGAACAGAGAAGAACCAGGTATATGGAGGGGATGATGAAGGAGATGGTAGTTCCTTGAATGATACACAAAGGACTAAGTTAGATCAAAGATGCCAGAAAAAGGAAGGTTGACCATATGGAAGGGGAATTTAAAATTTTCAAGCCAACCAACTTCGGCGGGGAATCGAAGACTGGTAAAGAAGCAGAAGCCTGACTGCTGGACATTAAAAAGTATTTCCAAATTTACAATTACTCCAGGAACATGAAGGTAAGGATGGAAATGCACAACCTAAAGGGGAAGGCCATATTTTGGTGGCAGAATCTAAAAATTTCCGATGGTTTAAAACAGAAGAACATGGTTTGATCCGTAGGACCTCAACTTTAGTGCATTAAAAATTTGTTGTAAAAGAATGCATGCAACAAGTTAATTAAAGGAACAACATTAACATAAATTAAATGCTCAGAACAGGAATGAAAAACAAGACTGATAAATAGATGTCAAGCAGAAAACACAGAACCAGAGTCACCAATAGAAATTGATAATGGAGTTCACCCCCTCCACTAGGATACGTCTCCAGATCCCTCTCCAATGGGAACTGATCCAATTAATTTAAAATGGTACAAGTGGTTCTGGACTAATCACAGAAACTGGACATTAACAGTAAAGTCTTCAAGACCTCCTCTTTGAAAGTTACAAAACTGGACTTCAACAGTCAAAAGAAGCCAAGTATAACTGAGAATGGTTGACTTCAAAAGCATGTGGTTAGCAAACTCTCCAAGCCTACGTTCTCAACGATCTGAGTCCCAATCGTCCTCCTCTTATGGTCTCCAGCTTCCTCTATTTAAGCCTCATAAGTAACAGATTTACCTTCTTTCACATAGCTGTTACCAAGGAGACCAAACGTAAAATAAATGCGACTGTTCCCCTGCCAAATGCCCACTTGTTATCATAGCAAGATGTTCATCTTTATTACTGAACCGAAGAACCTATTACCAATGCGTCGGTTCCATTCCCTGGGTCGTTGCATCCAAACTGTGCACCAACTGCAAAAACCATGATGGAAAAATCCCCGCGCGAACGCATGCTGAGTATTTGAATCAGAAGTTTTAGTTATCTGGGCTTCCGCCGTTGCGGAAGAGTGATACGCAATGGGATCCGATATTTTTCCTCCGATGATCTCTGTCTCAATCGGTAGTTGGCTGGTTTTCAAGTCGGAACGCATGTTACTTTGGTCTCCGCAGTTGCGGATGGTACACCACTTCTTTTTCTGATTCCGTCGAGTTATTTTGCCGATCTTTTAAGTTTTGGGCTTTCATCGTTGCGGCTGCCGGAAGCATTGTTCTTCTGATCAAGCTTGTGGCCGTCGTTGCGGACTGCTTATCGCTCCGACTTCCAATCTGTTTCAAACGTCTTTAAGATTCCCATATTGTAGAAGGGAGAAAGACTTTCGAATTCCGATGTTGCAGACGGAGAAAGGTTTGCGAGCGCCGCCGTTGCGGAAGGAAGAAAGACTTCTGACTTCCGATGTTGTGGACAGAGAAAGGCTTGCGAGCCCCACCATTGCAGAAGGGAGAAAGACTTCCAACTTCCGATGTTGTGGACGGAGAAAGGCTTGCGAGCCCCACCGTTGCGGAAGGGAGAAAGACTTCTGACTTCCAATGTTGCAGACGGAGAAAGGCTTGCGAGCCCCACCGTTGCGGAAGGGAGAAAGAATTCTGACTTCCGATGTTGCGGACGGAGAAAGGCTTGCGACCGCCAATCCTTATATATTTTATTTTCGTCCGGTTATCTCCGTGGACAGATTAATAGTTTGGCCGCCCGCTGTTACGGACAGAGATGTGCTTCCAACATCCGATGTTGCGGAAGGAGTTCTCTTCCAACCTCCGATTTGTGTATTTTTTCCGTTCGCTTTTTCCAACTGCGTGGCTTCTAGGAACCATTGTACCATATTGGATCGTTAACAAGGAATGATCCACCGGATCAATCCTCCCCATTGGAGATCTTTTGGACCACCAAAATCCTGAATTATTCTGCAAGTAAGTGAGGGTAAAGTTCCCTCACTTTACCAATATCCATCCATCTTGCTTTGCTAGGATGCATCCCATTCAGCCCCACTCGAAGGTACTCAGCATTCCCCCTTCGTGAAGTCCTTACATTTCTGTCAAGAATACCATCATCCTGCAACTCTCTCATATATTCAGGTTCCAAATCATCTATTGAAGGAATATGTATGTTAATTTCTTCATCCATGATCATAGGAGGCTCATACAGTTTAAGATTCTCAACATTGACAACTGAATAAATTTTCATGTATGGAGGTAAATTCAAGTGAAAAGCATTAGTACCGATCTTTTCCAAGATCTCAAAAGGACCATACCTGATAGGTTTAAGATTTTTACCTTCACCTTTCATCCTTTCTTTGGTGATGTGTAACCAAACTCGGTCACCTACCTGAAATTGATGATCAATTCGATGCTTATTATGCCTGGCTTTGTACTTTTCCTAGCTCTTCTCCAACTATTCTTGAATTTCCTGCTGCATTGCTTGGATTCTCTGAATGAACTTCAAAGCTTTATCTGCATCATGATGCCCATCCACTACATCTTTTCCAAAAGAGAAGTCCATCGGTGTTTTTGGAAGATAACCAAAACAAGTTTCAAAAGGAGATCTTTTCGTGGAAGAATGAACTGCATGATTGTAAGCATGTTGTATATACTGCAACTGCTCATCCCAAAGTTTAGGATGCTTACTACAATATCCTCTGAGCAGCTGAACCACTGTTTTGTTCACTACCTCTGTTTCCCATCGGTCTGTGGATGAAAAGCTGTACTTTTCTTTAGTTTAGTGTCCATAAGCTCCCATAAGGTTGACCAGAATTTTCCCAAGAACCGGGAATCTCGATTAGATACGATATACATGGGTAGCCCAAATTGTACCCAAACATTCTGAAAGAACAGGTGAGCTGTTTGTTCAACAGTGATCTGCTTATTACATGGCATTAAGACACACATTTTGCTGAACCTATCCACAACGACATATAGGTAATCATGCCCTTTTCTAGACATAGGTAGTCCTCCTACAAAGTCCATAGAAATGCTTTCCCAAGGACGAGAAGAAACTGGAAGAGGAGTGTAAAAACCCAATTTCCTATTGCTAGGCTTACTTGTTGCACACATAACAGAACCCCTTATATATTTAGCTACAGTTTCTTGCATTTGAGGCCAATAACAATGATTCTGCAATACAGACAATGTCTTACTTACTCCCAAATGTCCTGCAATCAATGAACTATGTGCCTCTTGGATCACACGCACTCTTTCTTTCTCTGGAATACAGAGTTTACTGAGATGATACAAGATTTGATTATGCACATAATAGTTCTCTTCCTGTTTACCATGTATAAGTGATGCATATACTTCCTTAAAATCTTTATCTTCTGCATACTGTTCAATATAACTTTCATGTGTTAATGAATTGTTCTGAAGAATGATTGAAGCATTCATAGGTGGCCTTGATAACATGTCTGCTACTTTATTATGAATTCCCTTTTTGTACTTAATGACGAGATGAAACTATTGTAAGAACCCCATCCATCTTAAATGCCTACTTTGTTGTATTTTAGTTTGATATTGTAAATATTGAAGTGGCTGATGATCAGTATGTATGATTGTCTCTTTTCCCATGATATAATGCTTCCACTTATTCACACTCTATACTAAAGCATACAATTCTTTGTCATAGGTCGGATAGTTACTTACCACAGTAGAGAATGTTTCTGAATGGTAACAGACGGGCTTCCTTCCTTGCATCAAAACAGCTCCCATGGCAAACCCACTAGCATCGGTTTTGATCTCAAATGGCTGCTGCAAATCTGGCAATGTCAGAACTGGTGCGGTGCTAATTCTTTCCTTCAAAGTGTCAAAGGATCTCTGATGCTTGCCTCCCCACTAGAAAATTTATTTAATTCTTGTCAATGCATGTAAAGGAGCAACAATGGAAGAAAACCCAGAAATGAATTTCCTCCAATATTGAACCGCGCCCAGAAAACTTCTGATTTCAGTAACGGTGTTAGGCCATGGCCAATTTACAATGACAACAACCTTGGCTGGGTCCACTTGCAGGTGGCCTCCACCAATGATATGGCCTAGATATACTAAAGAAGTTTTAGCAAATTCACATTTAGACATTTTTACATAAAGCTTTTCCTTTCTCAGTACATCTAAATTTTTTTTCACATGTACAACATGCTTTTCCCAAGTGTTGCTAAACACAAGGATATCATCTAGATACACAATTACAAAATCATCAATGAATGAATGAAAGACATCATTCATGACCCGCATGAAAGTAGCAGGTGCGTTACACAGCCCAAAAGGCATCACAAGCCATTCATACAAACCCTGTTTTGTTTTAAAAGCTGTTTTCCAAGCATCATGCTCAGCAACACGGATTTGATGATACCCACTACGCAGATCCAATTTTGTAAAGTAAGTTGCATGTTTCAACTGATCAAGAAAATCATCAATGCGGGGAAGAGGATACCTATTTTTTATGGTGATTTTGTTAAGGGCCCTGTAGTCGATACACATCCTCCACGACCCATCCTTCTTTGGAACCAAGACTATGGGAGAGCCACAAGGAGAAGTGTTGGGCCGGATGACCCCCTTCTCAATCAGCTCTTGAACCTACTTCTTGATCTCCTCATTCTGTATTACAAACATCCGGTACATGGCTATGTTCGGGAGTGGCACATCCTGCTGCAAATGTATCTCATGCTGAATCTCTCTCTTCGGTGGTAACCCCTTAGGATCTTGAAACAAATCATCATACTCAGAAATGATGTCAATCATTTCATATTTATGCTTAGGGCCACATTCTTCAAAAGAGTTAGAGACTTCATCATTTTTCATCTTAACCATCATCAACACAAAGTTCTTACTAGCATTTACCAACCTCTTCATTTGTCCTGTAGAGACTATTGCTAGACTGGTTTTTATCTTATGTGCTCGTACAATATATTCCATACCTTCTTTAAAAAGATGATACTTATTCTGCTCTCTATAAAAGACTGCTTTTCGGTCATACAAATATGGACTCCCAAGTACAATTCCACAAATGTCAAGTGGTACTACATCCAATTCTACCTCATCCCTAAACTTTTCAGTAATTGCAAATTTTAATACACATTTCCTTGTAACTTGCAATTGTGTATCATTAGTAACCCAACCTAGAGGATAGGGATTTTCATGAGGCACAGTAACTAAATGCAATTTCTTAACCACTTCTTCTGATATCAGATTTACTTGTGAACCACTATCAAACAATGTATCAATCTTTGTGTGATTTGCAATGACACGAACATGAAACAGTGCACTTCTATCTTTATCAATTTGCTTAGAAGTAGATGGCAGACTTGTACTTGCACTAGAACTTGATTGTGCATCAATGGGAAGTGAGATACTTTTATCCTTACCTTGGATTCCGACAGCTGTAACTTTTGTTTCATCACCTGAGTCGGATCCCAAGTCTTGAATAATGGCTGCAGTAGCTTTTTCTTTACCTTTGTCTTTGTTTCCTCCGTACTTCTTTGGCCTTAACTCCGGATGAAGTTTCCAACACTTAGAGACATCATGTCCCTTCTGACAATGCAAACACGTAGGATTTTCACCTTCTTTCTTAACATTAGCCATCTTCTTTTTCCCCTTATCTTTACCTTTTGATTTGCTGTCAAATTTAAATGACTTCTTCACAAAAGTATCATTACCATGCTTACCCCTGGCTTCTAAATGGGTAGCTTGAACACATACATCGTCTAAATTACTGGGAATAAACATCAACAAAGTATGCTTCAAATAAGAATGCATGCCACCAATGTACTTAAGAAGAGTTTCCTGTGTATCTAATGAAACATTCAATGCAATAGCCCCCTTTCTGAATTCATGAGTATAATCTTGAATTCTTTGTCCTTTATCTTGTCTAAACATTTGCCAATTCATGGTTAATTGCTGCATGTGACCTAAAGGATAAAATTGCTTCCTCAATACTTCAATGAATTCATTCCAAACTGAAATAATTTTACCATTCTTTCGAAGATCTTGCTGAATCTTGCTCTCCCACCAAGTAAGAGCCATTCCACTCATTCTCAAAGTGGCCAATTGAATCCTGGAAGGGTCATCATTAATGCCTTGCACCCTGCAATATACTTCAAGTTGCTTGATCCAATTGTCTACTTTTTCAACATCTACCTCTCCATTATAAATAGGTAATTGAAATTTTACATCCAATTTGAAATAAGGCATATTAGGACTTGCATTATTTGAATGAGAAGTATGAGAAGAAGAAAAAGTCTGTTTAGTATCAGGAGGATCACCATCACCTCCTACTCCTTTACCCTTTTCTTCCAACTTCACTTCTGCATCTCTGGATGAAGATCCTTCTTCTTTCTTCTTCCTTTCTTCTCGCTCTTCGAGTAGAAGTTCCATCATGGCTTTCATGCTCATAAAATCCTCTAGAAACTTAGTTTTAGACATAACAGGTTTTTCCCGTTCGGTATGTCCTTCTTCTTCCCCTCGTGGAGAAGACATGGTTCTTGAGAATGTTCCCCTGGAGCTAATCTTAGGATCTCCTTCAACTAATTCTCCTTCACCAAGCTTTAACCTAGACCTAGTAAGCATTCACAAACTTGCACAACAGTCAACCAACTCTGATACCAAATATGATCTGTATGACCTCAACTTTAGTGCATTAAAAGTTTGTTGTAAAAGAATGCGTGCAACAGGTTAATTAAAGGAACAACATTAACAGAAATTAAATGCTCAAAACAGGAATGAAAAACAAGACTGATAAATAGATGTCAAGCAGAAAACACAGAACCAAAGTCACCATCAGAAATTGATAACGGAGTTCACCCCCTCCACTGGGCTACGTCTCCGGGTCCCTCTCCAATGGGAACCGATCCAATTAATTTAAAATGGTACAAGTGGTTCTGGACTAATCACAGAAACTGGACATTAATAGTAAAGTCTTCAAGACCTCCTCTCTAAAAGTTACAAAACTGGACTTCAACAGTCAAAAGAAGCCAAGTTAAACTGAGAATGGTCGACTTCAAAAGCATGTGGTTAGAAAACTCTCCAAGCCTGCGTTCTCAACGATCTGAGTCCCAATCGTCCTCCTCTTCTGGTCTCCATCTTCCTCTATTTAAGCCTCATAAGTAACGGATTTACCTTCTTTCACACAGCTGTTACGAAGGAGACCAAACATAAAAGAAATGCGACTGTTCCCCTTCCAAATGCCCACTCATTATCATAGCAGGTTGTTCATCTCCGTTACTGAACCGAAGAACCCATTACCAATGCATCGGTTCCATTCCCTGGGCCGTTGCATCCAAACTATGCACCAACTGCAAAAACCATGATGGAAAAATCCCCACGCGAACGCATGCTGAGTATTTGAATCGAAAGTTTTAGTTATCCGGGCTTCCGCTGTTACGGAAGAGTGATACGCAATGGGCTCCGATATTTTTCCTCCGATGATCTCTGTCTCAATCGGCTATCGGCTGGTTTTTGAGTCGGAACGCATGTTACTTTGGTCTCTACAGTTGCGGATGGAGCACCACTTCTTTTTCTGATTCCGTCGATTTATTTCACCGATCTTTCTTCCGATCAAGCTTGTGGCCATCGTTGCGGACTGCTTATCGCTCCGACTTCCGATCTGTTCCGAACGTCTTTAAGCTTCCCCTGTTGTGGAAGGGAGAAATACTTCCGACTTCCGATGTTGCGAATGGAGAAAGGCTTGCGAGCCCCGCCGTTGCGGAAGGGAGAAAGACTTCCGACTTTCGATGTTGCGGACGGAGAAAGGCTTGCGAGCCCCGCCGTTGCGGAAGGGAGAAAGACTTCCGACTTTCGATGTTGCGGACGGAGAAAGGCTTGCGAGCCCCGTCGTTGCGGAAGGGAGAAAGACTTCTGACTTCCGATGTTGCGGACGGAGAAAGGCTTGAGAGCCCCGCTGTTGCGGAAGGGAGAAAGACTTCTGACTTCCAATGTTGCGGATGGAGAAAGGCTTGCGAGCCTCGTCGTTGCGAAAGGGAGAAAGACTTCCGACTTTTGATGTTGCGGACAGAGAAAGGCTTGCGACCGCCAATCCTTATATATTTTCTTTTCGTTTAGTTATCTCCACGGACAGATTAATAGTTTGGCCGCCCGCCGTTGTGGACAGAGATGTGCTTCCAACCTCCGATGTTGTGGAAGGAGTTCTCTTTTGACCTCCGATCTCTGTATTTTTGTCGTTCATTTTTTCCAACCACATGGCTTCTAGGAACCATTGTACCATATTGGATCGTTAACAAGGAATGATCCACCGGATCATGGTTAGAGTTTAAGAATTTTTTTAAGAAACAGTAATGTCAGAAATTTATTATGAGAGAAAGACAAAGGATTTTTATGAATTGAAAATTGACCAAATGACCATGGAAGACCTCATTAATAAATTGTTATATTTGCTACAATTCATGCCTTACATTAAGGAAGAAAAAGTGAAGGCTCAACGATTCTTAAGCTGTTTTCCATAGTCTTAAAAAGACCGGATCGAGTTCGATAACCCAAATACCTTGGATGAAGCACTAGGGAAGGAATGATTATGTTTTGAGCAGTATAAGAAAAGAAATGCTTAGCCATCTGAAAAGGATATTCCAACCACTACCCATAAAAAATATGCCAAGAAATCCACCAGGAAATTCCTATAACAGAAATGAGCAGTTTCAACATAAGGGAAATAAACCTGTGAACCTTGGACCAAAATGGATTGTTGGAATATTGAAAGAAACTATGAAGTGTTGGGAATGTGGAGAGCCCCATTTAAGAATAAATTTCCCATGCCTCAAGGAAACAAATAACATTGTTCACAACTTGCAAGAATATTCCACTATTGGGGAAGTTGGAAAAAGCTTCCACCAAATTAATGCAGCCCTTCAAGATTGACAGGAATATCATAAATCCACAATTGTAGAGGTCGAAGGTATTATTTCTAACCAAATACTTTCTATACTAATTGATTTGGGGGCTACTTTAAGTTACATCGCTCCTAAAATTATGAAGAACTACGAGCTAGCCAAGGTAAGGCATGCAAAACCATGGTCAATCCAGCTAGCCACTGGAGCAAAAAGAAAGGTAACTCATTTCATTACTAATTGTGAAGTTAAAATACAAGATCATATGTCTGGGATCAATCTTAATATTTTTCCTCTAGGGTCATATGCTATTATTATTGGAATGGACTAGTTAGAATGGTATAAAGTAATATTAAATTGTGTTGATCAGAGCCTACTTACGTGGCTGAGGATGAAATTGTTAGGAAGGTAAAAGGTATTAGTAAACCTGTCTCACTGAGAGAGTTATCTTCCATAAAATTAAGGAAGTGTTTGAGGAAGGGTTGTAGTATTTATGCGGCATGGGTCACTATCCTGCTCCTTAATGAAAATCAAATAAATGTAAAAGATGACATAGTTTTAAGTGAATTTATGGATGTGTTTCCAGAAGAGATACCAGGACTACCCCCTCAGCGAGAAATATATTTATCCATTGATATTTTACCTGGGTCTGCACAAGTATCTAAAATACCATATCGAATGAGCACCCCTGAGTTAACTGAATTGAAAATCTAGTTACAAGAACTGTGTTGGAGTAGGTCCCTATAGCTATAGGAAAAGATACTATATCGGAACAAGAAAGTCAAAGGATATAGTACTTGAAGCGACCGAGAAGAGAGCTCAACCACTGCATTTAAGGCAGCGGTGACGACAGGAGGGCTCAGCTACCCTCATGAATGGAGAAGGAGCAACAGGTCGAGGTATTAAAGAGAAAGGATAGAAGGGGAGTAACCAAGGAAGCGACGCCCATACCCACGATCAGCGCCGAAAATCGTGGAAGACTGCAGAAAGCTGCAATGTGACCAGTAAGTGGCAGTTCAAAGTACAGATAGGCCGACTGTCACAGTTAGGGTTTTGGGTTACTATTGGGATAGGCCCACAGTTTTGTATCACGGTGAGACCTCCGGGCCACCTATTTAAGCATGTATTTTGTATTATGAAGGGTTAGATGGTTAGAAAGTTAGATGGTCAGCTAGCTAGTTGGTCGTCTATTGTGTAAGATATTGAGAAAGAGTCGAGCTCTGGTTCGGTTGTTAAAGCTGCAGTTATCTTACTATAACCAGCAGTCGACTCCTTGAGCATGAATGTAACAATCTGCAGGGATTGAGAGAGAGAGAGAGAGAGAGAGGATATATTGTAAGAAGAAAGCATAATAGGAAGAGAAGAGATCTAAGAGAGAAGGGCTCCCAGCTGAGTGCGTGGATTTTCCCAGAAGATCTCAATCTGCATAAGAGGTTGCAGCGGAACTGTGTTACTCTCTCTAGATATAATATAAACACAGTTCCTATGGACGTAGCTTCCTCCCTGGAAGTGAACCACGTAAAATCCGTGTGTTGTGCGACTGTGTCATGTGATTGTGCTATACTTATTTGCTATTTGTTATTCGTTACATGAACGTTGCTTATCAGTTAATGAATGTATGTATGCTATCCTTCAGTTGCAGTAACATAGAAGGTTAAATGTGAGTTGAATGTGTTAAGTATTCTGTATATGATTTTATCAGTGCTTGATTCACGACAGTAGCAGCTACTGTGTTAAGTGACTTCTGTATATTTAGTTCAACAAGTTGAGTGTGATTAATGTTAAGCGTGTTAGACTGTAGAGGCTAAGTGAAGTTGTTTAACACCTTGATGAAGGTTAACTGAGCTATTATACCCAGAGAGGAAGCCTCTAGACCTTGAGAGTTGATGAGCATATTAAGTCTTACTGTAGGAAATATTGCGAAGTAGAAAGGCGATATCGCACTGTCAGAGGAGCTGCGGTGTGAAGTATCGCAGGTTAAGAGTTGAGCAGAAGAGTAAGTTTGCACGTTGTCCTAGAAGCTGCAATGCGATAAGAGCCAGTCCCATAGCAGAGTCAGCTAGGAAGAGAGTTTCGACCCGTGCTACGAGATTCAGTTGGTTAAGTAGAGTCAGGAGGACCTAGGATGCTATAGAACCTGGTTGAGGAAACTTGATTCTTCATCCAACCCATTTAAGATCACTTCGGGTGAGACTTCAGGACATTTTTTTGTCTGTTGCTGAAAGGGCCAATGAGCTAGGTGTTTTGTTGGTACAATAAAGTAAACCCGGGTCTGCACATTTAATCCAACAAATGGTTCCGTCACCGGTTTTGAACAAATTGAAGAGCTAATGTTCTGTTGGCATCCTACTAAAGAAGAACTTAACTAGTGGGTTGATTCTAAGGAAAGAGAATTTGTTGAGAAAGAAAACAAGAGTCCTAGGCTTAGTACAGAGGACTGGTTACAGAAACATATATTCACAGACCTGCATGAGATATTTTTTGCGACCTATGAAAATGAGTTGTACGATTGGTTGTCAAAGTTGAATGATAAGCACGTATTCAAGAATAAAAGGAACATTGTCTGGACACCAGAGCTAATTCACACCGTAAAGAGCGTAGATAATCCCATTTCATGGACAGTAGACTTCTGGCTTGCGAGGTTGTTGGAAGGTTTCATTACAGAGTTTGCAGTTGATCAAAGAAAGAGTTTCAGCGAAGCAGAGAGGTACTTCTTCAAAGGATATTGCAGTAAGTACTTGAACTCTTTAAATTTGTTCCTTAAGATGTTATTGTATGAAAAAGGAGTACTGGATATATTCTCAGATGAATAAGTTAAGTAAGTGTAATGTCACAAGAGTTTGAGAGTGATTCTAAAGAAATTGGATGTACATGTAGTGGTAAAAGATATAAAGTAGATTTCAGATCTTCCTTCTTCAAAGATAGTTCAGACAATACTAGAGAACAGAGTCAAAGTAATAGAGAAAGAATAGTAGGGGGTATCCCTTACCACCCTTATACCCCACAGAAACTGACCGGGACTCAGAATAATCCCGCAGGAACTCCATCTAGTAGTTCACACACAGTACATACTACATTTACACCACCAAGTGGTAGTAATACAGCAAACCAGAATCCACCTCGTAGAAACAGAATGGGGGATGACATGAAATTACCTACCTTCAGGGGTACAGGGGTAGAAGACCTAGAACAACATTGGTTCCTATGTGAAGCTATATGGACCATTAAACTGATCTAGGATGACAATAATAAGCTTGTCCAGTTGGCTACTACACTTAGAGAAAGAGCTTTAACATGGTATATGAAGTATACATCAGTGTAGATTAGAACACTCACAAAGGTCAAGACCGCAATGATTAAGGAATTTAAGAAACCCAAGTCTGAGTCACAATGTATCACAGAACTTAAAGACATCAAACAGTTACCCACAGAGTCAGTATGGGATTTCGATCAGAAATTTAAAGCTCTTATAGACCAAGTTATTTTTTAGTTTGCGCCAGAGCAGCATAAGGAATGGTTCATCACAGCATTGCTCCCTCATATCAGACTTCCACTAATGCAATAGAAACTCCATACGCAGGATGAAGCATTGGAGATGGCAATGAAACTAGAGGCTTCACCTCTAGTTGAGACTAGTGCAGGTATGACAAACTTACAGAACCAGTTAGCCAATCTCACTTTACAGTTACATAAGATTAAGAAAGGAAAAGAGGTTGAACAAAAATTATGGTGTACAAAGTGTATAGGACATGGCCATACCAAAGATAACTGTCTAGTATTTGTGGAATATATAGCAAGTGGGGCTCCTAACCCCTTAGTACAGACTCAAGGGCCATGGTGTGAAATCTGTAGAACAAGAGGACATAGACTACAGGAATGCCCTTTACTTCAGAAGTATGTACAAACTCCTAAGAATTTATACTGTAACTTCTGTAATTCAGTAGGACATGATGAAAATAATTACAGAGCTTATGATCTCATGATAGAGAGAAAACATGACTTCTGTAGAGTCCATTCAGAGACATCAAGACCAGCAGCAGGACCACAACATGAACTGGCTCATGATGGTCGTGGTGGAGGACTCAGAGGAAGAGGCCATGGTGGAGGCTTTGGCCATGGCCATGGACCGATTGTTTGTTACAACTGCGGAACCGTAGGACATTATGCTAGGGATTGTCAGAACCCTACTACAACATGTAAGTATTGCAAGTCCTATGATCATACTATAGAGGAATGTCCTATATTGATAGCCAAGATTAAGGATCCTAAGCCAGCAGTAAACTAGAATATTCAGCTTATTGCTACTGAGCAGAAAGAACCAGAACCAAGAGTCAATATTGTGACTTGCAGCGGTGCTTCTACTAGTAAGACATCGTAGGATGCCGAAAAGAATATAGGTCCGAAGTGGGTGCGTAAAGAAACTGATAAATCTACACCACTTGAACTGCAAAAGAACAAAGAAACATTTCAGCAAGCTAAAAATTTCTTTACTGACCCTACACCAGCAGGATCACAGATATTGCCTCATAGGGGTGTATCGTAGGAAAAACCTTGTGGCGTTAGTCCTGTACAGACACCGCAGGCTACCACATCGAGAAGGTGCGAAGAGGATGATTTGATAGGAAGTGTACAATCCTTCCTACGGAGCTGCTTGAAACTCATAAGAAATGAGAAATCCATAGGAGAGCTTCAATGCATCATAGATCAGTATCAACAGACTTCTTCTGTGAGCAGTACGCAGCATGCTGTTCATAATATTATGGGCCATACAAGAACAGGAAGAGAAATGAGACTCACAGCACAAATTGGAGAGTTTGAAATGGATGAGGTAATCTTAGATTTAGGATCAGAGGTAAATGTTCTTACTAAACAGACATGGGAATAGATGGGTATCCCTAAGTTAGCCAGATCACCTATCCATCTGCGACTAACCAATCAGCAGAGGGTATCACCACTGGGTTGATTATCGCAAGTACCAGTTGATATTGACGGAGTTCGTAGCTTTGTAGATTTTGAAGTCATAGAAATTATTGGCGATAACAGACCGTATCCAGCTTTATTAGGTATTGATTGGGCAATTGATAACATGGCTGTTATCGATTTGAAGAAAAGACAAATGACCTTTGAGGATAAATAGATTCGAGTCATCAAACCGTTGGATCCTTTTCAGGGTCCTCGATACATTGAACCTATTAGAGCAGAGGAAGAGGTGTGTAATATGGAGAGCTTCTATCAAATGACTGCTAACCAGAGTGATTATATCAACCCCACCACAGAAGGAAATATTATTTGGCGATGCGACAGCTCATGCGCATCAGATTCGGATGTTGGTTTAGAAAATTGGCAGAATAGACTTTATGAAGTCTCAGCTCGCAGATGTGCATTTATGACTAAGTCACTGCGATGGATTGACACAGAGGTTAAGGATATTCCGTCGTTTGATGGCTTAGTGGATGTCAATGACTTTTTACAGCAATTTGAGTAGGAAATCCCTCATGAGCAGAGGATGGAAGCTATTGACCTTGCAGTAAGAGCCACACCTGCAAGATGGTGGCATGCACATAAAGAAAATATCGCATCATGGGATGATTTTAAGAGATTGATGGCGATCAGATTCTCTAATGACAAGGAGCATTTCCAGTAGAAATATACAGGAGAAAGTGACCCCAGGTCACATATTAATATTTGTGAACATAATTGGTTGGACATTCCAGAGGATGAATGGGTTCACCTATTCATTCACACTTTAGACACAGTCCCAAGGAACTGGTACACTGAGACAGAGTTGCGTAGAGGAATGATTACATGGCCAGTTATGATAGACAGCTTTCTACTCACTTTCACTTTTGAATCTAAGTATCCAAGCATTGATTAGGTCCTAGAGAGTATAAAGACTAAGATATTTGATGACTGTACCCTACTAGTGTATGCTCAGCCTAATTGGGCCATCCAGTTAGAACATGCACTAGAGTGTTACAACTTCGCAGAAGAGCCAGGTGATGAGGATGAGAATCCTCGCAGTATCAACATTC
Source organism: Pseudotsuga menziesii (assembly GCA_001517045.1). Taxonomy (NCBI): domain Eukaryota; kingdom Viridiplantae; phylum Streptophyta; class Pinopsida; order Pinales; family Pinaceae; genus Pseudotsuga; species Pseudotsuga menziesii. The sequence goes on from LPNX011088932.1 coordinate 454,478, forward strand.
CAGAGTCAGAAGGGACTCACGAAGTTGAGGGACCAAAGCTAGAGATTCCAACTGTCACAGAGCCTATTAAGATTAAAAAGATCAATATTGGCATAGAAACAGAACCAAAGTTTGCCTCTATTGGAGACTATTGGGATGATGAAACGGTAGGACACATCGCAGATTTGTTACATGACTATCAAGACTTATTTCCCACTAAGTTTATAGAAATGAAGGGAATAGTAGGAGATTTGGGAGTCATGAGGATACCTTTGAAAGAGGATTCTAGGCCAGTTAAGCACCGTCCATACAGATTAAATCCTCATTATAAAGAAAAAGTTAAAGATGAGATTGATAAGATGCTAGCAGCAGGCATCATTGAGCCAGTAGAAGAGAGCGAATGGGTTAGTCCTATGGTTGTGTAGGAAAAGAAAACTAAAGGAGAAATCGGGATTTGTGTCGATTTGCGCAAACTCAATGACGCATCACTTCATGACCCATTTTAGACACCTTTTACTGATGAAGTTTTAGACAATGTAGGAAGACAGGAGATCTACTCATTCATTGATGGCTTTTCAGGCTATCACCAGATAAGAATCCATCCAGAGGATCGACATAAGACCACCTTTACGATAGAATGGGGCTCATTCCAGTATATGGTAATGCCCTTTGGTATTAAAAATGCACCAACTATCTTTTCTAGAGTAGTAGTTGCTGTCTTTAAGGAATACATCCATAAATTCTTAGAAGTCTATTTTGATGATTGGACTGTATTTGGATTAATCAAAAAGCATATAGGAGATTTAAGGCTCATGTTGGAGAAATGTAGGCAATATCATATTTCTCTTAACTTGAAGAAATGTATATTCTATACACCATTTGGTATTTTGTTGGGTCATATTGTTTGCAGACAAGGCTTGATGGTAGATCCCACAAAGATTGCCATCATTGTAAATCTCCCAGCACCCAACTCAGTCAAGCAATTGAGGACAGTGCTTGGTCATACAAGGTATTATAGAAAATTCATTAAGGGCTATGCAAAGATCACAGCACCTATGGAAAAGCTATTAAAGAAAGAAGCGAAATTCCTATGGAATGAGGAATGCCAGCAAATTTTAGACACTCTTAAAGAGAATATGGTTACAACACCCATCTTAGTATTTCCAGATTGGAACAAGCCATTTCATGTACATGTGGATGCATCTGGCATCGCACTGGGGATTGTCTTAACACATCCAGGAGAAGGGGGTATCGATCACCCTATCGCGTACTCAAGCAAAAAGTTATCTACCACAGAAAAGAACTACACCACTATAGAAAGAGAAGGAGTAGCTATGGTGTATGCTCTACAGAATTTCAGGCACTATCTGTTGGGTTCCCCATTCAAGATGTTCACTGACCATTTTTCTTTAAAGTACTTGGTTAATAAGCCAGTGTTAGGGGGAAGGATCTACAGATGGTTACTCCTATTTTAGGAGTACGATTTTGAAATTATTGTAAAACCAGGAAGATTGAATGCCGGACCAGATCACCTGTCACAGATAGACTCAAGAGAATAACCAAGTAATCTAGAGGATAATTTTCCAGATGCGCAATTGTTTTCTATCCAGATCGTAGATGAGTATTACGCAGATATTATTCACTTTCTCACTACAGGGTGGGCAGCAGTTGAATTTACTAAGAAGCAAAAGAAATAGTTAGTTGTTAAAGCAGCAGATTTCACTTTGATCATAGGACATTTATATAAGTTAGGTCTAGATGAAGTCCTGCGCAGATGCATTATGCCGCACGAGAAAGAGGCCACTATCAGAGAAGCACATTCAGGTACCACAGGAGGTCATTTCGCAGGAAAGCCGACTGCTCAGAAAATTCTAGCTGTAGGATTATGGTGGCCTACTTTTCATAAAGACACTAAAGGAGTTTTGCAAATGCTGCGATATCTGCCAGAGGGTAGGAAAACCTTCACGGAGAGATGAAATTCCACTGCGACCATAGATTATGCTACAGGCATTTGATAAGTGGGCTATAGATTTCATGGGTCCTATCAACCCACCAGGGAAACGAACTGGTGCGAGAAACATCATCACAGGAACAGAATACCTCGCCAGGTGGGAAGAGGCCAAAGCAGTAAGGAATTGTGATTTTGATACAGTTGCACAGTTCATTTTTGAAAACATCATAAGTAGATTTGGATGTCCAGCAATTTTGCTGAGTGATCAAGGCACACACTTTCTGAATCGTACTATTCAGGCCTTGACAGAGGAATTTCAGATACAGCATCATAAGAGCACTCCCTACCACCCACAAGCTAATGGTATGGTGGAGGCTTTTAACAAGATTCTAGAAAATGCTCTTACTAAGATCTGTAACAGCCAAAGAGATGATTGGGACCTTAGGGTTAATGCTGTATCATGGGCTTATAGGACTACATGCAAGAAACTTACAGGACACACACCTTTCAGCTTGGTGTATGGACAAGAGGCTGTTATTCCTATGGAATATATTATTCCCAGTTTAAGAATTGCTCAAATTACCGAGATGGCTGATATAGATACGATGAATGAAAGACTAGCGCAGCTGCTTGCCTTAGAAGAAGACAGATTCATCGCAGGATTTCATCAAAAAGTGCAAAAGCACAAGAAAAAGCTTGGCATGATAGGCACATCAAGAGCAAGATTTTTTAGATAGGAGACCTAGTGCTCCTTTACGACAACAAGTTTGTTAAGTTTCCAGGGAAGTTCAAGACACATTGGTTGGGCCATATCAGATTCAGTAGGTCACAGAAGGAGGTGCCGTTTAGTTCAGTAAACTAAATAGGGAACTTGTTCCTACTTTGATTAATGGTAGTAGGAATAAGATTTATAGTGATAGCCACTCCAAATCTAAACCCTAACTCAGAGAACTAAGTAGTGCAGATGTCCAGTGTAGTTGAAAGGAGGCATCGCACACATAAGTAGTCTACACCAAGAAAAAAAAAGTTCTAAGTAGGAGGAATCGCAGCAGGAAAGTTTATTTTGCGCAAGTCATAGGATGCTTGTGGAGTTTTTGAACGTTGCGGAGTCTCACGCCAACTTTTTGGTTAAGGATGATGCGGTGTGACATCGCAGCGAGGCGATGTTCCCCGTGCCATGAAGACAATTTTGAAAAGGGATAGAGGGCTAGTCACTTCACCCTCTGACAAGCAATTAATCTAGATATGATAGGTATACATTACCCTAGATTTGGAAACAGTACAAGGATTGTCCTAGATTTGGTAAATATTGGTCGAGACTAGCGCCTGTACATAAATTTCAAGGGAGATTTGATCAGATTTTTAGCACTTAATGAGGATCGGGACGCTGGGTGTTGTCTTGTCCATGCAATAAATGCCGCCAATGGGTCCAGCTTAAGCGACCGTTGCTTCAGATATTATTGCCTTCATTACAAATACACAGATCATTCAAATAGAATGGTTACTTTTGCGATTTATGAGAGTTATAGAGCAATTTGTAGAAGTTTTCCCTGTGCAGAGATACTCTAGTTACAGAGTTCTAGTTTCCCCATTTTCGCAGCCATTACTAGTCCAAAGTACTGCACCAGATGGTTTATGTCCGAGAAGGAACCTTTAGAAGACGTTGTGCGACGATTCCAGCGTGGTGGCCTCGAGTCTGCTATGGGGATGCCACCCAGGGTTGTGAAACTAGGTGCACCACCGGTCAAGCAGATGCCAAGGATGAAGAGTCAAGCTCAAATAATAGAAGAGTCCAGCCTAGAGAATGAAGAAGAAGTTCACATGGCAACAATATACATTGTGCTGCGAGTTGAGGACGCACTAGAGGTAACCATTCCCAACGGTGCTAAGTTTCCTATTCTGCTACCGCCGATTGATTCTCGTGTAAAGGAAGATGGAGAACTGTTAGGATATGCTCCTACTCTTATATTTACAGACTATAACCTTGGATATAGTAAGACATATCCTCAGTTCGGCCGGATCAATATCTTACGGTTCAGAGGAACCCAAGGACCGCCTTAGCAGATAATATGATGAGTAAGGGCTCAAATGACGTAGATCAAAAAATAGTTGTTAAGGATAACATGGAAATGAAGATGGATATTCAATTTATCCCTCGGAATTAATCTGCTCAAAGCACCTCAGCCACTGGTGATGTGAAATTCAGCATGTAGACAAAGGCTTGTTCTCGGAATGGAATTCATGGTTTGTATAGTTTTCGTATGAAAGGATCCAGACTGAATGAAATGTTTGAGAAGGCTGGAAGATACAGATTTATATTTTCTTTGTGATACGAGTTCTAACCCAGATAAAGAGGAAAAGATATCTGTGGAAGGATTCTCAAAAGGTCAAGATCCTTAAAGGAGCTGTTGATCCACAAAGAGACCTATATGCCACTTTGGAGTATATCTTGTGTGAGGGATTCGATGGTGATCCAGGTGAAGCGGTCACTTGAAGATAAGAAGTCGTATTCACTCAAGGATGGAAGAGAAATATTGGAGGCTAATAATAGGGCTAGGATTTCTCGTGATACTAGGAATTTGAATCCTTATGATGAAGAAATGGATGGCAAGTCTTGTAAGAGACCAAAGCGCGAGCATGACAATGAGGGAGGGAAAGATAAGAGATATCTACGAACTAAGTTCAAAGAAGATGATGCCAAAGATGATAGAAAACACAAAGGAGAAAAGAGAAAATTTGATGAGAAGATGGAGGAAGACCACAAGGCGCAGATTGCTGAGCTTGAGGCTCGAGTACCAGGCACACCTAAGGCAGACAAGGAAGCAAGGGCATAGGCCTTTAGACTCACTTCAACATAGATGAAGTGTCGCATAGATGATTCAGAGTCATTGCTAGATGATATGACGAAGACATGGTCGGAGCTAGAAGAGCTCCCAGATAGACTGGATTTGCAGCAGAGCATCCAAAACATAGAAAATGTAGTAGCAGCAATGAAGGAAGAATTCAAGAGCTTAGAATCTCTTGCAAAGATGAAGAAGATGACAGAGATGAACCATTTGCAATAGGAAGCGTAGTGGTTGCAAGAAAAATAAATACAATTCAATAATATGCTTCAACCGTATCAGGAACAAATCGCAGAGCTGGTCAATGCAGTTGAGCAGAAGGTCAAGGAGTTCACTACAAGCAAAAGTGAAATTGATAGCACAGAAGACCCCCTGATTAGTCAATTTATGCTTGAAGTGGAACAAGACTGTGTCGAAGCTATGGACAAAGATGTCGCAGGACTCAGGGAGAGATTCGCAAGGACTTCGCAGGAAGCCAAGGAGAAGCTATAGAAAGAGAAACCAGATGTTAGTGGCTGGGGGACGAGCCACAAGTAAGTGTTAGGGGAGTGTTGGAGCAGGGCCCTGCAGCTATAGGAAAAGATGCTATATCAAAACAAGAAACTCAAAGGAAATAGTACTTGAAGCGGCCAAAAAGAGAGCTCAACCACTGCATTTAAGGCAGTGACGATGATAGGAGGGCTCAGCTACCCTCATGAATGGATAAGGAGCAACGAGCCGAGGTATTAAATACAAAGGACAGAAGGGGAGCAATCGAGGAAGTGGCGCCCATACCCATGATCAACGCCGAAAATCACGGAAGACTGTAGAAAGCTGCAGTGTGACCAGTAAGCGGCAGTTCAAAGTACAGATAGGCCGACTGTCACAGTTAGGGTTTTGGGTTACTATTGGGATAGGCCCACAGTTTTGTATCGTGGTGAGACCTTTGGGACACCTATTTAAGCATGTATTTTGTATTATGAAGGGTTATATGGTTAGCTATCTAGTTGGTCATCTATTGTGTAAGATATTGAGAAAGAGTCGAGCTCTGGTTCTATTATTAAAGCTGCAGTTATCTTACTGTAACCAGCAGCCGACTCCTTGAGCATGAATGTAACCATTTGTAGGGATTAAGAGAGAGAGAGAGAGAGAGAGGATATATTGTAAGAAGAAAGCATAATAGGAAGAGAAGAGATCTAAGAGAGAAGGGCTCCCAGCTGAGTGCGTGGATTTTCCCAGAAGATCTCAAGCTGCATAAGAGGTTACAGTGAAACTGTGTTACTCTCTCTAGATATAATATAAACACAGTTCCTGTGGATGTAGCTTCCTCCCTGGAAGTGAACCACATAAAATCCATGTGTTGTGCGACTGTGTCATGTGATTGTGCTATACTTATTTTCTATCTGTTATTCGTTACATGAACATTGCTTATCAGTTAATGAATGTATGTATGCTATCCTTCAGTTGCAGTAACATAGAAGGTTAAATGTGAGTTGAATGTGTTAAGTATTCTGTATATGAGTTTATCAGTACTTGATTCACGACAGTAGCAGCTACTGTGTTAAGTGACTTCTGTATATTTAGTTCAGCAAGTTGAGCGTGATTAATGTTAAGCGTGTTATATTATAGAGGCTAAGTGAAGTTGTTTAACACCTTGATGAAGGTTAATTGAGCTATTATACCCAGAGAGGAAGCCTCTAGACCTTGAGAGTTGATGAGCATATTAAGTCTTACTGTAGGAAATATCACGGTGTAGAAAGGCGATATCGCACTGTCGGAGGAGCTGCGGTGTGAGATATCGTAGGTTAAGAGTTGAGAAGAAGAGTAATTTTGTGCGTCGTCCTAGAAGCTGCAATGTGATAAGAGCCAGTCCCGTAGCAGAGTCAGCTAGGAAGAGAGTTTCGGCCCGTGCTGCGAGATTCAGCTGGTTAAGTAGAGTCAGGAGGACCTAGGATGCTATAGAACCTGGTTGAGGAAACTTGATTCTTCAGCCAACCCATTTAAGATCACTTCGGGTGAGACTTCAGGCTGTTCCCCGGTCTGTCGCCGAAAGGGCCAGTGAGCTAGGGGTTTTGTTGGTACAATAAAGTAAACCCGGGTCTGCACATTTAAACCAACAAACTAGGTCTGCACATTTAAGTCAACAAACTGCTAGACAAGCATTATGTTAGACCCAGTGTGTCACCTTGGGGAGCACCAGTTTCATTTGTCAAGAAAAAGGATGGGACCTTACGGCTTTACATAGACTACAAATGACTAGATAAGTTAACGATTAAGAACAAGTATCCTCTACCTCAGATAAACGATATGTTCGATCAAGTAGGGGGGCCTAAAATATTCTCCAAATTAGATTTTTGGTTTGGTTATCACCAGATCAGGATTGAAGAGGAAGATATTAATAAAATAGCTTTCAGGACCCGATATAGGCACTATGAATTCATAGTAATTCATTTCGGCTTAACCAATGCCCCTTCTACAATCATGTTTTTGATGAACAATATATTCAACAAGAATCTAGACCAGTTTGCGTTAATTTTCATTGATGACATCCTAATATACTCCAAGACAGAAGAAGAACATCAACAACATTTGAGATTTGTACTACAGAACCTAAGAGACCACCAACTATATGCTAAATTTGAGAAGTGTGAATTCTTTAAGAAATAAATTCAGTACTTAGGTCATGTCATCTCAGAAAACAGGATTGTGGTAGATCCAGAAAAGATAATGGCTATTTCAGAATGGCCTATTCCTAAAGATGTCATCGACATTTGTTTCTTCATGGGACTCACTAGTTACTGCCGTCGGTTCATCCAATGATTCTCAAAGATAGTCTATCCTATTAACTCCTTGCAAAAGAAAGGGGTAAGGTTTACATGGTCCTTGAAGTTTCAGGAGAGTTTTGAAAATCTAAAAAGGTTATTAACCATGGCACCAATTTTAAAAGTGGTTAACCCCTATAAAAACTACACAGTCTGTATAAATTCTAGTAAGGATGGTTTCGGGGGAGTATCATCCGTCGACACAAAACTAGTCAATAGGGGTTCACTATCTATTGACACCCATACCAGTGTGATATCCCTGAGCACCGACCTAGACAGGTTTTAACCCATTCGGCAACACCTGCAGAGCAGATGAAGTCTCACCCGAGATATTCGAGGGAGAATTGTCGGAACCAAGTTTCTGTAGTATGAAGGAGGCAAGTGCATTGATTATTCAATTGATCGCAACGTTATTCAACAAATATACTTATCCAATTTATAAATAGAATCATGGCATCATTCAATAGATCACATTTACATAACTACATCGCATCAAAAAAATGATGCACATCCAAACCTAACAGTATATCATCAGTTAAATCAAAGAAACATCGCATCATTCATAGATCCATATCGCATATACCCATTACATTAACATTTAGGATGTAGAAAACATTAAAATAGAAAGACAGTAAAAGACATGGTAATTTTTCTCAATCTTGTTCATGTCATATTAAATTCCACAACAAAACATAGGTTCTAAAAATAGTTCTTCAGTCACATACATAGATCCAACAAGTGCCCAAAATCATTCAACAACTTGCACTAAGAATCATTTCAAAACCCCATTCTAAGAGAATGAAGAAGAAGCTCTCAAAATTTCCAACTCGACATCTATTTATAGTTTTGCGCCTTTACATTGGTGGTCCACTTAACCAACTTCCTAACTACTTCTTAACAGACTCTACAAAATAATGGCCACTATCCAAAAAATGTGGTCCAAATCTACAAAATATGACCAAAATACACAAAATATTCTAAATATGACTTGCGCATCATTTTCCACCTTGCGCATCATCATTGACCTTGTGCAACATCTATGATGCTGCACAACTAACTTACCCCAAAACTGCATGCCAACATTATCTCAGGACGGACATGTGGTAAGTTACGAATCTCGTAAATTGAAAGATCATAAATTGAAAGAACATGAATGAAATTATGCAATACACGATCTAGAATTTGCAACGCTAGTGCATGCATTAAAAATGTGGCGTTGTGACTACCTATTAGGGAATAATTTCTTGTTATTGATAGCTAAAACCTGTGTAAAGAATATGTTTACTGAACCTAGACTTAATGCTAGGCAAGCAATACGGATGGCCTTCTTAAGTGGATTCGATTTTGAAGTAAAGAATATCAAAGTTAAGGAAAATAAGGCGATTTATGCACTCAATCGAAGAACTCACGAAGTATATGAAATAACATTGAGTCAACCCAAAAATGATCTGTTGAGCAGAATAAAAACAACCAGTATATAGGATGCTGAGTATGTAAATTTACTCAAGAAGCTACAAAAAGAGGAGGTAAATTTAAATGGGACAAAATTTAGAGTAGAACAGAAAGGGTTAATTTGGTTTAAGGAGAGAATATACATGCCTAATGTTGCATAATTAAAGTTGTTAATTTTAAATGAGATGTACAAAACTACTTATGTAGGACACCCTAGTTACCAAAAGATGATAACAACCCTCAGAAAGAAATTATTTTGGCCCAGATTGAAGGCAGACTTAGTTGATTATCTATCTAAAATATTTGGAATGTCAATGGGTGAAGGATGCACATCAACATATAGAAGGTTTGTTACAACCCTTTCCAAAACCTGAATGGAAATGGGAGGTAATATCCTAGGATTTCATCACAGGTTTTCCATTAACACAAAGACAACATGTTTTAATTATGGTTGTAATTGATAAGTTATGCAAGTATTCTCATTTTATTCATGTGAAGTAAACTTATAAAGATTTCAATATTGTAGAGATATTCCTAAAAGAAGTGTTCCTACTCCATGGAGTACTGAAGATGGAAATTTCTGACCGGGATGTTAAGTTTACATCAAACTTTTGGAAATCCTTACTTGCAGGGTTAGAAACCAAGATAAACTTCAACAATAGTTATGACCCTGAAATAGATGGACAAACATAACGAACAAATAAATTCATCGAAGATATGCTAATAATGTATGTCATGGAAAAATTCACCAATTGGGAGGACTATTTGCATATGGTGGAATTTGCATACAATAATGGATATCAGGCCTCAACGAAAATAAGCCCATTTGAAGTCCTATATGGGAAAAATTGTACTTCACATATTAGCTGGGATAGCCCCCTGGATCATCTGATAGTCGGACCAGAATTGTTACAATACATGGTACAAACTGTTCAAGAAGTACAAAAGAGTTTGAAAGTAGCACAAGACCGCCAGAAGAGTTAGACCGACTTAAAAAGACATCATAAATATTTTTCTATCGGAGACCATGTCTACCTCTGAGTCAAGCCCAAGAAGAGCTCCCTCAAATTGGGAAGCTGTGCCAAAATAGCACCACAGTTTTGTGGAACCTTTCAAATCTTGGAAAGGATTGGACCCATGGCCTACAAACATTCCCTTTTCGAACACAAGAATTCATAATGTTTTTCATGTTTCCTTATTGAAGAAATATGTACATGGTTTCACTCACATCATTGACTAGAATGTGGTACAGGTGGAACCAGAAGGAGAGTTTCATGTGGAAACTGTACGCATACTAGACAGGAAAGAAATGATACTTTGGAATCGGGCCGTCGCTTGGGTTAAGGTGCAATGGAAGCAATTTATCCCAGAGGAAGCTACTTGGGAATTAGAGGAAGAATTGTGAAAGAAGTACCTAGAATTTTTTCTAGAATCTATGGAAGAAGAATAAAAACAGCCTACATGTTCGCATTGTCAGAAGGGACATGATGTCTCTAAGTGTTGGAAACTTCATCTAGAGTTAAGGCCAAAGAAGTACGGAGGAAACAAAGATAAAGGCAAAGCAAAATATACTGCAGCAGTTATTCAAGACTTGGGATCTGACTCAGGTGATGAAACAAGGGTTACAGCTATCAGAATCCAGGGTAAGAATAAAAGTATCTCACTTCCCATTGATGCAAAATCAAGTTCTAGTGCAAGTACAAATATTCCATCTACTTCTAAGCAAAATGATAAAAATAGAAGTGCACTGTTTCATGTTCGTGTCATTGCAAATCACACAAAGATTGATACATTGTTTGATAGTGGTTCACAAGTAAATCTGATATCAGAAGAAGTGGTTAAGAAATTGCATTTAGTTACTATGCCTCATGAAAAACCCTATCCTCTTGGTTGGGTTACTAATGATACACAATTGCAAGTTACAAAGAAATGTGTATTAAAGTTTGCAATTACTGGAAAGTTCGTGGATGAAGTAGAATTGGATGTAGTACCACTTGACATTTGTGGAATTGTACTTGGGAGTCCATATTTGTATGACCGGAAAGCAGTCTTTTATAGAGAGTAGAATAAGTATCATCTTTTTAAAGATGGTGTGGAATATATTGTATGAGCACATAAGACAAAAACAAATCTAGCAATAGTCTCTGCAGGACAAATGAAGAGGCTGGTAAATGATAGTAAGAATTTTGTGTTAATGATGGTTAAGGTGAAAAATGATGAGATCTCTAAATATTTTGAAGGATGTGATCCTAGATATAAATCTGAACTGATTGAAATTATTTTTGAGTATGATGATTTATTTCAAGATCTGAAAGGGTTACCACCAAAGAGAGAAATTCAGCATGAGATACATTTGCAGCAGGATGTGCCACTCCTGAACATAGCCATGTACCGGATGTCTGTAATGCAGAATGAGGAAATTAAGAAGCAGGTTCAGGAGCTGATTGAGAAGGGGGTCATCCATCCAAGCACTTCTCCTTGTGGCTCTCCTATATTCTTGGTTCCAAAGAAGGATGGGTCTTGGAGAATGTCCATCGACTATAGGGCCCTTAACAAAATCACCATTAAAAACAGGTATCCTCTTCCTCGCATTGATGATTTGCTTGATCAGTTGAAACATGCAACTTACTTTACAAAATTAGATCTGCGTAGTGGGTATCATCAAATCCGTGTTGCTGAAAATTATGCTTGGAAAACAACGTTTAAAACAAAACAGGGTTTGTATGAATGGCTAGTGATGCCTTTCGGGCTCTGTAACGCACCTGCTACTTTCATGTGGGTCATGAATGATGTATTTCATCCATTCATTGATTATTTTGTGATTATATATCTGGATGATATCCTGGTGTTCAGCAAAACCTGGGAGGAACACATTGTACATGTGAAGAAAGTTTTAGATGTACTGAGGAAGGAGAAGCTTTATGTAAAATTGTCTAAATGTGAGTTTGCTAAAACTTCTTTAGTATATCTGGGCCATATTATTGGTGGAGGCCACCTGTGAGTGGACCCAGCCAAGGTTGATGTCATTGTAAACTGGCCATAGCCTAACACCATTACTAAAATTAGAAGTTTTTTGGGTGCGGTTCAATGTTTGAGGAAATTCATTTCTGGGTTTTCTTTCATTGCTGCTCCATTACATGCGTTGACAAGCGTTAAAGAAATTTTCCAGTGGGGAGGAAAGCATCAGAGAGCCTTTGACACTTTGAAGGAAAGGATTAGCACTGCACCAGTTCTGACGTTGCCAGAGTTACAGTAGCCATTTGAGATCGAAACAGATGCCAGCGGGTTTGCCATGGGAGTCGTTTTGATGCAAGGGAGGAAGCCAGTTTGTTACCATTCAGAAACGTTCTCTACTGCGGTAAGTAACTATCCGACTTATGACAAAGAGTTGTATGCTTTAGTACAGAGTGTGAAGAAGTGGAAACATTATATCATTGGAAAAGAAACAGTCATACATACTGATCATCAGCCACTTCAATATCTGCAATCTCAAACTAAAGTACAACAAAGTCGTCATTTAAGATGGATGGGATTTTTACAGCAGTTTCATCTTGTAATTAAATACAAAAAGGGAATTCATAATAAGGTAGTAGACATGTTGTCGAGGCCACCTACAAACACTTCAATCATTCTTCAGAACAGTTCATTAACACATGAAAGTTACATTGAACAGCATGCAGAAGATAAATATTTTAAGAACGTATATGCATCACTGATACATGGTAAACAGGAAGAGAACTATTATGTGCATATTCAAATCCTGTATCATCTCGGTAAACTCTGTATTCCAGAAAAAGAGAGAATGCATGTGATCCAAGAAGCACATAGTTCATTGATTGCAGGACATTTTGGTGTAAGTAAAACGTTGACAATATTGCAGAATCACTGTTATTGGCCTCAAATGCAAGAAACTGTATCTAAATACATACGAGGATGTGTTATGTGTGCAACGAGTAAGCCTAGAAATAGGAAATTGGGTTTGTACACACCTCTTCCAGTTTGTTCTCGTCCCTGGGAAAGCATTTCTATGGACTTTGTAGGAGGACTACCTATGTCTAGAAAAGGGCATGATTACCTATATGTTGTTGTGGACAGATTCAGCAAAATGTGTATCTTAATGCCATGTAACAAACAAATAACTATTGGACAAACAGCTCATCTATTCTTTCAGAATATTTGGGTACATTTTGGGCTACCCATGTCTATTGTATCTGATCAGGATTCCTGGTTCTTGGGAGAATTCTGGTCAACTTTATGGGAGCTTATGGATACTAAACTTAAGAAAAGTACAGCTTTTCATCCATAGACCGATGGGCAAACATAGGTAGTAAACAGAACAGTGGTTCAGCTGCTCAGAGGATATTGCAGTAAACATCCTAAACTTTGGGATGAGCAGTTGCAGTAGATACAACATGCTTACAATCATGCAGTTCATTCTTCCACGAAAAGATCTCCTTTTGAAACTTGTTTTGGTTATCTACCAAAGACACTGATGGATTTCTCTTTTGGCAAAGATGCAGTGGATGGAAATCATGATGCAGATAAAGCTCTAAGATTCAATCAGAGAATCCAAGAGGTACAGCAGGAAGTTCAGGAATAGTTGGAGAAGAGCCAGGCAAAGTACAAAGCCAGGCATGACAAGCATCGAGTTGATCATCAATTTTAGGTTGGTGATAGAGTTTGGTTACATATCACCAAAGAAAGAATGAAAGGTGAAGGTAAAAAGCTTAAGCCTATCAAGTATGGTCCTTTTGAGATCTTGGAAAAGATCGGTACTAATGCTTTTCGCTTGAATTTACCTCCATACATGCAAATCTATTTAGTTGTCAATGTTGAGAATCTTAAATTGTATGAGCCTCCTATGATCATGGAAGAGGAAACTAACAAACAGATTCCTTAAGTTGATGATATGGCACCTGAATACATGAAAGAGTTGCAAGATGATGTTATTCTTGATAGAAATTTAAGGACTTCACGAAGGGGGAATGTTGAGTACCTTCGAGTGGGGCTTAAAGGCATGCATCCTAGCAAAGCAAGATGGATGGAGATTGGAAAAGTGAGGGAGATATACCCTCACTTACTTGCAGAGTGACTCAGGATTTTGGTGGTCCAAAATCTCTCCAATGGGGAGGAATGATCCGGTGGATTATTCATCTTCAAAAATTACACTGATCCAATATGGTACAATGGTTATTAATCTATGGTTCAAAGAACATAACATATGTTTTTAACTCATATGCTAAACATGGTATGCGGTTCGACATAACATCGCATGGTGCACGGTTCGACATAGCATCGCATGGTGTGCGGTTCGACATAACATCGCATGGTGCACGGTTCAACATAGCATCGCATGGTGCATGGTTCGACATAACATCGCATGGTGCACGGTTCGACATAACATCGCATGGTGCATGGTTCAACATAGCATCGCATGGTGCGTGGTTTGACATAACATCACATGGTGCACGGTTCGACATAGCATCGCATGGTTCGAACGGTCAAGTCTTATGGTTAAGACTTGGCATCTGGCGATTTGTGCACCGTCAAGAGGTAATATAAAATGGTTTGTAACATGCTCACATAGTTAGTGGCAACGTTTGGGCGGTCTTGCGCACCATTAAGTGGAACCTCAAATGGTTCGTGAAAAGCCCGCGCGGTCAAGTGTATACCCTCTAGCGGTCTTGTGCACGGTTAAATGGCACTATTCTGGCGGTTGGATGAGGGTGCGCGGTCACGTATGCTATGACATTTGTATGCTGCGACATTTGTGGAGTTTAGTTATATGCTATGACAGTGGATATAACATTTGGAACAGCTCTAAAATGTGACGGATATCCATTGTGTGGCGGGATAGCAATACCATACATGGTATTAGATGGAACCGTTGGGAACTGCTGCTACATTTAGTGGAATAGAAATGAATGTAACGTACAGCTAGTTGAAACGTTTCAACAGAAATTAAAAGATAGCACATGGAATATGAAAAGACGGTTAGCAGACGAGTCGAACCCGTTACTTATCCTCCCACTGAACGCTTAAATAGACGATTTGGGCCACAGTGAAAGTTTAGATTGTTTAGAGCATCGAGCATCGCTTTTCTGTTATGAGAATCTTGTAGAGAGAAGCACCAAGAGTTTTGCTATGAAGTGTCCAGATGTTGTTGCTGTGGAAGTCGACATTTTCTGTTACAATTTTAGCTTTCTTTGCCTTTTGAAGGCTAATTGTAATTTCCAGAAGAGAAGTCTTGAAGACTTTGTACAGCATTCTGTTCATAGTTGCTGAAGTTGATTCTAGAACCATTTTTGTACCATTTTAAAGAGATTAATTGGATCGGTACCCATTGGAGAGGGACCCGGAGACATAGCCCAGTGAAGGGGGTGAACTCCATTATCAACTTCTATTGTGACTCTCTGATTAAAGAATTTAATTTCTATTTTAAGAATTTAATTTATGTTAATGCTATTTCATGAATTAAGCAAACTGGTGAATGCATTCTTTAAAAAACTTTTAATGCACTAAATTTGAGATCCGACAGATCATTTAGTCTTTAATGCCACCGCCATTTTAGAAGCCTTGTTTTTTTTCTCACCGACACTGTGGAATATTTTGCGTCTCAAGGTTCCGATGAGTTAGTTATTAGTTGTTCCGATCGTCAACAGTTTTGTGATTTGTGGGGTATGCATTCAGTTTGTTATCTGTCATTGTGGCAGTTGATCACACTATGTCTCCGATGTTTAGTTTGTTCATCTGCCAACACATTATTAGTTAGTGGCTCTGATATCCGATTACGTGACTACAGTGGTGCTTAGTGTTTTGTATCGCCGACATTGTGGAAGTTTTCAGCTTTGAAACACCGACACTATGGCGATGTTTATTTATAAGGTCATCGATCCACATTCCTCAGAGCCTCCGATCGCTGATGATTTTAGTTGGTTGTGGAACCCATAGTTTGTCCATCACCCATCGTTGTGGCTCCTTAGTGAACTAATCGCCCGATGCTTAGTTTTTCCAACCACCAATAGAGGTTTTTTCCCGCCGTATTTTTCACCAAAAGGTCTATATATTTGGGACGGGGTCTTATTTATTTTTTATCCTTGTGAAACTCACATCTGCTCTGTCCTTGTCAAGTTGAGATGTACCAACGTGCTTAGCTACCAGGATTTCGTTTGTTTGAAGTGCTGCCATGGAAGTTTTAGATCATCCCACCGACTGTTCAGCATCTTTCCAGGTAGGCCAATCACGTTTCATGCTGTTTGGTTTTGTTGGTCATTTTAAGACTTTAGGTTTTCCCTCATATATTTTGCGTGGGTTTTCCCGCCTAAGGCTGATTTTTTTTTCCATAATGCTTGCATAACATTTAGAGGTCTAGGATTGGACTGTTATAGCTAACCACCTGCATTCATTTCTCTGAGCTTGCATTTTGAGCTGTTATGGTTGTGCTATCCCGGTTTGAGAGGTTAGGTAATTAGTGTAGACAAGTGTTACACTCTCTGCATCGACTATTTTGGGGTTGTCTATGGCCGTTCGTGGGGAGTTTTCAGTTATTCATAGGCACTTGACCTAGTTTCATGGAACACCAGGGGGTTTTCATTTTTTGGTTGAGCTAGGATTTCCGCATTTTCAATTACAGTTTATGGTCTTACATGTCAAAAATTAGCCTTACTGATAGAGTGGTTCATGTTGTGCGAAGAGTTAGAATGCAGTTCAATTTAAATGATGTGTTTTCTATTAGGGTTATGTTTTAGCTGCAGACAGACTTAGAGGATTTTTAGACCCAGCTCGCAGAAGTTCCTTTTTTCATTGTCATTTTCTTTTATGCATTAATATTCTGTATAGTTTATTTGTGAAAATGCATATGGAAGAGGTAAAAAGTTTGATACAGTTTTTCTTCATTCTTAAAACACTAACTAAAGGCTCCAGTGGTCTAAGAACGTGCTTGGTTTATGATAGGGTAACTATTGCAAAGGAGATATGTCTAAAAGACAAAAGAAGAAGGCTCCTGTTGCAGAGGCAGAACCAGAGGTGGAAATCATCACCAGGGTGGAATACATATATGAATATACCAAAGCCACCACTTGGGTAGAGCCAGACTATAAATGGGGTGAGATATACAGAATGATTGCAAATCAGAATGTGCCCGATGTAGGATTCAAAGAGATAACTATATATGAAAATATGAAGAAATCAACTCTTATGAAGGTAGCCACAAGACCTGAGTTGTTCCCATGCTCAAAGGTGATCAACTGGATTCTACCTAGGGCAGATGTAACTACGATGATTTTGGAGAATACTGCCAAAGAAGGATATGCTGCATACGGTCCTACTCATGTCTCAATGGCATACCACTTGCCCCCTGCTCAAATTTACTTAACTGAAAGCTGGTTGAAGGAGACAAATTTGGACTTGGTTGAAACAGTCAAAAGAATGATGATACCAGGGAATAATTTTCAAACCAAGCCATCGGAAGAATATGATATAGCCACTCTTCGAACCCCTTACAGATTTATAGCATTGATGCTAAACAAGATTTTTGGGAGAGCTCACGGGAAGAGCTTCAAGTTGGGATGGATGCCAATTATTTTTTACGTGGCCACCCAAGGAACCATTTTCAATTGGGCAAACATAGTGTCCAATAGCCTCTCAGCATGCATATCTTCAGCTTTGGGAGGGGTATCATAGAAGAAGTCAGAGTTCTACATGAGCTCTATCTTAGTTGATTGTATATTATGTACCTAGTCCTTTCCATCCTTGAGGTGTAATTGGGATAGAGACAGGACCCCTGTGTACACTGCATACAAATTATTTTGGGCACACAAATACTATAGCCACTACAAAGAGATATGTGAGCACTTCATCATGCCTTTGTACACCCTCATTTTCCTGACTGAATGCAACTGCATGTCAGAAGAAGCGTTCAAGGTTATTGAAGAACATGGAAATTATTATCTGAATGACGAGGGAATGTATATTAGAATGTATGGTTTCTCTAGGGCACCTTCTCTACTCCCCAAATATGCCACTAATTATGTGTTACATAAAGAAGCAGTAAGGCAGGTATACATTGATGGTGTTGGAAGCTTCTTGTTCGAACATAAGAAGGAAACATATCCCGCCATACCTTTTTGGCTGGGGAGTTATAAGTTTACAAAGGTTAAATAGACTACAGAATTCGTGCAAAAACTAGAGCACTTTCATTTTGGTGAGATGAACTTCCACAGGAATGACTCCCAAAATAAAGTTGCAGAGCATTACAAGGTGGAAAATGTTCATTTTGAATACACAAATTTCTGGGACAAGGATGAAGAAATATTCAGAAATGCAAAGAATATGACTGCAGTAAAGAAGATATTTAAACAAAAATTCACTGTTGTGGGTGGAAAGGGAAAAACCACACAGAAGAAAGTTGAAGAAGAAGAAGCCAAAAAGAGGGAAGAGGATGCTAGGAGGCTAGCACAAGAGGCATAAAATTGGCTAAAGAATGAAGAAGAAGAAAGAAAGAGAGCTGCAAAGGAAGCAACAAAGAAGGAGGAAGAGGAAAGAAAGAAGAAGGAAGATGCAGAGATAAAGAAAAAACAAGAAGAAACTGAAGGTTTAAGATTGACAGGATCTAAAACATATCAGCAGACTACTGACCCGATAGATACACAGGGGTCACATGATCATACAAATATAGGGCATGGACAAGATAATCCTAATCCTCAGGAGCCTGCTGCAACTTTCGGCAGCACTCAAGAACAAGTTGTTTTTTCTGGAATGAATTTGATACCTTTCATGCAGAAAGAAGGAGAAGAAGTCCTTGATTTCAGCACCATATTATATGACAAAGAGAAGAAAAGGATTGTCAAACGAACCGATAAAAGGGTTGAAATAGGAGGACAATCAGGTAAGATGATAATTGATAAAAATTTGGTGTATTGAATAGATGCATATCCGAGATTGACAGCAAGAGCTGGCGTGGTGTTAACCCAAGCTACGAAAGATAATGTAGATAGACTAATGACGGATCTGGAGTAATCAAGAAAGAACGCAGTCCAGTTAAAAGAAACATTGAAGAAAGAAAGAGATGAAGGCCATAAGCTAAAGAGTAAATTTGAGGACATGCAAAATGAAGTGAGGACTTCAAAGGAAGAGCTCCAGACTTTGCAGGAAAATAAGATGACTTTAGAAGTTGTTGTAGAGAAAAATGCTCAGATCAGCTTGGCAGAATTTCAGAAACTGCAGTTAGAGATTCAAGTGCTAAAAAATGAGAAGACTGGCCTTCAAGTATCATACGAAACTCTAATTTCAGAGAAGGATCAGCTGGAAAACAAGGTAATTGAGCTAGAATCAGAGAAGGCTTCCACTAAAGAGAGAGGGAAACAATATCAAATGCAGGTAGCAGTTTTGGAGGGACTGAATGCTTCATTGGCATCATCACTAAAAGATGTCGTGGAACAAAAGATGGATGTCCAACCTTTGAAAGAATATGTTCTAGCCCAGAGAAAGAAAATCCACCAACTACAAGTGTGCATTGAGGAAGAAAGGTGTAAGATTGTGCAAATAGGTGGTAGATTAGAAGAAATCTTGGACACCACTTCATATTTTTTAGATAGATCTCAGGATATTTTGGAGGTCCTGACTGGAAGGATAGTGTGGATAGAAACAAATGAAGAAACCCCTATAGAGCTACCAACTAAATATTGACATAGTTTAAAGCATGATTATGACTTATTGGAGTTCACAATAAATACTGTGGAAGAATTTAAGAAGACTATGAAGAAAACGAAAGGATTATGTGTTGAATACTACAAAAGAATGATAGTCACATACAATAGATGTCAAGTTACTGCAGATAAAATACTAGATGAGATACCAGAACATGAGTTGTTCATTGAAAAACTACAAAATAGGTATCAAGAGGATGAGCAGGAGATCCAACAAGTTAAGGATCTAGATGAACAGATTCTAAAGAAAGCAGTAGCTCATGCAGCAGTAAGCATCCACTTACTTGAGGATCAGCTATGCTTGAGTCTGGAAAGAATAGAAGTGGTTAAGAATCAGGCTGAAAAGTATGAGATAAACATCCATTTTCTTGAACCCTCAGATTTTTAAAGCATAACAGCAGAGGCCCAGGCGTGGAAAAAGTTCATTAATGACCAAGTGGTGCCGTCTTCATAAAAGTGTTCTATTAATTTTTTTTAAATGTAATATATTGTATAAATTATGAGCACTCACTATAGTACAAAATTTTGGGATTGAAACATTGGGGAAGCCCAAAAGTCATTTGGGGGCACCCCAAAGGTTTTGCTTTTCTTGTATAAATATAGGAGAGTTAGATGTAGGAAAGGACTTTTTCCCAGATAGATTTGTGAGAGTATGTTGTAAAAAGAACTATTTCCTTTTGCAATAAAGAATTACAAGTTTCTTGTTGGAGAAAGCTTGGTGGAATGTTTCAAATTCTTTACTAGGAATCGGTTGAATGTGAACTATTTCATTTTCAGCTTATGTCCATTAACTGTGAGATCGTTCTAACTCTTTGAGCCTATGTTCATGTTATGAATGCTCTCTAGTTTATTCTATGAAATTTCCACTATGAGTAATGAAGGTTTTTCATAAACAATAAGCTATCTTGTTGTTCATTTATCTATTAATGTTCATATGTTCTAAAAAAAGTAACAGCTATCTATTATTTTTATTAATGCATGCGCATAAATACATTACTCATTGATAAATGATAATCTTGCTCCCTAGGGATAGGTAGGTTAGTTAGTTTTATTTTCCTACTACTATGTGATTTAGATGCGAGAGAGTTAAGATGAGAGGTAAGAATCTACGCATCACATTGTGACACTCCTCATTGTCTCTATCAATTTGCATTTTTAGATAGGCACTTGCACTCCATACTTAAATTCAAAAAAATGAAAATATACATGGTGGATTGGGCCGTAACTGATAAAACCTTTTAATTTGTTACTTGACCTACAATAGCCGAACCGTAAACCAGATGGATTCCCCATACTAAAAAATAATGGGCTAGTTGGGAACGTTATTAGGGAGAATCCCTAACTGTTGTTACCTACAATTTTCCAGATCTCAACAGGTTTTGGCGCTAGAAAGAGGGTAGCCAGTGCATGGCTGGCCAAGGAAACCCATTTTCTTGAAATTACTCCACCAGTGACAGTTCTGAAAGCGGTTTGTTTCCCAATCCAACTCCGGAAGAGAAAGGAAAAGAGCATCTGTATTCTATCAATAATGAAGTAGTTGATGATTTGAGAAGGATTACTAGAGTGTATGCAAAGAGGATCGAAGGGTTACCGATTATCCCTACCTTACCCAGAAGAGAATATCGAAAGAAATACCACCCTATATTGGAAGATGCCGTGTTGGTATAGGATTTTGAAGAACTCGTAGAAGCATCCTTACAGGAAGTTGTCCAACCTCTAAATCAGTTGAACCCAGATACACCTTATTGTTCACCTGTTCATACCCCTATTCAGTCACCACCTCATTCCCCACTCAAAATCATGGCTCATGTAAATGCAAATCAACCACCAAACCCACCAAATCCATGTTGGCTATCATGGGTAGACCCGGGTTTATTGTATTTAACCAACAACACCCCTAGCTGACTGGCCCTTTCGGCGACAGTCCACGAAGCGGCCTAAAGTCTCACCCGAAGTGATTCTAATGGGTTGGCCAAGGACTCAAGCATCTTGTACTAGGTTCTGTGGCATCCTATGTGTGACTCACATCTCGGCTAGCCGTGAGGCCTCTCTCTCTATGCGTCATGCGACCCTTCTTCTCACGTCGTACGATCTCCTCGTCTCGCAGCTCTTCTAGCCGCGAGATCTCTCTTTTCCTGTCGCGCGGTCCCTCTCCGCGTCGCGCAGCTTCCACTGACTCGTGATGACTCCAGCCTTATCGCATCGCCGCACACCAGGCAACATGTAACTTTATCCCCAACTCTAAGTCCTTAACCTACGGTATCGTGCACCGCAGCTCCTCTGCCGGTGCGGTATCGCCTCCCTGCGATATCCTACTCCCGTGGCTCAACGCACTTAGCATTGTTCATGTCGACTTGTAAGACTCAACATACCAGGATATTTAAAACTATGACTAGTGACTGTTCAAGCAAATCATAAATGAACCCGCATACAACGTGCCAAAGACTTCAACTTATGTCTATCCTTCTATATTGCTGTGAACTGAACAACATATACATACATTCAACTGTAAACAAGGATCATATAATAACTAACAGATGCAACAAATAAACACAACACATGAATCAATCACATAACACTTGATTTTAACGTGGTTCACCTCCAAGATGGAAGTTACGTCCATAGAACTGTGTTTCTATTATAGCTCAGGGGAAGGTAAACACAGTTCTGCTACACCGCATATGCAGCTTGAGATATTCTGGGTAACTCCGCACATAGCCTGGAGCCCTTCTCTCTTAGATCTCTTCTCTATCTCTATATTGTCTCTCTTACAATATACTCTTCCCTCTCTATCAATACCTACAGATTGTTGCAATACAAAATAACAGTAAGCTAACAGACTACTGATGATCTGACTAGCTGGATGGCCTAAAATGCCCAAAATTCCAAACTTTTACAATACAAAATACATCCCTTTATAGGTGGCCCAAAGGTCTTTCCATTACAACACTGTGGGCATGTCCCAACAGTAACCCAAACCCTAACTAGTGACAGTCGGTGTATTTGTACTTTGACGTAGCCGCTATCCATCACACCACAACTCTCTGCAGTCTTCCATGCTTCCCAGTGCTGACCATGGGTACTATGCACCATTTCCCTTCACCACAGCTTCCTGCAGTCTTCCATGCTTCCCAGCGCTGACCATGGGTACCAGCGTTGCTTCCCTGGTTGTCCTTTGTCTTCAATACCTCGGCCTTGTTGCTCCTTTTTCTTTATGAGGGTAGCTGAGCCCTCCTGTCGTCCGTCGCTGCCTTCAATGCAGTGGGTGAGCTCTCTCTTCTTGGCCGCTCAGGTACCATCATCTTCCTTGACTTCTCTGTCTTCTACGGTCACGGTTTCCAGCTCTGATCTATAGCTAGAAACCTGCTACGGCATTGTAGCTCTACCTCTTATATCTCCGCCAAAACTGTCTATCCATCAAAATAGCAGCTTCTTCTGTAGCTGCAGGACCCTACTCCAACAGTCCCCTAACACTTACTTGTGGCTCGCCCCCGAGCCACTACCAGTGGGCTTCTCCTACTGTAGCTTCTCCTTGGCTTCCTACGAAGTCCATTGCAACTTGTCGCGAAGTCCTGTGACTTCGTCCTGCATCGCTGCGACACGCTCTCGTGCCGAGTCAAGCAAAGCTTGACTAATACTGGTGTCTTCTATTGTGTCAGTTTCCTCTCTGGTGGTAGTGAAATCCCTCACTTTTTACTCAACCGTATCGACTAACTTAGTGATTTGCTCCTGGTAGGGTTGAAGCAGGTCATTGATGTGTATCTCCTTTGTTCTTAATCGTTGTGCTTCCTGCTGCAAGCGGTTCATCTCTTTTGTCTTCCTCATATTCTGAAGAGCTGCTAAGCTCTTAATTTCTTCATTCATTGCCGCCATGGTATTCTCTATCTGCTGAATATTTTGCTGGATTTCTACTTTCTCAGGTGGCTGATCCAAGTCTGACCATGTGTTCATCGCATCATTCAGTACTGACAGTGCATCGTCGATACAAGACTGCATTTGTGCAGAAGTGAGTTGAAAGGCCTCTACTCTCGCTTGCTTGTTTGCCTGGGAAGTGTCTCATGCACGAGCCTCAAGCTCATCGATCTGCACTTTGTGGTCTTCCTCCATCTTGGCCATTGCTTCTTCCATCTTGGCTTTTCTCTGTTTGCAACTCTTCTTACCTTCTACGGAAGAGGCAAGGTGAACTCAATTTGACATTGGGGTAACTCCAATGCGATGCTTTTTAGAACTTGAGAAAGATCATGTTCTCTTTCTTCATATGTTCATACTTCCTCTGCCTTTTTTTGAAAGCTGGTGGCGAGTGCTTCATTCTTCTGCATCAGCTGCATATTTTCTTCATAAGTCGCAAGCTCTCCTCCTCTGAGCTCTGCGCTTAGCTGCTGCTGGATCATCTGCACCTGATCAATATGAAAATTTGTGAGGTTAACCTCAACAGGTTGCCTAAATTGTACTGGTGGATCCACCATCGACGCAGGGAATCTGATGCTCCTTGGTGGAATCAAAACTATGTTGAGACGACCCTTCGCTAGGATCTCCTCACAGGAGATCGACTGTTTCGAAATTTCTCCTACTGGCACCTTGTTCAACTGAGTGTGGATTATGGCAATTTTCTCAGTCAATGTTTTCAACTCACCTAGCTGCTGGTCTACGGCCCCCTGCAGCTTGCCCTGCGATGCTTGCATTGCTTGAAATGTGTTTCTCATTCTGTCCCTTATTCTTACTGCAATTTGATCATAGTCATCAACTGTCAATTTAATCTACCCACTTGGCTTTGTAACCTTTTGTTTTTCTTCATGGGGTCCTCGTCTGGTGTGTCCTCTGCATCCTGTGTCTGGGTTTCTACTCTGTCTTTTCCCTTGTCTATTGGGTCTGTCTGTGTAGTATCTGATTGTAGAGGTGTGGTATCTTCATACTCTTGCTTCCATTGGTCATCAAAGTCTTTGCCGATGCCTTCGATATCCTGCACTGTCATCCTGAACCAGCCAGGAGCCTAATCATCCCTTTTAGTCCTCTTTGGTCTCAGGTGGATTCTATGGCGGTCCACCATAAAATTAAGCCGATCATCGTATGTGTCTACAAACTCCTTGCTAATCCGTGGTACTTATAGGACGAATTTCTTCAACAGCATGTAGTATTCATAGAATACTATCGCATTGAGATTTCTCTTTTCTGGGTTGCTAGTCTCCCACAGGTTTGTATAGCGCACCCCTCTGGGCTCACCGCTTGCTAGCTGCCTAAATTGGGTATGGGGCGGTTCCTTCCACCCTACAAATGCACAGAGTATAATCAACCATGAAAAGTGAAAATGGTGGCTGGCCTCATCCTGTGCCGCCAAACAATCTGCCTGAAACATATTTAACAAAAATAAAGACCAGTTGAATGGTTCCCCCTCTGCAACTTGTATAGAAAGTTTAATTACAGACCCTGTAACTTCCTTGGGCTGAACCTTAGTTAACAGTATGCCTACAAGCAGACTAGCTGTAAAGCTGAGTGTTTTGTCTGATATGCTTGCAATGTCATAAGCACAACCTCCTCTCTGTATTTGGTACTTGGCAACTAGGGTGGGTGATAGCTTGGGTTCCTTGGTCTTTCCTATTGTATCTATTGTCGGGTGTTGACCAATCTTGGATAGTCCAGTGATGTGATGTATGAGGTCGATTTTCAGGTCGACCTTGCTACCAAGCCAAAGGTAACCTCCATGTAAACAAGAAATTAGGATGCGTACCACGACATTAACCTTTGCACCACGTCCGAAATGTGGTAGTCTCAATAGATTGAGCAGGCCTGAGCGCTCCAGAATCTGAACATGGTCCCTGGGAATATATTCGTCTGCACCTGTCCTTGGGTTCTTCTGAATTGTAAGGTATTGATCCGGCCGGAACTGGGGATATGTCTTAGCGTCGGCCAGGTTATAATATATGAATTTAGCAACAGTTGCATATCCTAATAGGTCTCCATCTTCCTTTACTCGAGAATCAATTTGTGGTATGGGAACAGGAAACTTACCACTCTTGGGGATTTTTACTTCTGGTGCATCTTCAGCTCGTGGCATAATGTAGTCTGCTGCATTATGAAATTCTTCCTCCAACTCCGAACTGGATTCTTCTACTATCTGAGCGTGGCTCCTCATCTATGGCGGCTGTCTGGCCTGTGATGAACTTTTCTGGGCACCCTTAGGCGATGTCGTCATAATACCTCTAAGGCCGTCACACTTAAACCTTCTCAAAATGTCTTCTAAAGGTTCCTCCTCGGACAGAACCCACTCGGTGGAATATCCTGGGCGTGCAATGGCTTCGAAATCTGGGAATCACAGCACTCTGTAACGAGGTGAACTCTTCACAGGGAACTCTTAACAGCTTACTCTATAGCTCTAGGGTTTTTGCAAGTGTAACCCTCTCAAATGAACAATTTTTTCTCTTATGCCAAAGGCAATAATCCCGGACGCAATGGTCATCTAGACTGAATCCGTCGGTCGTAATAATTACATGGACGAGACCACACCCGTCATTCGATCCTCATTAAATGATGAAATCCGATCACATTTCCCTCGAAGCGTGTGTACAGGCACCGGTCTCGTTGAATATTTTCCAAATCTATAAAATTAATTATGCTGCTGCCAAATCTATGGTAAGTTATACCGGTCATTTCCTCATTAACTGCCTATCAGAAGGTGACTTGAATAGCCCTCTATCGGTTGCAAAACTAGATACGTGGCATGGGGAAACATCGCATTGTTGCGCTGCAACACCGCATCACCTGCGCAAACAAACAAGCATTTTTTTTCTTTTTTTCTTTTCCCGCAAGCCACTGATTACTTGCGCAAAATGAACCGACCTTATGTGATTCCTCATACTTATAATACCTGCCGATGTAGACTAGTTCCTGGTGCGATGCCTCCTTTCAACTACACTGGACATCTGCACCACCATAAACTGGCTAAGCTAGGGCTGAGAGGTGGGGTGGATATGACTATAGAGCTTAATCCTACCGCCATTAATCAATGTGGGAAGAAGCTCCCCATTTAGCTGGCTGAGATGAACGGAACCTCCCTCTGTAACTTGTTGTATCTGATATGGCCCCATCCAATGCATCTTGAACTTCCCTAGAAATTTAATGAATTTACTGTCATAGAGGAGTACTAGGTCTCCATTCTAGAAATTCTTACTCTTAATGTGCCTATCATGCCAATCTTTTTCTCGTGCCTTCTGCACTTTCTGATGGAATCTGGCGATGAATCTGTCTTTCTCTAAGGCAAGCAGTTGTGCTAGCCTTTCCTCCACTGTGTCTGTATCAGTCATCCCGGTAATCTGAGTGATTCTTAAACTAGGAAGAATATACTCCATAGGCATAACAGCCTCCTGTCCATACACCAACTTGAAAGGTGTGTGTCCTGTAAGTTTCTTGCATGTGGTCCTATACACCCATAATATAGTGTTAACTCTGAGGTCGCAATCATTCCTTTGGCTGTTGCAGATTTTAGTAAGAGCATTTTCTAAAATCTTATTAAAGGCCTCCACCGTACCATTATCCTGTGGGTGGTATGGGGTGCTCTTATGGTGCTGAATCTGGAATTCTTCTATCAAGGCCTCAATGGTGCAGTTCAAGAAATGTGTGCCTTGATCACTCATCAAAATTATGGGGCAGCCAAATCTACTAATGATGTTCTCAAAAAGGAATTGTGCGGCTGTAGCAGCATCACAATTTCTTACTACTTTGGCCTCCGCCCATCTGGTGAGGTACTCTGTTCCGATGCTAATATATCTCACGCCAGTTCACTTTCCTGGTGGGTTGATAGGACCCATAAATTCTATAGCCCACTTGTCAAATGCGCGCAGTGGCATTTCATCTCGTCACGAGGGTTTTCCCACCCTCTGGCAGATATCGCAGCATCTGCAAAATTCCTTGGTGTACTTATGCAACGTAGGCCACCATAATCCTTCATCTAGGATTTTCTGCGCAGTCGGCTTTCCTGCGAAATGACCTCCTGCGGTTCCTGAATGTGCCTCTCTGATAATAGCGTCTTTTTCATGCGCCATCACACATCTGCGCAAAAATTCATCCAGTCCTAACTTGTATAGGTGTCCTACGATCAGGGTGAAGTCTACTGCTTTAACAACTAACTACTTCTTTTGCTGCTTAGTAAACTCATCAGGTGCCAATCCTGTAGTGATAAAGTGGATAATATCATCATAGTAGTCATCTGCGATCTGGATAGAAAACAACTGTGCATCTGGCAAATTGTCCTCTAGGTTACTTGGCTCTTCTCCTGAGTCTATCCGTGACAGATGATCAGGTCTGGCATTCAATCTTCCTATTTTAACAATGATTTCAAAATCATACTCCTGAAAGAGGAGTAACCATCTGCAGATTCTCCCCCCTAACACTGGCTTATTGACCAGATACTTCAATGCAGAATGGTCAGTAAACATCTTGAACGAGGCACCCAATAGGTAGTTCCTGAACTTCTGCAACGCATACACCATAGCTAGGCCTTCTCTTTCTGTCATGGTGTAATTCTTTTCTACTTTCGATAGCTTTCTACTGGAGTATGCGATAGGATGATCAATATCCCCTTCTCCTGGTTGCGTTAAGACAACCCCTAGTGCGATGCCAGATGCATCCACATGTACATGAAGTGGCTTAGTCCAGTCTGGAAATACTAGGATGGGCGTTGTAACCATATTTTCTTTAAGTGTGTCTAGACTCTGCTGACATTCCTCATTCCATAGGAATTTTACAACTTTCTTTAGCAATTTCTCCATTGGTGTTGTAATCTTTGCGTAGCCCTTGATGAACTTTCTGTAGTACCCGGTATGACCAACTACTGTCCTCAGTTTCTTGACTGAGTTGGGTGCTGGAAGATTTACAATGATGGAAATCTTTGCGGGATCTACCATCAAGCCTTGTCTGCAAACAATGTGACCCAACAAAATACCAAATGGTGCACAAAATATGCATTTCTTTAAGTTTAGAGAAATCTGGTACTGCCTACATTTCTCTAACATCAGTCTTAGATCTCCTATGTGCTTTTTAATTAGTCCAAATACAGTCCAATCATCAAAATATACTTCTAGGAATTTATGGATGTATTCTTTAAATACAACAACTACTACTCTAGAAAATATAGCTGGTGCATTCTTAAGACCAAAGGGCATTACTGTATACTGGAACGAGCCCCATTCTATTGCAAAGGTGGTCTTGGATCGATCTTCTGGATGTATTCTGATCTGATGGTAGCCTGAAAATCCATCAGTGAAGGAGTAGACCTCCTGTCCTCCCACGTTGTCTAATACCTCATCAGTGAATGGTGTCAGAAATGGATCGTAAAGCGATGCATCGTTGAGCTTGCGCAGATCGACACAGATCCTGATGTCTCCTTTGGTTTTCTTCTCTTATACGACCATAGGGCTAACCCATTCGATTTCTTCTACATGCTCAATGATGCCTGTTGCTAGAATCTTTTCGATCTCATCCTTTACTTTTTCTTTATATCGCGGATTTAATCTATATGGGCGCTGTTTGATTGGTCTAGCATCCTCCTTCAATGGTATCCTCATGAATCCCAGGTCTCCAACTATTCCCTTCATATCTATGAACTTGGTGGGAAATAGGTCTTGATAGTCATGTAACAAGTCTACAATCTGTCCGACTGTTTCATCGTTCCAATAGTCTCCAATAGAGGCAAACTTAGGTTCTGTGTCTGTGCCAATATTTATTTTTTTAATCTTGATGGGCTTTGTGATTGCTGGAATTTCTAACTGTGGTCCCTCAACATCGCGAGTGCCTTCTGACTCCGGAATGTTGGTGTCACGAGGATCCTCATCCTCCTCCTCTGGTTCAGATGCAAAATTATAACACTCTAACGCCTCTTTTAGCCGGATAGCCCACTCAGGTTGAGCTGACACTGATATGGTACAATCCTCAAATATCTTACTCTTTATTACTTGTAGGGCCTAATCAACACTTGGATACTCAGATTCAAAAGCGAAGGTGAGTAGGAAGCTATCTATCATAAGTGGCCATGTAGTTGTTCCCTTGCGCAGTTTAGTCTCTGTATACCAGTTCCTTGGAACTGTATCCAAAGTATGAATGAATCGGTGAACCCATTCATCCTCGGGAATGTCCGACCAATTCTGTTCACATGTCTGAATGTGTGATCTAGGGTCACTCTCTCCTGTGTATTTCTGCTGGACATACTCTCTATCGTCAGAAAATTTGATCGCCATGAATCTCTTAATATCATCCCATGATGCGATGTTTTCTTTATGTGCATACCACCATATTGTAGGTGTGGCTCATACTGCAAGGTCCATAGCTGCGATCCTCTGCTCGTGAGGAATCTATTGTTCAAACTGCTCAAGAAATTCCTGGATATCTGTTAGACCATGAAATGATGGAATCTCATTGATCTCTGCGCCAATCCATCGCAGTGACTTAGTCAAGTATGTGCATCTACGCGCTGAGACTTCGTGAAGTCTGTTCTTCCAGTTCTCTAGACCAACATCTGAATCTGATGCGCATGAGCTGTCGCATCACCAACTAATGTTCCCTTCTGTGGTTGGATTGATGTAGTCTCTCTGGTTTGTGGTCATCTGATAGAGGCTTTCCATGTTACATGCCTCCTCCTCTGCTCATATAGGTTCAATATATCTAGGACCCTGAAAAGGATCCAATGGTGCGATGACCTGGATCTGTACGTCCTCAAAGGTCATTTGTCTTCTCTTTAGGTTGATAATGACCATGTTACCAATTTCCTAATCAATGCCTAGTAGTGCTGGATACGGTCTACTATCGCCAATGATTTCTATAACTTCAAAGTCCGCAAAGCTGCGAACTCCGTCAATGTCAACTGGCACCTGTGGTAACCGACCCAGGGGTGACACATGCTGCTGATTAGATAATCTCATATGGATAGGTGATCTAATTAACTTAGGGCTACCCATCTATTCCCATGTCTTCTTATTCAAAACATTTACATCTGATCCCATATCTAGGATCACCTCATCCATTTCAAATTCTCCAACCTGCACTGTGAGTCACATCTCTCTTCCCGTTCTTGTATGTCCTGTAATATTATGAACAGCACACTATGTACTGCTCATGGAAGAGGATGGCTGAGACTGATCTATAATGCGCTGAAGTTCCATGATAGATTGCTCATTTCTTACAAGTTTTAGACAACTCCGTAGGAAGGAATGTACACTTCCTGTCATCTCATCCTCATCGCATCTTCCCGATGTGGTAGCCTGTGATGTCTGTACAAGGCTATCGCCACAAGGTGCTTGTTGCGGTACACCCCTAGACGGTGGTACCTACGATCCTGATTGCGTAGGGTCATCAAAGAAATCCTTAGCTTCCTGAAATGTCTGTTTGTTCTTCTGCAGGTCGAGTGGTGTTGCTTTATTAGGAGCTCTGCGTACCCACTCCTGGCCTGTGTTCTTTTCCGTCTCCTGCGATGTCCCACTAGTAGAAACACCGCTGCGAGTCACAATATTGACTCTTGGTTCTGGCTCTTCCTGCTCAGCAGCAATAAGCTGGATGTTCTGGTGTACTGCTGGCTTAGGTTCTCTGATCTTACCTATCAAGGTAGGACACTCCTCTATAGTATGAACATAAGATTTACAATAGTTGCATGTGGTAGTAGGGCTCTGATAGTCCCTAGCATAATGTCCTACAACTCCGCAGTTGTAACAAGTAACTGGTCCATGACCACAGTCAAAACCTTCTCCTCTGCCGAAGCCTACTCCCCGGCCTCGTCCTCTGAATCCTCCTCCATGGCCTCCATAAGTCGGATCATGTTGTGGTCCTCCTGCTGGACCCTGTGTCTTTGACTGGACTCTGTACAAGTCTTGCTTTGCTCCAACCATGAGATCATAGGCTCTGCAATCATGTTCATCATGGCCTATAGACTTGCAAAAGACGCAGTATAAGTTCTTAGGTGTCTGCACGTACTTCTGAAGTAGAGGGCAGTGGTGAGGTAGATGTCCTCATGTTTTGCATATTTCACACCACGGTCCGTGGGTCTGTGGTAAGGGGTTAGGAGCCCCTGTTGCTATATATTCTACAAAAACTAGACAGTCGTCTTTGGTATGGCCTTGTGCTTTACATTTTACACACCATATGTCTTGCGCAACCTCTTTCCATTTCTTAATCTCATGCAACTGTAGCATGAGATTAGCCAACTGATTTTGTAAGGTTTCCATGCCTGTACTGCTCTCAACTAGAGGTGAAGCTTCTAGTTTCATCGCCATCTCCAACGCGTCATCCTGTGTCTAGAATTTTTGCTCCATTAACGGCAGTCTAATGTGAGGGAGTAGCGCTGCAATAAACCATTCCTTATGCTACTCCGGCGCGAACTCAAAACTGACTTGGTCGATAAGGGATTTGAATTTCTGATCAAAGTCCCACACCGACTCTATAGGTAACTGCTTGATGTCTTTGAGTTCTGTAATGCACTGTGACTCAGACTTAGGTTTCTTAAACTATTTAATCATGGCGGTCTTGACCTGGAAAAGTGTCCTGGGTACTGTGGTATACTTTATATACCATGTTAATGCTCGGTCTCTTAGCGTGGTGACCAACTGTACAAGTTTAAGGTTATCGTCATTGATTGCTTTAATGGTCCACATGGCTTCACATAGGAACCAATGCTGCTCTGGGTCTTCTGCCCCTATTCCCTTAAATATAGGTAGCTTCATATCATCTCCCATTCTATTTATACGTGGTGGATGTTGATTTACTGTGTTACTACCACTCGGTGGTGTAGGTGGAGGTGATGTAGCAGTGGTAGGTACTGTCTGTGAGCTACTGGATGGAGTTCCTATGGGATTGTTCTGAGTCCCGGTCTGTTTCTTCGGGGTGTAAGGGTGGTAAGGGATACCCCCCTCTGTTCCTTCTGTGGTACTATGACTCTGCTGTCTAGTACTATCTGAACTATCTTCAAATATTGGAGATCTAAAATCTACTTTATACTTCTTTCCACTACATGTTCGTCCAATGTCATCAAAATCACTTTCAAACTCTTGTGACATTACTATTTCTACTTATTCATCTGAAACTAGATCCATTGTTACTTTTTCATGTAATAGCATCTTAATGGACAAGTTTAAAGATCTTAGGTACTACCATGATATCCCTTGAAGAAATAGCGCTCAGCCTCGCTGAATATTTTCCTCTGGTCAACTGCAAACTCTGTGACGAAGCCTTCTAGCACACTCGCAAACCAGAAGTCTACTGCCCTCGTGATAGGATTATCAAGGTTCTTCACAGTATGAATCAGCTCCGGTGTCCAGACAATGTCTCTTTTCTTTTTGAATATGCTTGTATCAGTTAACTTTGATAACCAGTCATAAATCTTGTTCCCAAAGGTCACAAAAAATATCGCATGCAGGTCTGTAATGATATGTTTTTGTAACCAGTCCTCTGTACTCAGTCTAGGACTCTTGTTCTCTCATTCAGCAAAATCTTTCTGTTTAGAGCAAACCCACTCGTTGAGTTCGTCTCTCGTAGGATGCCACCAGAACATCAGCGCTCTGTTTGTTCAAGTCTCGGCAACGGAACCATTTGTTGGCTATCATGGGAAGACCTGGGTTTACTGTATTTAACCAACAACACCCCTAGCTCACTGGCCCTTTCGGTGACAGACCGTGAAGCGGCCTGAAGTCTCACCCGAAGTGATTCTAATGGGTTTTCCAAGGACTCAAGCATCTTGGACCAGGTTTTGTGGCATCCTATGTGCGACTCACAGCTTGGCTAGCCACGAGGCCTCTCTCTCTATGCGTCGCGTGACCCTTCTTCTCATGTCGCACGATCTCCTCATCTCACAGCTCTTCTAGCCGCGAGATCTCTCTTTTCCTGTCACGCGGTCGCTCTCCGCGTCGCGCAACTTCCACTGAATCGCGATGACTCCATCCTTATCGCATCGCCGCACACCAGGCGACATGTAACTTTTTCCCAAACGCTAAGTCCTTAACCTATGGTATCGCATACTGCAGCTCCTCTGCCAGTGCGGTATGGCCTCCCTGCGATATCCTACTCCCGCGGCTCAGCGCACTTAGCGTTGTTCATGTCGACTTGTAAGACTCAACATACCAGGCTGTTTAACACTGCGACTAGTGACTGTTCAAGCAAAGCATAAATGAAACCGCATACAACATGCCAAAGACTTCAACTTATGTCTATCCTTCTATATTGCTATGAACTGAACAACATATACATACATTCAACTGTAAACAAGGCTCATATAATAACTAATAGATGCAACAAATAAACACAACACCTGAATCAATCACATAACACTTGATTTTAACGTGGTTCACCTCTAGGATGGAAGTTACGTCCACATAACTGTGTTTGTATTATATCTCAGGGGAAGGTAAACACAGTTCTGCTACACCGCATATGCAGCTTGAGATCTTCTGGGTAACTCCGTGCACAGCCTGGAGCCCTTCTCTCTTAGATATCTTCTCTATCTCTATATTGTCTCTCTTACAATATACTCTTCCCTCTCTGTCAATCCTTGCGGATTGTTGCAATACAAAATAATAGTAAGCTAATAGACTACTGATGATCTGACTAGTTGGATGGCCTAAAATGCCCAAAATGCCAAACTTTTACAATACAAAATACATCCCTTTATAGGCGGCCTGAAGGTCTCGCCATTACAACACTGTGGGCCTGTCCCAACAGTAACCCAAACCCTAACTAGTGATAGTCGGCGTATTTGTACTTTGAGGTAGCCACTATCCGTCACACCACAGCTCTCTGCAGTCTTCCATGCTTCCCGGCGCTGACCATGGGTACTATGCATCACTTCCCTTCACCACAGCTTCCTGTAGTCTTCCATGCTTCCCAGCGCTAACCATGGGTACCGGCGTTGCTTCCCTGGCTGTCCTTTATCTTCAATACCTCGGCCTCATTGCTCCTTTTCCTTTATGAGGGTAGCTGAGCCCTCCTATCATCTGCCACTGCCTTCAATGTAGTGGGTGAGCTCTCTCTTCTCGGCCGCTCAGGTACCGTCGTCTTCCTTGACTTCTCTGTCTTCTATGGTCACGATTTCCGGCTCTGATCTGTAGCTAGAAACCTGCTATGGCGTCGTAGCTCTACCTCCTTTTTCTCTGCCAAAACTGTCTGTCCGTCAAAATAGCAGCTTCTTTTGTAGCTGCGGGACCCTACTCCAACAATCCACCATCTGCTTGGAGGGCTAGGTCACCTTTAAACCTGGCACCTCCTTTGCATGATTTGCCTCAAGATTTTGAGAAAATGTTGCCTAAGTTTGACCCAAGTGAAAAAAATTTGGCAGATGATCATTTGCAAAGCTTTTACTTGGCTATAGAAGGACTACGGGCTGGAGAACATGAAGATGTAATCTGCAAATTGTTTCCACATACCCTGAAAGGAGCAGCAGCCTCATGGTATTTTGCTCTGCTTGCAAATTCAATCACAGACTGGGACACATTTGAAAGAATATTTAGAAGTAAATATGTAGTCCAGAAAACTCATGCATCTCTAATGAAAGGGTTATGCGCTTTAAAGAAAGAAATAAAAGAAAAAGTGCATAATTTCACTCAAAGGTTTGCAGCTTATCTAAAAACATTTCTGCAGCTGATAAGCCATCCGATAAAGTTCTGAGTGAATACTATACTTCAGCTCTAGAGCCTGACTTGGCCATGTTTGCCAAGTTTTCAGTCAAAGCTATGTTATCAGAAACTTTTGAAGAATCTGAGAGGGTAGAGGCTGAGAAGGAGAGCATAGAAGATTATCATGTGTAGTCGAAAGAAAAAACTTTTGGTAAGAAAGCTTTATTGTTGACTAAGCCTAAGGATGAGCAGTAACATGACTTTGAAGGAATGTTGAAGATGATGCAGAAGCTATCCAATAGAGTGATATATTTGGAAAAATAAAAGGAAGCTCATAAAGCATATAAGCCTTACTATACAAAGAGAGAAGACAACAATCAATCTAAACCTCCTCCACACAGTCCTACATTAATGAATTTAACCGAGGTAGGTATGGATAATTTTTGCACCTTTCATCAGCAGCCTCAATTTAAAAAAAATTCCCCCCAATGGATAAATTAGATGACATTAGTAATGAATCAGCTATTGGACTCCAAACTAACAGAAGCCGATGAGGAGGAAGAAAAAAATAATCAACCCACAGAAAAACAAGAAGAGGATGCTCTGGTTTTATGGGACTGTGTCTTGATGTTTGATACAGGAGAAGAAGGTTCTTTGAAATGAGAGGAGATACCAGAAACAAATGTCACAACAAGAAGTCAAGGTTTGTTAAAAGAAGAAAATTCAATACTTTCGAAGATCAAGAAACTTCAACAAAATATGAAGAAGATACAAAAGAACAATACAACTGATAAAATACCTAAGTTTACCATTACAAGTCAAGATCCTAAGAAAATCAACATGTTGGTTAAGCCTATTGAAGACAAAGTTGATAATGTCAAGAAGAATCTCAAAGCACCTGAGATGGGGTATGATATTGTAGAGGACATTAAAAAGGCTAAGGAAAATATCTCATTATTTGAAATGTGTAATGTGCCTCAGAAAAAAGAAAAATTGTTAAAAGCACTCGAAGTACCAGAAGAAGAGCTTCCCACTGACAATCAACCTGAGAAAGAAATTGCTGAAGCAAGTGCGGGAGGTAAGTATAGGTTTAAAACCCCACCATTTCTCTTAACTTTTGAGATTTTCAACTATAATGTGCACAACTATTTAGTAGACTCAGGGGCATCAATCAATGTTATGCCACTTTAAGTCTGCAAGAAGATCAATGGGAAACCTAAACCATCTACATGGCAGGTTATTCAATTAGACAGGACAGCTGTGAAAGTAATTGGGGAAATGGAAAATGTTCTAATTCGATTATCTTCAAATGAAAAGGTATGTCAGTACATCAATATTGTAGTAGTAGACATACTTGATGCTTATGGACTTGTTTTGAGTAGAGACTGGTCGGCAAGACTAAATGGATACTTTGCATCAGATTGGTGTTGGTCCTCTTGGCAGACCCGGGTTTCCTTTAATGTACCAACAAAACCCATAGCTCACTGGCCCTTTCGACGACAGACCGCAGAGCAGCCTGAAGTCTCATCCAAAGTGATATTGGATGGGTCGGCTGAAGACTCAGGTGTCTTCAACCGGGTTCTGTAGCATCCTATTGGTTCGCGACTCTTCTTCACCAGCGAGGTCTCTCTGCGATAGCGATCCCGCCTTCTAGCTGGCACTAGTAGGAAGCAGACTCTTATCACATCACTGCTTCTAGCGTGATGCGCAAACTATCTCCTCTTCTTAGCTCTTATCCTGCGATATCTCACACCGCAGTTCCTCTGACAGTGCGATATCGCCTTTCTATACTGTGATATCCTTTATGGTAAGACATCAATATGACTCTCATGGTCCAAAGGCTTCCTCCCTTAGTATAATAGTTAAGCTAAACAGCCTCACTTAGACTCCTACAGTCTTATATGCTTAACATCAACTACGCTGAACTCACGGAACTCATATACCGGAGTCGCTTAACACTGTGTCTGTCAAACTGTTATGAACTAAACACTGGTAAACTCATATACAGGCTACTTGATACCTTCAACTTGCGTTTAACCCTCTATGTGCTATAAACTAAAGCATAACATACATACATCCATCAACTGATAAGCAACATTCATGTAACAGATAACAGATAATACATAAGTAAAGCACAAACACATGAAATAGTTGCACAACACACAGCTTTACGTGGTTCACCTCCAGAGGGGAAGCTACGTCCACGGGAACTGGTTTTTATATTATATCTTGAGAGGATAAACACAGTTCCGCTGCAATCTGATATGCAGCTCGAGATCTTCTGGGAAACTCCACACACACAACCGGGAGCCCTTCTCTCTTAGATCTCTTCTTATATTGCCTTCTCTTACAATATACTCTTCCTCTCTCTCTCTCTCTCAATCCCTGCGGATTGTTCAATACCTGTGGATTGTTACATACATGCTCAAGGAGCTAGCTACTGGTTACAGTAAGATAATACAGATGGATTAACAGGACCAGATCTCGACTCTTACAATACTGATCTCTAGAGACACTTGTCTAGCTAAATGACTCAGTGGCTACCCCCCTTCTGAATGTCTAAGAAGCTACGCAATTGTCTAACTATCTAACCAACTGTCTAACCTTTTACAATACAAAATACATGTTTATATAGGCGGCCCAAAGGTCTTTCCATTACAACACTGTGGGCCTTTCCCAACAGTAACCCAAAAACCCTAACTGTGATAGTCGGCGTATCTATACTATGGGTTCCCGCTTACCATCAGACCACATCTTTCTGCAGTCTTCCACGCTTCCCAGCGTTGATCATGGGTATGGGCATCGCTTCCTCGGTCGCTCCGCTTCTGTCCTTTGTCTTCAATGCCTCGGCCCGTTTCTCCCTTTCCTTTATGAGGGTAGCTGAGCCCTCCTATCTTTGCCACTGCCTTAAGTGCAGTGGTTGAGCTCTCTCTTCTCAGCTGCTCAGGTACTGTCTTCTTTGACTTTCCTGTCTCGATGTAGCAGCTTTTCCTATAGTTGTGGGATCCTGCTCCAATAGTCCCCTAACACTTACTTGTGGCTTGTCCCTAAGCCACTAACAGCTGGCTTCTCCTGTTGTAGCTTCTCCTTGGCTTCCTGCGAAGTCCTTATGAATTTCTCTCGAAGTCCTGTGACTTCGTTGTTCATAGCTTTGACACACTCTTGTGCCGTTTCAAGCATAGCTTGACTAATGCTGGAGTCTTCTGTATCATCAATTTCACTCTTGCTTGTAGTGAAATCCTTGACCTTCTACTCAACCGCATCGATTAGCTCTGCAATTTGTTCCTGATATGGTTGAAGCAGGTTATTGAATTGTATCTCTTTTTCTCTTAACCACTGCGCTTCCTATTGCAAGCGGTTCATCTCCGTCGTCTTCTTCATCTTTGCAAGAGCTCCTAAGCTCTTGACTTCTTCCTTCATTGCTATTGTGGCCTTCTCTATGTTTTGGATGTTCTGCTGCAATTCCATTCTATCTGGGAGCTCATCTAGCTCTGACCATGTCTTCTTCGCATCGGCTAATAATGACTCTGCATCATCTATGTGACTTTTCATCTGTGTTGAAGCAAGTCTAAAGGCCTCTGCCCTTGCTTCCTTGTCTGCCTGCGGTGTGCTTGGTGCTCGAGCCTCAAGCTCAGCAATCTGTGCTTTGTGGTCTTCCTCCATCTTAGTCACTGTCTCTTCCAGAGCCTTTGCTCTGTCTGCAACTCTTCTTACCTTCTGCGTTAGAGGTAAGGAAAAATCAATGTTACACTGGGGTAACTCCAATGCGATGCTCTGTAGGGTCTGGGTGAGATCCTATTCTCTTTCTTTCATATGTTCTTATCTCATGCGCCTTTGTCTGAAGGCCTGCGGTGATTTCTGCATTCTTTTGTTTCAACTGGGTGTTCTGTTTATAAGTCACAAGCTCTCTATCCCTGAGCTCTGCGGCTAGTTGCTGCTGGATCATTT
The DNA here is from genome assembly GCA_001517045.1 of Pseudotsuga menziesii. Lineage (NCBI taxonomy): Eukaryota > Viridiplantae > Streptophyta > Pinopsida > Pinales > Pinaceae > Pseudotsuga > Pseudotsuga menziesii. The sequence continues at coordinate 493,736 of LPNX011088932.1, forward strand.
GTAATTGATCAACGGGGAACTCTGCGAGATTAACCTCAATAGGTTGTCTAATCTGTATCTATACATCATACATTGAATCAAGGAATCAGATGCTCCCTGGCGGTATCAACACTGTATTGATGCGATCCTTTACAAGGATTTCCTCGCAAGAAACCAATTGTTTTGAGCTTTCTCCTACTGTCACCTTGACTGGCTGAGTCTGCACTATGGCAGTTTTCTCAGTGAATGCTTTCATCTCCAGAAGCTGCTTTTTTACCATGCTCTGCAGCTTGTCTTGCGATGTCTACATCGCCTAAAATGAGTCCTTCATTTCCTCCTTCAATCTTGTTGTGATTTGATCATAGTCATCGTCTGTTAGTACGGTCACTAAAGCTGGCTTTGAGGATTTTAATTTTTTCTTCTTTGATGTGTCAAGTGGCACCTCTTCTGCATCTTTCCTCTTTTGTGCCAATGATGGCACTTCTACTATATCTTTCATCTGGGACCCCTCTTTATCTTTTCCTTTGTCCACTGGGTCTGTCTGTGCGGTACCTGTTGGTAGTGCTGTGGCATCTTCTAATTATTTCTTCCACTCATCATCAAATTATTTGATGACGTCTTCTACATCCTGCGCTATCATCCTGAACGATCCATTTTCCCAGTTATCCATTTTATACCTTTTTGGCCTTAGGTAGATTCTATGGTTGTCTGCCATGAAATCAAGCCGATTATCATATATGTCAACAGTCTCTGTAGTGATCCGTGGTGTCTCCTGGATGACTCTCTTCAACAGTTTATAGTATTCATAGAATACTATCATATTGATCTTTTTCTTGGCTGGGCTGTTGCTCTCCCATAAGTTTGCATAGCACGCGCCTCTGCAGTCACCGCTTCGTGGCTGTATAAACTAGGTATGGGGTGGTTCTTTCCATCCGACGAGTGCACATAATATGAGCAGCCATGAGAAATGGAAGGGGTGGTTTGCCTCGTCCTATGCTATCAAACAATCTTGAAGAAAAATATTTAGTAAAAATAAACACCAATTAAATTGTTCACCTTCTGCAACTTGTATGGCAAGGTGAATTACTGATCCTGTGACTTCCTTTGGCTGAGCTTTCGTTAACAGTCTGCCTGCAAGTAGACCGGCTGTGAATTTGAGTGTATCATCTGCTATTGCTGCAAGGTTGTAAGCCCTACCTCCTCTCTGTAGCTTATACTTGGTAACTAGGGATGCTGGTAGCTTGGAATCTTTGGTTTTTCCTGATATATGTGTCTTAGGGTCCTTGCCAGTCTTGGACAGCTTGGTGATGTGGTGTATCAGGTCGATGTTTAGATCGACCTTTTTACCTAGCTAGAGGTAACCTCCATGTACACAAGAAAGTAGCACGCACACCACAGCATTAACCTCTGCACCTCGTCCAAAATGTGGTATTCTCAACAAATTGAGCAAGCCTGAGCGCTTAAGAATCTGGACATGTTCCATAGGAACAAATTCATCTGCACCGGTCCCCAAGTTCCTTTGAACCGTAAGATACTGATCTGGGGGAAACTGAGGATATGTCTTACTGTCTCCAATGTTATAGTCTATAAATTTGAGATTAGGGGCATATCCTAACAGATCTCCATCTTCCTTTACACGAGAATCAATCGGCGGTAGGGGAACATGAAACTTAGCACCCTTGGGAATGTTTACCTCTGGTGCGTCTTCAACTCGTGGCATGATATATTCTGTTGCCATATGAACTTCTTCCTCCTACTCCGTGCTGGTCTCTTCTACTATTTGATATTGACTCCTCATCCTTGGTGGCTGTCTGACCTGTGATGTACCTAATTTCACAACCTTGGGCGGCGTCGTCATAGCGAACGCAAGGCCACCATGCTGGAATCTCTGCACAATGTCCTCTAAAGGCTCTGTCTCAGACAGAAACCACTCGATGCAATACTCTGGACGGGAAATGGTTGCGAAATTGGGGAAACTAGCACTTTGTAAGTGAAGTATCTCTTCATAGGAAAACTCTCCAAATTGCTCTGTACTCTCAGAAATTGCAAAAGTAACCCTTCTGTATGAATGATCTCTGAATTTATAATGAAAGCGATAATCTCTGAAGAAACGATCATCTAGGCTAGAACCATCGGTGGTATTAATTGCATGGACAAGACAATACCCATCATTTTGATCCTCATTAATTGCTGAAATCCGATGAAATTTCCCTCGAAACCTGTGTGCAGGCGCCGGTCTTGACCAAGATTTAGCAAATCTGGAAAAATAATTATACTGTTGCCAAATCTAGGGTAACGTATATCGGTCATCTCTATATTAACTGCTTGTCAGAAGGCGAAGTGACTGGCCCTCTATCTCTTTTCAAACTTGTCTACGTGGCACGGGGAGCATCACATTGCTGTGATGTCACACCGCATCGTCTCAAACCAAAGTGTCGGCATGAACTCCGCAAGTCATCCTATGACTTGCGCAACATAACTTTTCTGATGCGATTCCTCATGCATGGATTTTTTTTATTTTTTTTTATTTTTTAAGTGTAGACTCATTCCCGGTGTGATGCCTCCTTTCAACTACACTGGACATCTGCACGTACAAAGCTATCTGAGTTAGGGCTAGGAGGTGGAGTGGCTGTCACTATAAAGCTTAAGCCTACTACCATTAATCAACATAAAAAGAAGCTCCCCATTCAGTTTGCTGAGCTGAACGACACCTCCTTCTGTAACATAATGAATCTGATATGGCCCCAACCAATGCGTCTTGAACTTCCCTAGAAACTTAACAAAATTACTGTCATATAGGAGCACTAGGTCTCCTATCTGAAAACTCTTGATCTTAATGTGCCTGTCATGCCAAGATTTTTCTCGTGCCTTCTGCACTTTCTGATGGAATCCTGCGGTGAATCTGTCTTCCTCTAAGGCAAGCAGCTGCGCTAGCCTTTCATTCATCGTATCTCTATCAGCTATCTCGATAATTTGAGCAACTCTTAAACTGGGAATAATATATTCCATAGGCATAATAGCCTCTTGTCCATACACTAAGCTGAAAGGTGTGTGTCCTGTAAGTTTCTTACATGTAGTCCTATACGCCCATAATACAGCATTAACCCTGAGGTCCCAATCATTTCTTTGGCTGTCACAGATCTTAGTAAGGGCATTTTCTAAAATCTTGTTAAAAGCCTCCACCGTACCATTATCTTGTGGGTGGTAGGGAGTGCTCTTATGGTGCTAGATCTGGAATTCCTCCGTCAGGGCCTTAATAGTGCGGTTCAGAAAATGTGTGCCTTGATCACATCAAAATTACTGGACATCCAAATCTGCTTATGATGTTTTCAAAGGTGAACTGTGCAGCTGTAGCAGCATCACAATTCCTTACTGGTTTTGCCTCCGCCCACCTGGTGAGGTATTCTGTTCCTGTGATGATGTATCTCACACCAGTTCGTTTCCCTGGTGGGTTGATAGGACCCACAAAATTTATAGCCCATTTGTCAAATGCCCACAGTGTAATCTGTGGTCACAGTGGCATTTCATCTCTCCGTGAAGGTTTTCCTACCCTCTGGCAGATATCGCAACATCTGCAAAATTCCTTAGTGTCTTTGTGCAAAGTAGGCTACCATAATCCTACAGTCAGGATTTTCTGAGCAGTTGGCTTTCCTACGAAATGACCTCCTGTGGTACCTGAGTGTGCTTCTCTGATAATGGCCTCTTTCTCATGTGGCATCATGCATCTGAGCAAGACTTCATCTGGACCTAACTTATATAGATGTCCTGCGATCAAAGTGAAGTCTGCTGCTCTCACAACTAATTGTTTCTTTTGCTGCTTAGTGAAGTCAACTGGTGCCCACCTTGTAGTGAGAAAGTGAATAATATCCTCATAGTACTCATCTGCGATCTGGATAGAAAATAATTGCGCATCTGGCAAATTATCCTCTAAATTATTTGGTTCTTCTCCTGAATCTATTCGCGATAGATGATCAGGTCCAGCATTTAATATTCCTGGTTTTACAATGATTTCAAAATCATACTCCTGAAATAGAAGTAACCATCTACAGATCCTTCCTCCCAATACTAGTTTATTGACCAAATACTTTAAAGTGGAATGGTCAGTAAACATCTTGAATGGGGCACCCAACAGGTAGTGCCTGAACTTCTGTAGAGCATACACCCTGGCTAATCGATCTCGTTCTGTAGTTGTGTAGTTCTTTTCTGCTGTAGATAGCTTTCTGCTTGAGTACGCGATAGGGTGATCGATACCCCCTTCTCTTGGCTGTGTTAAGATGATCCCCAGTGCGATGCCAGATGCATCCACATGGACATGAAATGGCTTGTTCCAATCTAGAAATACTAAGATGGGTGTTGTGACCATCTTCTCTTTAAGTGTGTCTAAACTTTGCTGGCATTCCTCATTCCATAGGAATGTCATGTCTTTCTTTAACAGCTTTTACATAGGCGCTGTGATCTTTGCATAACCTTTGATAAATTTTCTATAGTACTCGGTATGACCAAGTACTGTCCTCAACTGCTTGACTGAGTTGGGTGCTGGGAGATGTACAATGATGGCAATATTTGCAGGATCTACCTGTTACCACCTAAGTTGTACTTAGTGGTTTTTATCAAGTGAGCCCGGTGAACCGGATAGGGCTAACTTGTTCGGACTTCAAAAAGACCTTTGGAAGTACTTCTGGGAAGTGCTTGTTATACTATATCACATGTTCATACCCCATGAGGGAATTGTAATAAATGTTCTAGCATGATAGTGTCTGTAAAAGACTCGGTCTCTTATACTTTATTTGTCAATCCGATCAGCCCAGGGTGTTTTTTCCCTTGGTTATTATTGGTTGTTGAACAAATGACTGATAATTTCTGAGTTTTTCACTCCATACCTCCAAAGTTGGCGTGGTCGGCTTGGAATTTAGGCCTATTGAGGTTATTAGAGTCTATGTGTCAATGTATAAACATGCTAGACATCATTTTTGAGTCATATGAACATGTCTAAGTCCCCCTAGGTGTTTTTCAATTTTTCATTTTTTTAGTTTTTTCAGTGTTTTTTATTAAATTTTAATTTTTCCAAAACTTAGGCTATTTTTTAATAGTTTAATTGGAAAAATTGATTTTGTAATAAAAGTGGGCCAATTAATCAGTTTCAGTCATGTAGGTGCTCATTTTCAAGCTAAGAGCACCATGTAAACCCATGGACCTGCTATTTCCTAGTTTTGAGTGATTTTCCATCACTCAGGTCAGAAAGCCCCAAAAATCAATTATTGATTATTTTAATTAATAAATTGATGAATAATGGAGTAAATCCAAAAACAATAAATCAGTGGATTCTCAGCCGATTTGATTGAAATCAGTCAGATCTGAAGCAGATTGACTGGATCCGACAAATCCTTGATTGAAGGAGGTGATCAAATCAGATCCAGAGTTGATCTTGAGCATCCTTTATGGGGAATTTCACCCTCCCTCTCTCCTCAACACGTTTTGGCTCATCTGGATGAGTTTTGGGCCGATGTGTCAGTGTATGGGTTGATGTGTTAGCCAGATCAGGCCCCCGGTTGACAAGTAGGCTCAGTCCAGCTTCAGTTGTGCATTGATGAACTCTCCATCAGTTGATTTCACTTGATTCCATGAGGAATTTCGCCCCCCCTGGGCTAGATGGCCTGCAAATTGTATATATCCTACTGGAGGCTCCCTCTTCCAAGATAGTTAGAGCAGGACTGAAGGGATTGCCATTGTAAATCTGTATTTGATCATTATTTGTGAATAAAGAAGCTTTGGAGGCTATACTGTGTAGTGCTTTTGATTGTGTGGATGCTCAGTGTTATGCTGCTGATGTGGTAGCTGCAACTTCTTGCCAAATTCTGTGTTGTTTCTGTGTTCTGGCTTCAAGGATTCGGCTGAATCTAGTAAGGGTATAAAATAAGAAAGCTAGATTGTTTATTCTTGTTTATCCATATGATGTATGCTCAAAAATCTTAGTTATATGCTTAAATAAGGTTATTTCTACATAATCTCTCATTTTTGTTGCTTTATACATCCATATCCAGATCTCAGGAGGTTTGTGCAGGCTTGTGTTATTTAGTTGCAAATTCCCGCTTGGATGAGGTTGTGGATCTAGATTGAATCCTTTCCTATCCAATAAGCTCAAGAATATATCCCTCAGCACTCCATGAAAGGGCATCCTTCCAGCTTGCTCTATTCAAGCAACGATCCGACCTTCTCTCCTCTTCTTCTCATTTCGACAAAAAATCAACGCTTTACCCGGTTACCATTTTCAGTTCATAGCTGGGATTTTATTTGGATCTGTTTCATCAAAGTAAAATATACATATATCTAATATTTCATAGCTCATATCCTAGATCTTGCACTTAAAAAAGGTATCATAAGCATCCCAGATCTAGTTGTAGGGAAATTGTCCTTTTTGCATGAATTTGAAAGAAAACTTGTAGATCACATGCATTAGATTTCCTTTCGCTGTTATAAATTTCAATATTCTGCAATATCAGTGCATCTTAATTGGCTGCACAAATAGCAGGCCAAGATCCCAAGGAAATCTTGCTTTCCTTGGTTCGTTTTTTGTCGGTTTAGCTAGTTTAATTTCATTATTTTTTGAGATAAAGTAGGCTGACCCAAAGGTACTCTTAAAGTGCTTTTGGGAATTTTTTATTCTAACATGATCACTGTCCTTTAGCAGGTCTGACAGAGAAGAAAGGAAGCTTCTGTCCAAAGTGGCTTTTGGAGCGCTCAAATCCCCCCAAGGGTCTCTCTTTTGTCACAAAATTCTTAAAATTTTTGTATAACTGTAAGATCTTGGTTTCAGCCTGTATAAGGACCAAGAAAGTTATTATTTATCATTCCTTTTATATTGTAACCTCTGTAATAAAATCATTCTTTGAATAGGCTCTTTCGAGCCCATTCCCCATCCCCCCTAGGGGATTCGCGTCGGTGCCATTTTCGTCATTTTCTTCTGCTTATTTATTTTTCACTAGAATTGATCTGATTTGCAGGGTAGTATAATTGATCTTGTTTTTTAATTCCATACTCCATATCTTACATTTCAAAGTAATCATAGTACTTACCCCACAATTTCCCGAGTGACCTGCAAGGGGAAAGAGATTCGTGGTAAGATTAATCAGAAAAACAGATTTGTGTAGTTGTTTTATTTTTCATCTTTTGTTTATCAGCAATTTAAAATTAAACCCTCCTTGATTCCCTGATTGAGATCCACTTGGATCGAAAGAGGTTCTTGGAGGCTTTTTTCTTTTAAACAAGAACACTTAGTTAAAACTGATTAAAATTTACAAGACTCCAGTGTGTATGCTCTGCACTTGGCTGTGGTTCATCCGATCAGTCAATCTGTATCAAAGCACTTGGGTGACTAGCATAACTAGGACTCACTCTCCCCAATTGACAAACCATCAGGTGAAAATCCAACACCTCGATCGAACCTCTACGGTGGCAAAATACCCAAAGGAAGCGGGAACCTACTGAAAAGTGACCTCGGGGCACTGATCTCTGTCACACCCTAATGGGTGCGTTATGAAAAATATCCCCAGAGACTCCATTTCAGCCCACATATTCCTTGCGGGTAGCCGTAAAGGTTTTGTTTTGGACATACTCCAAGTACTCTCGGGTATATCTGGAGTCCCCCCTTAGCCTAATTTAATCAATTCATACTTCAATATTAACTTAAAACATACCAAGATGCAATCACAAAAAATTCACTCCAAGCACATGCAAGCACATTGATATCTTTGATTTGACTCCATTATTAAGGCACTGGTCATTTTTGCTTCATATATATATTGTTTATCAGCTTTGTGCTTTCGTGTGTTATTTTCGTATCTTGTCATCTTCAATTGTTTATAGTTAAAATATTCGAACTCCTATGTAACGGATTCAGTTTAACATCACCACACTAAGAAACCATCCTTAGTAACTTAATAGGGTCTACCCCCCTTGGCTTCGTTAGGAGTTGAGCCTAAACGGAGGAGTCAAGAACAAGGTGACAGCCTTGACTCGAGACTTGCCCCCAAGGACACACTGAGTGGCTTGAAGATTTCTGCCACATGACCCAGGTGTGTGAAAGGCGGCAACACTTTTTGGCATCGTTGCTGGGGATAAATCTTTTTATTCCTGAGTATGACTTAGCTTAAGTTTTTTCTAAACAACTAAAAAGATAAAAACTTTTGATTGATCAAGTCTTTAAAAAAAATTAAAAATTAAAACTCGATCCATTTGGTGACTCCACTGTCTAACATCCCTTCAAGAATTTCTACCCGAAGAAACCGCCGACAATTATTCAATCCTCTCCTTGATCCTGAAAGGTTTATTAGGGAAAGATTGAATAGGAGGACCTCTCGTAGAAACCTTGAATATTTAGGAGACCAATCCCTCTCAAATATCCATCACATATTTGTAGAGAGTCATGTTCACTAATATCAAGAAATGATGGAATTTTACAAACCCCTTGACTTTTCTCAGATAGTAGGTAGTCCTCATTACATTCTGAATGATGCTATCAAGGATCTCCCCATGTTTCAGGGTAATAATGCCATCACTACCAAGTCTCCCCTCCGAAAGTTTGAAAAGTACCTAGCTAGTTATTGCAATGATGCTGCCCATGACCATGATGATGTCAAAATGACGCTCTTTGCTTTATCCTTGAAAGATGATGCGGAAGAATGTACTTCGACCTAGATGATGGTTCATATAAAACTCTTAGTGAATTCCTAGAGGGTTTTAAGAAGAAATGGGGGGAAAAGAAAGAACAAAGACATCTGCTTGCTTCCCTCCATAACATAAAGAGGATGGAGAGTGAAACCATTGATGAATTTAATACTAAGTTCAGGCCTGTGGTTGTGGACCTCCCTAGAGAAATCAAGACAAGGGATGCCTCCATCCTCATATATTACATCAAAGATTTCACTAGTGATTTGAGGTACCAGTTAAGGGACAAAGAGCCAGCCGATCTAAAAACCGCTCAAGAATTGGCCGAGAAAATAGGAAAGAATATGCAGTCTTCAGGAAAATCCAACATTCCATGGTGTAGACCTTGTGAACAATTCCACCAAGAGAGAACTTGTTATGTTGCAAATCAAGTCATGGAACATGGACTTCCCGAGGTCAGTAATAAGGAAACAAATTCAAGCGAGCCTGATCATATATACATAGTAGGCTAGGCCTACCCTTTGTTACCATCCAAACAATACAAGCCTGAGGGTGAAACCATTGCAGAATCTTATAGTGAAACTTATGATGAAAACTAGAATATACATGATGGAAGTCCTATGTGTTCTCCATATAATGATGATAGTCCTGAAGGTTCACTACCTTGTGACCTTTTCTCTGAAGAAGATGAGTATGAAAATGAGGACAAGAATAGCTTGGAGCATGATACAAGTGACGAAGACTCCCTTATCCCTAACAAAGATGTTGATGAGGAGTCCTGGACATTCATGGAAAATCCAGTCTATGACATGAGTAAAGAGGAAAATAATGAACCAGAAACTTTTGATGGTTTTGTTGATGGCATATCTAAAGAAGAGAGCATGGACCATGTGGCCTTGGGAAACTTTGATATGAAAAAGGAGCATGTAGTTTAGACACATGATCAGTCTGAGACATATATCAATATCAGTAGTGAAGACAAAGAGAACTCGATATCGGAACCTGATATCAGCAATGGGGAATCCATCACATTTAACATAGATGATGGTGATGACTATTGGGATTTTTGTGGATATCTTATTAAGAATCCTATATATGCTATATCCAGCAAGGGGAGTGTCTGTTTAGAGATTTGTGGAATTCCAATATACTATACTTCCATAGAGGGAAGCATGAATCTGGAGACCTTGGAAAATCCTAGTATGGAAAAGCAGCATTCAAAACTCTTATATGATCATTCAGAGTCATATCATGCAGAGCCACACAAGAGTATCAGTAATGAAGACATGGAGAAGCAGTTTTGTGAAAAGACAGATGTCATGCAGTTATTAGAATATTAGTCTCATCTATCATCTTCACATATAGAGTTTCCTCATTACTTGGAGCGGCTTGGGGCTTATACAGTGAATTATCATCTAGTAAGCCTTGATGATCAGTATGATGGTGTAGTCAATATGCCTCATCATTCCAATTTGTACATCAACCCTATCCAGTCATGGATAGAAGTAGCTTGCGCAGGCACTTACCAGTTTGGGAGGAAGTTTGACGACATTATTCATGCCTATGATTTCCCATCCATCCTGCCCATTCTGAATCATCACGCAGGTTTGAATTTTCTAAATAAAGTATCCTTACTATGGCTGGTAACCAAAGACAAGGAAAAAAAAAATTATGTCAATAAAATGCTTAGGTGGTTACATTGGATTTCTGATTACACTTAACCCTTTTTATATCATGCTTAGAGTAGGAAAATAAGCTCTTTGAAAGAGAGCATTTATTTTCTGCATTTCTATTTTTAGCTATAATAAAACTTTGCTTCTTTTAGTTAGTTACATCTATTTTGTTTAAATAAATCAGCTTAATGGTTCATTTGGTTTTTCATAAAACTTATGCTACTGAGGTTTTTCTTGTCAAGTTGAGATGTTTTTGCAGGGTATGAAAACCAGAGATTCTGGTGTTCTCGTTTCCTCTCCTTGCCTTAAAGACCAGATCGAGCACACGTCCCATAGTTGGAGCCAGAATGTTACCACCTAAGTTGTACTTAGTGGTTTTTATCAAGTGAGCCCGGTGAACCGAACAGGGCTAACTTGTTCGAACTTCAAAAAGACCTTTGGAAGTACTTGTGGGAAGTGCTTGTTGTACTATATCACATGTTCATACCCCATGAGGGAATTGTAATAAATGTTCTAGCATGATAGTGTCTGTAAAAGACTCGATCTCTTAGAATTTATTTGTCAATCCGATCAGCCCAGGGTGTTTTTTCCCTTGGTTATTATTGGTTGTTGAACAAACGACTGATAATTTCTGAGTTTTTCACTCCATACCTCCAAAGTTGGGGTGGTCGGCTTGGAATTTAGGCCTATTGATATTATTAGAGTCTATGTGGAAATGTATAAACATGCTAGACATCATTTTTGAGTCATATGAACATGTCTAAGTCCCCCTAGGTGTTTTTCAATTTTTCAATTTTTTAGTTTTTTTTTAGTGTTTTTTATTAAATTTTAATTTTTCCAAAACTTAGGCTATTTTTTAATAGTTTAATTGGAAAAATTGATTTTGTAATAAAAGTGGGCCAGATAATCAGTTTCAGTCATGTAGGTGCTCATTTTCAAGCTAAGAGCACCATGTAAACCCATGGACCCGCTATTTCCTAGTTTTGAGTGATTTTCCATCACTCAGGTCAGAAAGCCCCAAAAATCAATTATTGATTATTTTAATTAATAAATTGATGAATAATGGAGCATATCAAAAAATAATAAATCAGTGGATTCTCAGCTGATTTGATTGAAATCAGTCAGATCTGAAGCAGATTGACTGGATCTGACAAATCCTTGACTGAAGGAGGTGATTAAATCAGATCCAAAGTTGATATTGAGCATCCTTTATGGGGAATTTCACCCTCCCTCTCTCCTCAACACGTTTTGGCTCATCTGGATGAGTTTTGGGCCGATGTGTCAGTGTATGGGTTGATGTGTCAGCCAGATCAAGCCCCCGGTTGACAAGTAGGCTCAGTCTAGCTTCAGTTGTGCATTGATGAACTCTCCATCAGTTGATTTCACTTGATTCCATGAGGAATTTTTCCCCCCTAGGATAGATGGCCTGCAAATTGTATATATCCTGCTGGAGGCTCCCTCTTCCAAGATAGTTAGAGCTGGACTGAAGGGATTGCCATTGTAACTCTGTATTTGATCATTATTTGTGAATAAAGAAGCTTTGGAGGCTATACTGTGTAGTGCTTTTGATTGTGTGGATGCTCAGTGTTATGCTACTGATATGGTAGCTGCAAGTTCTTGCCAAATTCTGTGTTGTTTCTGTGTTCTGGCTTCAAGGATTCGGATGAATATAGTAAGGGTATAAACTAAGAAAGCTAGATTGTTTATTCTTGTTTATCCATATGATGTATGCTCAAAAATCTTAGTTATTTGCTTAAATAAGGTTATTTCTGCATAATCTCTCATTTTTGTTGCTTTATACATCAATATCCAGATCTCATGAGGTTTGTGCAGGATTGTGTTATTTAGTTGCAGGTTCCCGTTTGGATGAGGTTGTGGATCTAGATTGACTCCTTTCCTATCCAATAAGATCAATACTCTATCCCTCAGCACTCCATGAAAGGGCCTCCTTCCAGCTTGCTCTATTCAAGCAATGATCCGACCTTCTCTCCTCTTCTTCTCATTTCTACAAAAAATCAACACTTTACCCGGTTACCATTTTCAGTTCATAGCTGTGATTTTATTTGGATCTTTTTCATCAAATTAAAATATACATAGATCTAATATTTCATAGCTCATATCCTAGATATTTCACTTAAAAAAGGTATCATAAGCATCCCAGATCTAGTTGTAGGGAAATTGTCCTTTTTGCATGAATTTGAAAGAAAACTTGTAGATCACATGCATTAGATTTCCTTTCGCTGTTATAAATTTCAATATTCTGAAATATCAGTGCATTTTAATTGGCTGCACAAACAACAGGCCAAGATCCCAAGGAAATATTGCTTTCCTTGGTTCCTTTTTCGTCGGTTTAGCTAGTTTAATTTCATTATTTTTTGAGATAAAGCAGGCTGACCCAAAGGTACTCTTAAAGTGATTTTGGGAATTTTTTATTCTAACATGCTCTCTATCCTTTAGCAGGTCTGACAGAGAAGAAAGGAAGCTTCTGTCCAAAGTGGCTTTTGGAGCACTAAAATCCCCCCAGGGGTCTCTCTTTTGTCACAAAATTCTTAAAATTTTTGTATAACTGTAAGATATTGGTTTCAGGCTGTATAAGGACAAATAAAGTTATGATTTATCATTCCTTTGATATTGTAACCACTGTAATAAAATCATTCTTTGAATAGGCTCTTTCGAGCCCATTCCCCATCCCCCCTGGGGGATTCGCGTCGGTGCCATTTTCGTCATTTTCTGCTTATTTATTTTTCACTATAATTGATCTGATTTGCAGGGTAGTATACTTGATCTTGTTTCTTAATTCCATACTCCATATCTTACATTTCAAAGTAATCATAATACTTACCCCACGATTTCCCGAGTGACCCGCAAGGGGAAAGAGATTCATGGTAGGATTAATCAGAAAACCAGATTTGTGTAGTTGTTTTATTTTTCATATTTTTTTTATCAGCAATTTAAAATTAACCCCTCCTCCATTCCCCGATTGAGATCCACTTGGATCGAAAGAGGTTCTTGGAGGCTTTTTTCTTTTAAACAAGAACACTTAGTTAAAACTTATTAAAATTTACAAGACTCCAGTGTGTATGCTGTGCAGTTGGCTGCGGTTCATCCGATCAGTCAAGCTGTATCAAAAGCACTTGGGTGACTAGAATAATTAGGACTCACTCTCCCCAATTGACAAACCATCAGGTGAAAATCCAACACCTCAATCGAACCTCTACGGTGGCAAAATACCCAAAGGAAGTGGGAACCTACTGAAAAGTGACCTCAGGGCGCCGATCTCTGTCACACCCTAACGGGTGTGTTACGAACAATAGCCCTAGAGACTCCATTTCAGCCCACATATTCCTTGCGGGTAGCCGTAAAGGTTTTGTTTTGGACATACTCCAAGTACTCTCGGGTATATCTGGAGTCCCCCCTTAGCCTAATTTAATCAATTCATACTTCAATTTTAACTTAAAACATACCAAGATGCAATCGCAAAAGATTCAATCCAAGCACATGCAAGCACATTGATCTCTTTGATTTGACTCCATTATTAAGGCACTGGTCATTTTTGCTTCATATATATATTGTTTATCAGCTTTGTGCTTTCGTGTGTTATTTTAGTATCTTGTCATCTTCAATTGTTTATAGTTAAAATATTCAAACTCCTATGTAACGGATTCAGTTTAACATCACCACACTAAGAAACCATCCTTAGTAACTTAATAGGGTCTACCCCCCTTGGCTTCATTAGGAGTTGAGCCTAAACGGAGGAGTCAAGAACATGGTGACAGCCTTGACTTGAGACTAGCCCCCAAGGACACACCGAGTGGCTTGAATATTTTTGCCACGTGACCCAGGTGTGTGAAAGGAGGAAACACTACCATCAAGCCCTGTTTGTAAACAATATGACCCAAAAAAATACCAAATGGTGCACAGAATATACATTTCTTCAAGTTAAGAGAAATCTAATATTGCCTACATTTCTCTAACATGAGCCTTAAATCTCCTATATGCTTGTCGATTAATCCAAATACAGTCCAATCATCAAAATATACTTCTAAGAATTTATGAATGTATTCCTTGAATACAGCAACTACTACTCTAGAAAAGATAGCTGGTGCATTTTTAAGACCAAAGGGCATTACCGTATACTGGACTGAGCCCCATTCTATCGCAAAGGTGGTCTTATGTCGATCCTCTGGATGGATTCTGATCTGGTGATAGCTTGAAAATCCATCAGTGAAGGAGTAGACCTTCTGTCCTCCCACATTGTCTAAAACCTCATCAGTAAACGGTGTCGAAAATGGATCATGAAGTGATGCATCGTTGAGTTTGCGCAAATCGACACAAATCCTGATGTCTCCTTTAGTTTTCTTTTCCTGCACAACCATGGGACTAACCCATTCGCTTTCTTCTATTGGCTCAATGATGCCTGCTGCTAGCATCTTATCGATCTCATCCTTAACTTTTTCTTTATAGTGGTGATTCAATCTGTATGGACGCTACTTAACTGGCCTAGCATCCTCTTTCAATGGTATGCGCATGACTCCCAAATCTCCTACTATTCCCTTCATCTCTGTGAACTTAGTGGGAAATAGGTCTTGATAGTCATGTAAGAGATTTGCGATGTGTCCTACTGTTTCGTCATCCCAATAGTCTCCTATAGAGGCAAACTTTGGTTCTGTTGCTGTGCCAATATTGATCTTTTTAATCTTGATAGGTTCTGTGATAGCTGGAATCTCGAGTTTTGGTCCATCAACATTGCGAGTCCCTTCTGACTCTGGAATGTTGATGTTGCGAGGATTCTCATCCTCATCATCTGGCTCTGCTGCAGAGTTGTAATACTCAAGCGCATCTTCTAACTGGATAGCCCAATCAGACTGAACAGACATTGATTGGGTACAGTCATCAAATATCTTGGTTTTTATAACACCTAGGGCCTGATCAATGCTTGGATACTCAGATTCAAAAGTGAAAGTGACTAGAAAGCTGTCTATCATAAGTGGCCATGTGATGGTTCCTCTGCGCAATTATGTCTCTATGTACCAATTCCTTGGCACTGTGTCTAAAGTGTGAATGAATAGGTGAACCCATTCATCCCCTAGAATTGCTGACCAAGTCTGTTCGCAAATCTGAATATGTGACCTGGGGTCACTCTCTCCTGTGTATTTCTACTGTAAGGGATCCTTGTCATTAGAAAATCTGATCGCCATTAGTCTCTTAAGATCATCCCATGATGTGATACGTTCTTTATGTGCGTGCCACCATCTTTCAGGTGTGGCTTTTACTGCAAGGTCCATAGTTGTCATCCTCTGCTCTTGAGGAATTTCTTGTTCATACTGCTGTAAAAAGTCATTGACATCCACTAGGCCATGAAACGATGGAATTTCAATACTCTCATCGCCAATCCGACGCAGTGACTTATTCATTAACGCACATATGCGAGCTGAGACTTCGTAAAGTCTATTCTGCCAATTTTCTAAACCAACCTCTGAATCTGATGCACATGAGCTGTCGCATCGCCAACTGATATTTCCTTCTATGGTAGGGTTGATGTAATCACTCTGATTAGAAGTCATCTGATAAAGGCTTTCCATGTTACGCGCCTCTTCCTCTGCTCGGATAGGTTCAACATACCTGGGACCCTGAAAAGGATCCAATGGTGCGATGACCCGGATCTGACTATCCTCAAAGGTCATTTGTTTTTTCTTTAAATTGATAACATCCATGTTATCGATTGCCCAATCAATACCTAGTCGAGCTGGATATCATCTACTATCGCCAATGATCTCTATAACTTCAAAGTCTGCAAAGCTGCGGACTCCGTCAATATCAACTGGTACCTACGGTAATCGACCCAGTGGTGATACCCACTGTTGAATGGCTAGTCGTAGATGGATAGGCGATATGGCTAACTTAGGGCTACCCATATGTTCCCATGTCTGCATAGTCAGAACATTTACCTCTAATCCGAAATCTAGGATTACCTCATCCATTTCAAATTCTCCAACTTGTGCTGTGAGTCTCATCTCTCTTCCTGTTCTAGTATGGCCCATAATATTATGAACAGCATGCTGCACATTGCTTACGGAAGAAGATGGCTGACACTGATCTATGATGTGCTGAAGCTCTTTGAGAGCTTTCTCATTTCTAACGAGTTTCAAGAAACTCCTCAGGAAGGATTGTACACTTCCTGTCGACTCATCCTCTTCGCACCTTCCCGATGTGGTAGCCTGCGATATCTGCACAGGACTAACACCACAAGGTGTTTGTTGCTGCGGTACACCCCTGCACGGTAGTACCTACGATCCTGATGCTGTAGGTTCAGTAAAGAAGGTTTGAGCTTTTTGAAACGTTTCTTTGTTCTTCTGCAAGTCGAGTGGTGTTAATTTAGTAGTGGCTTTGCGCACCCACTCCAGGCCTATGTTCTTTTCTGCATCCTACGATGTCGGACTAGTAGAAGCACCACTGTGAGTCACAATGTTGACTCTTGGTTCTGGTTCTTTCTGCTCAGTAGCAATAAGCTGAATGTTTTGGTTTACTGCTGGCTTAGCGTCTCTAATCTTGGCTATCAAGATCAGACACTCTTCTATAGGGTGATCATAGGAATTGCAATACTTACATGTCGTACTAGGGTTCTGACAGTCCCTAGCATAATATCCTACAATTCCACAATTGTAACAAGTAATAGGTCCATGGACATAGCCAAAGCCTTCTCCATGACCAAATACTCCTCCACAACGAAAGCATTCTCGACGGCCTCGTCCTCTGAATCCTCCTCCACGGCCATCACGAGCCGGTTCATGCTGTGGTCCTGCTGCTGGACCAGGTGTTTCTGACTAGACTCTATACAAGTCATGCTTTCTCTCTATCATAAGATCATAAGCTCGGCAATTATGTTCATCATGACCTACTGACTTACAGAAGTTACAATATAAGTTCTTAGGGGTTTGTACATACTTCTGAAGTAAAGGGAATTCCAGTGGTCGATGTCCTCTTGTTCTACAGAGTTCACACCACGGCACTTGAGTCTGTAATAAGGGGTTAGGAGCCCCACTTTCTAAATACTCCACAAATACTAGACAATTATCCTTAGTATGGCCCTATCCTTTACACTTTATACACCATAGCTCTTGTGCAATCTCTTTTCCTTTCTTAATCTCATGCATCTGTAACGTGAGATTGGCTAACTGGTTCTGTAGGTTTGTCATTCCTGTACTGGTCTCAGCTAGAGGTGAGGCCTCTAGTTTCATTGCCATCTCCAACACTTCATCCTATGTACGGAGTCTCTGTTGCATTAATGGAAGTATGATGTGAGGGAGAAGTGCTGCGATGAACCATTATTTATGCTGCTCCGGTGCAAACTCAAAGCTGACTTGGTCTATAAGGGCTTTGAACTTCTGATCAAAGTCCCATACTGACTCTGTAGGTATCTATTTGATGTATTTAAGCTCTGTGATACACTGTGACTCAGACTTAGGTTTCTTAAATTCTTTAATCATTGCGGTCTTGACCTATGCAAGCGTTATGGCCGGTGCTATTGTATATTTCATATACGATGTTAAGGCTCTGTCTCTAACTGTAGTGACCAACTGGAAAAGTTTAATATTATCATCCTAGATCCCTTTAATGGTCCATACGGCTTCACATAAGAACCAATGCTGTTTCGGGTCTTCTGCCCTTGTACCCTTGAAGGTAGGTAGTTTCATGTCATCCCCCATTCTGTTTCTATGTGGTGGATGCTGGTTTGATGTATTACTACCACTCGACGGTGTAGGTGTAGGTGATGTAGCGGTAGTATGTACTGTATACGAACTACTGGATGTAGTTCCTACAGGATTACTCTGAGTCCCAGTTGTTTTCTGTGGGGTATAAGGGTGGTAAGGGATACCTCCTACCGGTCTCTCTATATTACTGTGACTCTTTTCTCTAGTGTTGTCTGAACTGTTTTCAAAGAGAGAAGATCTGAAATCTACTTTATATTTCTTACCATTACGTGTACATCCAATTTCATCAAAGTCACTCTCAAACTCTTGTGACATTACACTGACTTATCTTATTCATATGAGGATAAATCCATTACTCCTTTTTCATGCAATAACATCTTAATGAACAAGTTTAAAGATCTTAGGCACTTACCGCGATATCCTTTGAAGAAGTACCTCTCTGCTTCATTGAAGCTCTTTCTTTGATCGACTGCAAACTCTGTAACGAAGCCTTCCAGCAAACTCGCAAGCCAGAAGTCTACCGTTCGTGAAATGGGATTATCAACGCTCTTCACGGTCTGGATCAACTCCGGTGTCCAGACTATGTTTCTTTTATTCTTGAATATATTCTTATCAGTCAACTTTGATAACCAGTCATACAACTCATTTGCATAGGTCACAAAAAATATCTCATGCAGGTCTATGAAGATATGTTTTTGTAACCAGTCCTCTGTACTCAGTCTAGGACTCTTGTTTTCTGTCGCAACGAATTCGTTTTCCTTAGACCCAACCCACCGGTTGAGTTCTTCTTTAGTAGGATGCCAACAGAACATTAGCTCGTCAGTTTGTTCAAAACCATAAATGAAACCATTTTTTGGTCCTTTGGGCAGACCTGGGTTTCCTTTAATGTACCAACAAAACCCCTGGCTCACTGGCCCTTTCAGCGACAGACCGCAGAGCAGCCTGAAGTCTCAACCAAAGTGATCTTGGATGGGTCGACTGAAGACTCGGGTGTCTTCAACCGGGTTCTGTAGAATCCTATTGGTTCGCGACTCTTCTTCACCAGTGGGGTCTCTCTGCGATAGCGATCCCGCCTTCTAGATGGCACTGGTAGGAAGCAGACTCTTATCGCATCGCTGCTTCATGCGATGCGCAAACTATCTCCTCTGCTCAGCTCTTATCCTGCGATATCTCACACCGGAGTTCCTCCGACAGTGCGATATCGCCTTTCTATACTGTGATATCCTTTACGATAAGACGTCAATATGACTCTCACAGTCCAAAGGCTTCCTCCCTTAGTATAATAGTTAAGCTAAACAGCCTCACTTAGACTCCTATAGTCTTATATGCTTAACATCAACTACGCTGAACTCACGGAACTCATATACCGGAGTCGCTTAACACTGTGTCTGTCAAACTGTTATGAACTAAACACTGGTAAACTCATATACAGGCTACTTGATACCTTCAACTTGTGTTTAACCCTCTATGTGCTATAAAATGGAGCATAACATACATACGTCCATCAACTGATAAGCAACATTCATGTAACAGATAACAGATAATACATAAGTAAAGCACAAACACATGAAATAGTCGCACAACACATGAATTTTACGTGGTTCACCTCCAGAGGGGAAGCTATGTCCACAGGAACTGGTTTTTATATTATATCTTGAGAGGATAAACACAGTTCCATTGTAATCTGATATGCAGCTCGAGATCTTCTGGGAAACTTCACACACACAACTGGGATCCCTTCTCTCTTAGATCTCTTCTTATATTGCCTTCTCTTACAATATACTCTTCCTCTCTCTCTCTCTCTCTCAATCCCTACGGATTGTTCAATCCCTGTGGATTGTTACATACATGCTCAAGGAGCCAGCTACTAGTTACATTAAGATAATACATATGGATTAACAGGACCAGAGCTCGACTCTTACAATACTGCTCTCTGGAGACACTTGGCTAGCTAAATGACTAAGTGGTTACCTTCCGTCTGACTGTCTAAGCAGCTACCCAATTGTCTAACTATCTAACCAACTATCTAACTATATAACCAACTATCTAACCTTTTACAATACAAAATACATGCTTATATAGGTGGGCCGAAGGTCTCGCCATTACAACACTGTGGGCCTTTCCCAACAGTAACCCAAAAACCCTAACTGTGACAGTTGGTGCATCTGTACTGTGGGCTGCCGCTTACCGTCACACCATAGCTTTCTGCAGTCTTCCATGCTTCCCAGCGCTGATCATGGGTATGGGCGCCGCTTCCTCGGTTGCTTCGCTTCTGTCCTTCATCTTCAATGCCTCGGCCCGTTGCTCCCTTTCCTTTATGAGGGTAGCTGAGCCCTCCTGTCTTTGCCACTGACTTACGTGCAGTGGTTGAGCTCTCTCTTCTCGGCCACTCAGGTACTGTCTTTTTTGAATTTCCTGTCCCGATGTAGCAGGTTTTCCTGTAGCTGCGGGACCCTGCTCCAACAATTGGTCACATCTATGGTTGCCTCATAAGGGAAGTCCAAATCAGATAAAAATATTAAGAGAACCTCAAATGAAGCACAATGTTACTTAGTTGGAGGGAAAAAATGAACCAGTGAATTATTTATTGGGAAATTACTTTATTGAACTAGAACCGAGAAATTATCAAGTGGAAGAAGCCAGCAGTACACCAGACACCCAGCCTGATCTCCTTCGATTTTCACGGGCTGATGCGATTGATTGTAAAATAATAGACTTAGTTTTAGATGTAGTTTTTTATTCAAATACAGTAGAATTATATAATGGGTAGGCCTTTTTCAATGTGCAGTTAAGCCTAGCCCCTCAACTTACAAGTTTCCAGATTTATAGGGGTGGGCAGAGAACTGACCAGTTAGTGGTTTAGTTCTCAAACTTTATTTTTTCTTGATTTTTATTTCTTGATTATCTTGTACCGAAATAAACTGATTGTTTGGTTGTTTATTGTTGATTTATTTTATTTTTGTTTGTTTTTAGTTAGATTTTGATTGATTTCAATAAAAGAAGCAAACTTTTGGTTGCATGGAGAGCATTAGAATTATGGATTAACTAAAATCCTTGATTATAAGACTGTGTACTATTGATTTATCTAAAAGAATTTATTCTAGTTTAGCAATTTCCCTAATTGGCTATGAACACATTGAAGTCCTAGTTAATCCTTGTAAAATAACTCAGGATCAAAAGGTCTGGAATACTATTTCGAGGCTCCATCCATCTCACATTTAAAAATTTCTTAGGGGGTGATAGCAAAAGACCCATGGAAAGGAAGCAGGGTAAACAGTATATTATATTTGAATGATCCCATGCTAAGAATTGAAAGCTAAAAAGGCAAATAAGAGTCAAAAAAATCCTTAGAAAGTAATATGTATCAAAACAAAAGCCATATGATTACAAGATTGCCAAATTTCTTCTCCGTCCGTGAGCTGAAAATTAAATACATATCTCACACAAAAGGACACTGTTGGAGCAGGGTCCCGCAGCTACAGAAGAAGCTTCTAGTTTAGCGGATAGATAGTTTTGGCGGAGAGGAGATAAGATGGAGCTACGACGCCGTAGCATGTTTCTAGCTACAGAGCAGAGCTAGAAACCATGACTTTTAGGGCAGAGAAGTCAAGGAAGACGACGATACCTGAGCAGCCGAGAAGAGAAAGCTCACCCACTGCATTGAAGGCAGCGGCGAAGATAGGAGGGCTCAGCTACCCTCATAAAGGAAAAGGAGCAACGAGGCCGAGGTATTGAAGACAAAGGACAAAAACAGGGAAGCGGTGCACAGTACCCATGGTCAGCGCCGGGAAGCATGGAAGACTGCAGAGAACTGTGGTGTGACGGAAAGCGGCTACCTCAAGTACAGATATGTCGATTGTCACTAGTTATGGTTTTGGGTTACTGTTGGGACAGGCCCACAGTGTTGTAATGGTGAGACCTTCAGGCCGCCTATAAAGGGATATATTTTGTATTGTAAAAGGGTTGGGTTGTTGGCCATTTTGTGGGCTAGACAGTTAGACAATAGTTGGACAATTGTATAGAAGCCAAGCTCTGGTTCTGTCATTAGTCGTAGTTATCTTACTGTAACCAGTAGCTGGCTCATTGAGTATGCATGTAACGATCCGCAGGGATCGACAGAGAGGGAAGAGTATATTGTAAGAGGTGCAATATATAGTAGAGAAGAGATCTAAGAGAGAAGGGCTCCAGGCTGTGTGCGGAATTACCCAGAAGATCTCGGGCTGCATATGTGGTGCAGCAGAACTATGTTTACCTTCCCCAGAGCTATAATAGAAACATAGTTACGTGGACGTAACTTCCATCCTGGAGGTGAACCACGTTAAAATCGTGTGTTATGTGATTGATTTATGTGTTGTGTTTATTTGTTGCATCTATCAGTTATCATATGGGCCTTGTTTATAGTTTAATGTATGTATGCGTTATTCATTTTACAGCACTCTAGAAGATGAATGCGAGTTGAAACCCCTAAGTATTTTGTGTAAGAGTTTATCTATGCTTCAGCTCTTAGAGTTAAGCGTCTCAGAGTTAAGCACCCTTGTTTATTAAGTCGCATAAGTTGGAACGAGTAGCGCTGAGTACGCTGAGCCGCAGCGGTAGGATATCGCAAGGAGGTGGTATCGCACCAGCAGAGGAGCTATGGTGCACCGCGGTTGAGAATCATCATAGGAAGGAGTTACTCGTTCCGACTTACGGGACTTAATAAACAAGGGTGCTTAACTCTGCGACTCTTAACTCTAAGAGCTGAAGCATAGATAAACTCTTACACAAAATACTTAAGGGTTTCAACTCGCATTCATCTTCTATAGTGCTGTAAACTGAATAACGCATACATACATTAAAAATTCAGAAATAAGGCAAAAAGGAGGACTCAAAAGAAAGGAAAAAATTCCAAAAGCATAAAAGTGCAAAATGGCATGGGAATGAAGAACAAACGAATATTTCTGTTTACCATATGTTACAATCCTGTGGAGTCCAAGCTGGGAGCTACCCGAAGACAGAGGTAAAAATGAAACTCATATTCTTGGCCTTAAAAGTGTTATCTAGACTTTTAAATCTTGGTTCCCATTATCCCTAAATTGGACTATCATCAATGATTAAAGTACATGCATCTATCATTTGGGAAATCCAGACATCTAGAAGAATTCAGCACGTGGGTTTTTATTGTCAAAACAGTCTGTTACTCAAAGAAGGAGTTGTCCAGAGATCTGTGTTCACTAGGTAGTCGCCAATTGTTGTGGCAACAACTTTTTTCCCAAATTTTTAAAATTTTGGACCCTCCTTTTAATTTTATCTTACCCGGGATTGTTTGGATTATTGAACTCTGTGTTTCCTCTGCTTCAAATTTTGGATTTTTTGAGGTTGATTTGAGGTAAACTTTTTTCCTTCATTTCAGAAGTTGAATGATATGAAATGCCTTTGTCTAGCTAATGCTTTTGACTATGGAACTTTAAGTTTTGATTCGTCGTTGTTGAAAGTCGGTTGAACAAGTGAATCGGGGAAGTAGTTCTCTACGCAGCCGCCCTTGCGGAAGGTAAACAATGAACGTCCCAATGGACATTTCTTATTTTCACTGATGCGATTTTATCTCATTTGTTTTATTGGACTATTGGCTATTTTATTTTATCATGGTTGGAGCATTAGTATTCTATATCACCGCCATTTTGGAAGGAATATAAAGAACGTGCTGATGGATAGTTCTTATTTTCGCTGATTCCATGGTTTTATTGATCAAACCTTTTGCTTTTCGATGAATTTTGTTTTGCTATCGGAATTTTTTTGATTAGTGGTCGGAGTTTTTAGTCTTTAACGCCACCACCATTTTGGAAGCCTTGTTGTTTGTCTCGCCAACACTGCAGAATATTTTGCGTCTCGAGGTTCCGATGAGTTAGTTATTAGTTGTTCTGATCGTCGACGGTTTTATGATTTGTGGGGTCCGCAGTCAGTTTGTTATCCGTTGTTGCGGCGGTCAATCACACTATCTATCCGAGGTTTAGTTTGTTTATCTGCCGGCACATTATTAGTTAGTGGCCCTGATATCCAATACGTGACTACGACGATGCTTAGTGTTTTGTATCGCTGACATTTGCGGAAGTTTTTAACTTTGAAATGCTGACACTGCGAAGATGTTTAGTTTTAAATTCATTGATCCACATTCCTCAGAGCCTCCAATCTTCGATGATTTCATTTGGTCACGGAACCCATAGTTTGTCCGTCGCCTACCGTTGTGGTTCCTTAGTGAACTAATCGCCCGATGATTAGTTTTTTCGACCACCGATAGAGGTTTTTTCCCACCGTCTTTTTCACTGAAAGGTCTATATATTTGGGACAGGGTGTTATTTATTTTTATCCTTGTGAAAACTCATGTTTGCTCTGTCCTTGTCGAGTCGAGTTGTACCAACGTGCTCAGCTGTCAGGATTTCATTTGTTTGAAGTGTTGTTGTGGAAGTTTCAGATCATCCCGCCAACTATACAGCGTTTTTCCAGGTAGGCCAATTACATTTCATGCTGTTTAGTTTTATTGGTCATTTTAAGAATTTAGGTTTTCCCCAGGTTATTTTTTCCCACCTATATTTTGTGTGCGTTTGCCCACCTAAGGCTAATTGTTTTCAATGTAATGCTTGCATAACATTTAGAGGTCTAGGATTGGACTGTTACAGCTAACCACCTACATTCGTTTCTCTGAGCTTGCTTTTTGAGTCATTCTAGTTGCACTATCCCAGTTTGAGAGGTTAGGTAATTGGTGCAGACATGCATTACGTTGTCTGCACCGACTATTTTGGGGTTGTGTATGGCCATCTGGGGGGAGTTTTCAGTTTTTCATAGGTGCTTACCCTAGTTTCGTGGAACGCCGAGGGGTTTTTCCTTTTTTGGTCGAGCTGGTATTTTCACATTTTCAATTACATTTTAGGGTATCACATGTCGAAAATTAGCCTTACTGATAGAGTGGTTCATGTTGTGCGAAGAGTTAGAATGCAGTTCGGTTTAAATGATGCATTTTCTATTAGGTTTATTTTCAACCCAAAAATCCCCCACATAGCTCTCTATGGCCTACACAACCCAAGGACACCATCTCACAACACTCATTTCACTCCATAAGACCTTCCATTTGACCCACACACCTCCAAAAGAGCCCAAGGATGAAGAAAAGGGCTAAAAACCCCAAAAAGAAGCCCAAAATAGCCCCCCAGGAGCTAAATCCCTCAAAAAATGGCTAAAGCCCTGACCAAGGGCTTAAAACCCTAAAATCCTATGGAAAAACTATAAAAGGAGGGTGGGGGGTCACTCTCAAAACACTTCTCCCTTGCCTATTATTGGGGCGCGGACCTTGAAGGTCCTTAATTTTGGCAACTCCGCGGTTTTGGTGCGAAGCTTGTAAGCGGAGTTGCGACTCAAAATAGTCTTAGGGGTGTCGGGGTTGGGTCGAACCCCCTCATTTTGTAATTAACCCATGGTTTGAATGCATGGTTTTTAAGCCCATGGCTTAAACACATGGTATTGTAATAGTGCACTTGTATAAATAGGCACTCATGTAAAGGAGTTAGGGTTGTTGTTGTCATTGTTATGATGATGATAATTTGATGTGAAGATAAGGCCTGTTTTAGGGTTTAAGGTTAAGTCCCAGCTGTGTGCATGGATGACCTCTGCAGCTGAGTGCACAGATGGTTTTGTAAGAAAGGATCTGCAGCTAAGTGCGCAGTTTTGGGATTATTGAGAAGACCTGCAGCTGAGTGCGCAGGGATCTGCAGCTAAGTGCATAGATCATAACTGTTGTTTGTAAAGAGTTGAATAAAACACAGTTCTATGGACGTAGCCCCTACACTGGGGGTGAACCATGTATATCTTGTGTTGTGGTGGTTCCTTTTTGTTCTGTGCTGTTTTGTTTTATGCATTTGATAAGTAGGTGAATGATAAGTAAGATATATTGTTAGTATTAACTTTGCTGTGAATTCCTAGTTAAGGGTTAAGCAAGTAACTGTCTGTTTATCTAAACTGTGAAGCTAATTAAGTGACTGTCAAGGCTCTGTGTTATATGTTTAATATTTGTTAAGGCTAAAGGTACAGTAATATTCCTCTTTTGCCTGTAGAAACCTGATTCTGCGGCACCCCATAGCTATTTCGGGTGAGACTGCAACCTGTTTGCAGGTTGTTGCCGAAAGGGCCAACACTGTGGGTCTTTTTGTTGTTTAAAATACTAGTATAAGAACCTAGGTCTGCCCTAAGCAAGCCAACAAATTGGTTCTGTTGCCGGTTGAACCAGTATCTGCTCAAGAGGGATCTACGTCGTACCTGGAGGGATATGTTTTGGAGGCCCTCAGTAAAAGAAATCGGTGACTGGGTTGAGGACACCTATCTGAACTTTGCTGAATAAGAAAATAAAGATCCTCATCGTAGCTCAGACGAATTTTTGCAAAGGTACGTTTTTTTTTATATTTATGAAATTTTCTTTGGTAGTATCCACATAGAATTGCACCAGTGGTTATCCAGGTTGACAGAAAGAAGGACAAACTTCCAAGAAGATCAGTCTCCTGCCTGGACCCCAGAAAGAATTAACTTGTTGAAAAGAGTGAACAACGCGGTATCTAGAGCTGTTGACTTCTGGACAGCGCGAACCCTTGAAGCATTTGTGACGGAGTTCGCCATCGACACACATACTTCTT